>JASPKZ010000460.1:0-417500 GCA_030220185.1 Diploptera punctata | reverse complement strand
AATAAAGATTGTGTACTTCATGAAAAGTAATAGCTTTGAGGAAAGATCAAAGGATGAAAACATTTGTTTTAATTGATATTTTAATAATATTTTAATTAACTTACTCTCTTTTTTACTTCCTCTCTATGTTTCAATATTTATTTTTATGTTTTAATGACTTATTGTGTTTCTGTTAGTATTCATTCGTCCATCAATTCACCCAATCACCCTCTTGTAGAATATTTATTTGTCTTTTTTTATACTCTTTTTTTTTACTTGTTTCTACTTATTTATTTCTTTCATTCACTTTTTTATTTTTTTATTTTATTTGGAGCCAAAATCGGATCGATCATTATGGTCAAACTCTAAAGGCCGTTACGTCAAATGAAAAATCTAAATAGTTTATTATATTTATTTTTCGGCCTAATTTTTAAAAGATACTTCCTTATTTATTTTTTTTATTTTCTTTTTATAATTGTTTCATTTTTTCTCATTCATTCATTTTGAGAATTTTCCTCATCATTGAGGGCTTTCTCCAACCAATATTAGTAATTAAAATGAGTTTTTAAAAAATACATAATGACTACGGATTTATAGACTATCAGTTTGTAACAAACATTCACAAATTCCCCTTAATTAAATTTCTCCATCGTTCTCTATTCTCTGTTTCTTCATCCGTTACACCAAATTTTTTATTGAATTCTGAATGTTTTCTTCCAGGTTGTTCTTGGCCTTCCTTTCCTGCTCCTTCTTTCAATTTTCCATGCATAGATATCTCTTGGCAGTCTTCCATCCTGCATTCTTCTTACGTGTCCATACCATTTTAGCCTTCTGTGTTCAATCCCATCCATTATACTTATTTTTTATTTCTTAATAATTATAATATGTAGGTATACTTTTATTGATTCCTTTTATTATTTTCTTTCTTCATTTTCTTCTCTTTTTCACTTTTCCCATTTTTTCCCCTAACTTTGATCTTAGCCTTACCCAGATGACATCATCACTGAATGAAGGTTACCAATTCATCTGTGGGATATACGTATGTATATAAGAGTGGGTTGGGATCCCATTTTGTGTCTACAGCACTACACAGAGTACAACTTCCTATAGGCATATTCAAGATAAAGGACAGGAATGCTAGATGGAAAACCTAGATACTTTGATCAGATTATCAGGAGTCATGTTCTAACACGAAACTATTTCCCTTTCTTATGACGAAAGTTCAAACGATAAGACTTGTCGTTAACAAAACGTTTTAATGTTAGATGTTCTTGTAACTCTAAAAATGTATGCCGTGAACTTGCGTATTAATTTAGTCTCTATTTGACTGTACTAGAGAAATACCCGGATCAAAATTTAACTATATAGACGTGTCTTCCAATATGTGGTATAACTAAGTTTGGAATACTCGGTTGTTGGAGAATATGGAAGTTGGATATCGGTGCTTAATTAAAAATTTAAATAGATGTCGGACAATACCGTAAACCAAACTCTGTCTGAACCACACTAAAATATTTTAGGTATAAACTTTTTATATGTATATTTTATATTTTTGCCCACAAGGCAAAGGATCGCTGGGACGTCCAAAGAAACGCTGGGTGGAAAATTCCTGTCTGAGACCGTAACAGGCCACATGGCCTAATACTTGCATGGATGATGATGATGATTACATTCGTGAGAATAATTACAATGTAAAATTATAAAATGAATACCTGCAAAGTACTGTCGTCCTCAACTTGATTCTTTTTTAATTTTTTAACAAATAATATAAATAAATACAAAATAAAATAAATAAAATCTTTAAGTTGACAGCACCTTCCAGGTACTATTTTTATAATTTTATCTGACTAATGCCTCAAAGGAATTTTATTAGTATTGATAATAATTAGGTATTAAACACATTGTAATTTGCATAACTTGTCTTGAATGACTGTGTTGCCTCTGAGGTGGCTTTGGCACGAGCTGATATCTGATATTGGGAGGCATGTACTTCTGTACTAAAATAATATATATATATATATATATATATATATATATATATATATGATCCAGATTTAAGAATCGTCTGCTTGAAAAAGATCCTCGAAGCGAGGGTACGTAATAATAATGATAATAATAAAAAATAATAGATATACATTTTATTTCATTTATATAATTTGTATTTTAGTTTCATATATTCTTCTTAAACAGAGATTTTAGACACAAGGCATTTATATAAAATATTTTATCTTGTAGATCTATTTATCTTATTCTGATAGATAAAAAATTGTACATAGAATATTCAATATAATTCCGCCAGTATTCATTGTTTTATCATATTACCTTCTCCGATTCATTTTCCATACATGTATTAATTTAGGGATCTTATATCCTGTATATATTTATTTATAATTATTGTTACAATTATTTTTTATATAATGTTATAATATTGTCCTGTATCTAATATTTTTTCACTGGTTTGGAAGAGTAGGCCTTATGGTATTAATTCTGCCAGTGTAAACAATTTAACTATAATAATAATAATAATAATAAAATAATAATATAATAATAATAATAATAATAATAATAATAATAATAATAATAATAATAATAATAATAATAATAATAATAATAATAATAATAATAATAATAATAATAATAATCATAATAATAATAATAATAATCATAATCATAATAATAATAATAATCATAATAATAATAATCAATAATAACAATAATAATAATCATAATAATAACAATCATAATAATAACAATCATAATATAACAATCATAATAATAACAATAATAATAATAACAATAATAATAACAACAATAATAATAACAACAATAACAACAATAACAACAATAATAATAACACAATAATAATAACACAATAATAATAACAAACAATAATAACAACAACAATAATAACAACAACAATAATAACAACAACAATAATAACAACAACAATAATAACAACAACAATAATAACAACAACAATAATAACAACAACAATAATAACAACAACAATAATAACAACAACAATAATAACAACAACAATAATAACAACAACAATAATAACAACAACAATAATAACAACAACAATAATAACAAACAACAATAATAAAACAACAACAATAATAACAACAACAATAATAACAACAACAATAATAACAACAACAATAATAACAACAATAACAACAACAACAATAACAACAACAACAATAACAACAACAACAATAACAACAACAACAATAACAACAACAACAATAACAACGACGACGACGACGACGACGACGACGACGACGACGACGACGACGACGACGACGACGACAATAATAATAATTGATGGAAAAATATTAGATAACATAATGTGTAATACCAAAACAAATACAATACGAATAGTATTAGAAGTAAATATAATATATTTATACTCATGAAACTGAATTAAAAGTTACTAAAATTGATATTATAAGATAATGCAAAGAACAGAAACCACATCTTCTGGGACATCAATTAAATAATGAAGATTTAAATTTATAATAATAATAATAATAATAATAATACTAATAATAATAATAATAATGATAATAATAATAATTGCTTTATTTTACCTTGCAGAGGTAAGGCCTTGTCTGCCACTCAACCAGGTTTTAAAAAGTACAAAAGAAATTAGTATTACATCTAAATTACTATAAACATAAACGATTACATGTTATAAATACAATACAATTACTAAATTTTATGTATTTTGATTTACTCTAGATTTAACGAATTAAATATAATATGTACAAGATATATAAAAAAAACAGGAAAAATTATTGACATACTATAAATTTAAATAGAGAAAAATTAATTATTAGATAACAGGTAACTGTATAAGCGTGACTTAAAAGTGCCTTAAAAAGAGAGAGAGAGAGAGAGAGAGAGAGAGAGAGAGAGAGAGAGAGACACACACAGAGAGAGATATTTGTTTATTAGCCAGATAGGTAAGTAAGTATGTAAATACTGCATTTTAAGGAAACTCATTAATCACATAACTATTAGAGTCACAATTCTAATCTGGGCGTTTAGATCAGACATTTAATAAGTACTTTCTACGTGTGTAAAGACGCTCCTCCCCTCCTATTCTACCCTACTTCGGGTAGGCTGACAAGGTAAGACACTGCTACTCACCTATCAGTTGTGTTGTTTCATTGGCAATGCACCTGCATGCGGTTAAGAGGAGGCACAATCTTTTCACACCTAGTGAGCTATAGTTTAGAGGCATTTTTTACTCTTGTAGTTAATTTACATAATATAAATCTATGACACAAGACCCAAGGATTTACTTCTCGTTCTGAAAAAAGCCAGACTCAATACGTTTATGCCCTTAACAATTGATTGGAATTGGTTTCGCGAATTAGAGGTGAGGAACGTAATTCTTAGTCCACTCATCTGTACCAGTTCGCCACTGACACTTGTATTATATCTAGACTTTGCTGTATTAACAGAGCTGTTTTACTTTCCTATTTGAATTGCAGATTTTAAGGAATTATTCAAAACCTTTGTCAGTTGCGTACTATTTCTACTGATACCAGGTTATTTATAAAGACAAAGACTATTTTAATGACGAGAGTGTTAATGTATTTATCTTTGTTTCTACTCTAGAATCGTGTTTATTAACAACAACCCTTAAGCGAGTGCGATTTTTGTATCCTTTTATGCAAATCATCATGTTTTGTTATACAGTACGTCTTAATAAGGTATTCTTTAATTAGACTGTTCCATCAATACTTCTAAAATTCACTATAAAGCACTGTTGAGGTTATGTAATGAAATGTTAAAACATTAAAATATATCCATCCATAGTAATTCTGCCCGAAGGCAGGTCTTTCACTGCAATCATTGCATTTTCATGCTATGCTTTGCAGCTTTACTAGGGAATTATAGGTGTGGTAGCTTCCCGTTGCTTTCCACACCGATGAAGGATGCTGATGATAAGATGAATAAGAACGATGATGATAGTGATGGCCATATGATTTCGGGGACCGTTTGGGCCTTAAAGTTTTCCTGGCATTTGTCTTACAGGTGAGGAAAAACCCCGATAAGAACCTCACCCAGAAAACTGTCCCGAGCGGGAATCGAACCCGGGCCCGCTGAGTGACAAGGCAGCACGCTACCTCGAGACCACAACGGTGGACACATTAAAATAAATACCCGATATATCAGTCGTCCTCAACTAAATTAAATTTCTGTTTGAAAAAAAAAAGTTCGTCAGAGTTAAAACTATTTAGGCCATTCAGAATCATGTTCCATCTCCTGCATTTCGTTTGGTACTGAAGATGGTGTATATACAACTTAAGTATTTTATAGAATTATAATTCAGTAGTAATAATAATAATAACAATAACAATAATAAAAATAGTAATAAATGTTTTATTCCTAAAAGAAAGAAATTCTTTGGCTATTGAGAAACTGTACGGCCTTTAGCGATTACATTTGAGTGAGTGACGCGCTTAGAGATGAAACTGACGCGACGGTGAAGTACTATCGGGCGCACCGCATCGGCTGCAATAAGAGACCTTATGTCATAACGTTTGCCTATTCCAGGTCCACATAACTTGTTTCGGATGCCTCAGCAATTAAGTACGTGTTATAATAATAATAATAATAATAATAATAATAATAATAATAATAATAATAATAATAATAATAATAATAATAATTTTTAAAATTAGGAATATTCCACAATACAGTGTTTCTCCTTCAACCCAAAGTGATTTGTCGCCATAGGTTCCTGTCTAGAGCATCTTCTTCCCTCAGATCTCTAGCTTCTATACTTCTCCTCACTCCATCCATTCAACGTTCTCTATAGGTCTGCCTCTTCCACTTATTCCATTAGCTTTCCAAATCTTCTTTGGTATTCTCTGTTCTTCCATTCTTATGAGGTGTCCATATCATTTCAAACGTTTTTCTTCTGTTTTTTCCAATATGTTTTTTTCAACTTTCATAATTTCCCTTATAGTGCTGTTTCTGACCTTATCCCTTCTTGAAATTCTTGTTGATCGCCTCAAAAAATCCATTTCTACTGCTAACAGCTTATTGGCTTGTTTCCTACTTAGTGTCCAGGTTTCGGATCCATATAATGGAATGCTTTATAACAGAATTTGAAATATAGTTTCCTTCATTCTGTATATTATATTTCTATTCCAAAGCACTCAATCATACCAATGATTCTTCTTCCATCAGTTATTCTTCTTTTAATTTCTGTAGTTGAATTCTCACTTTTATCCAAAATAGATCCTAAATATTTAAAATTTTTAACATAATAATAATAATAATAATAATAATAATAATAATAATAATAATAATAATGAACCGAAAGTGCCTTTCTGCGGTTCAGTATGGTATCTTTGTTCTCCTCCCTACTACAGAACATTTATGAAATATGCCAATGTCCTGTGTTCCTTGTGCCTACCCCTTCCCTTTTCATCCTTTCTGCCGCGCATCTCTACGGCGCATATCCCCTCTACTTGCGAACCTTTATATACATTGTACTCTTACCGAACATCATCATTCGATCAACCTAGCAACCGGCGTTTGGTTATTTAACCCATTGGAGACTTTTAACGAGTCTCCCTCGTGAGCAGGTAGAAAGTCCAAAGAGCTCCTCCACGAGCTACACTCGTTGTTGTGTTATAACCCCCACTGTAAGAAGTTAGGTTTTTTTAGTGGTTTAAATTTTCGATTCACCGTCAGTATTGTTGTTTGTTTATGTAAAGTAAATATGTATAGGCCTAGTGTATTGTATAGTTTATTTTAGTTATTATTTATAGAATAGTAGACTATAGCTGTAGGCATTCATTACGGTCAAATATAAGTGAATATAAATTCAGTGTTTATTTGTTAAAATTAATAGCTGTAATTTTTTTTTGCAATATGTCCGTAAATAGGAGAGATCGTATTGCTATTGAGAAACTAAGTGAAGTAGTGGATGAAATATTATGTGACAGTGATTGTAGTGAATTATCATGGAACGAAGATTCGAACGATGAAATAATAAACAGTGGCAACGTAACCGTGCATGCTACTGATGGTAGAAATATTAGGTCAGTTTCGTCCAGTTTTTATCTATAGTATTTTATAATTTACAGGTCGATATATAACTAAGATAATTAAAGAATATACGAAGAACTTTTCCTGATTTTATAATGTATAGGTCTATGCTTATTTATATTTCATATATTTATTTTATTTATTTTTATTATGTACAGTATTATATTGCATTAGTTATTTTTTTCGGTCTTGTTTGAACATATGATTTGTGTTTACTTTCAAGGCAATGTCCGAGAACTGTTACAAAAAGATGGTTTTTGAAATGTTTGTCAACTTTCACAGCCTTGAAAATAAAAAAAAAACATAACGGTTTACATACACAACAGAGGGTAGCAGGTAGGACGCATTCCTTTGCTATTCGTAAAAGTACAAGATACTAAAAGAAATTCAGGGGTAAACAAAATATCTGAAAACATAAGTGATAGAACACAGTATGTGTATTTTGTATTCTGATTTAAAGTCCAGCGCAGCCGGAGTAGCGGTGAGGAGATTTAAATGGGTTCCCAGTGAACATGCTAGGCGCTTTAAACGTGTCTCCAATGGGTTAAAGACGGATTCAAAGGTGGAATCCAGTTCCAGCTCACCATGCGACTGGAAGGTTAATATGGTGGTCTATATAGACAAGTTGATTGAGGCCGAGAAGAGGTCTGTTTTGAGTTAGTCCAGCAATGTACGGAAGAAGTGATTCCTAAAGCTTGGACACGTGTGTGAGTGTGGTATTATGTATGGTATGTTATTTATTCAGTTATTTTTACAGCTATGCTTGGTCGTTTGATCAAGAGTCATCTTTTGTTATTAATTTATTGTTTTATTTAAAACCAACTTGTTTATATTAAAAGGTTATCTTTTTAAACAACGCCCCTCTGTTATTATTCAAGTATAAGTAGTTGTTCACTCTCCTATACAAAAATTACTCACTGTATGCTTTTAATAATCTGTATCTATATATGTATATATGTTCATCAGGGAAAGAAAGATGAATTAATAGCTGCCTTTCATGGGCCCGAGGCAAGCTGCTTTCTTACAGATAACTTCTTTGAATATCAGGACCGCATTAATAAATACAGCAAATTACAAAGCCCGATCCCGGACAAGTGTTACGCTCAGCGTGGTTTTGGGTTTCGTAACCCCCACAAATGGTAGCAGTAGCGTAGTGTGGTTCACTTACTTACCTACAAATGGTGTGCAGAGCGTGTGGTTTTGTATCTTTCAACTTTGAAAGATATGCTGTACTCTATTAACAGTGGTTCTAGTAGTATCGATTTAAAATTTTCTACTCAAGTTTCGGAGTTTTGGTTTCAAGTGCCAAGACAAGGGTATAGACTCTGTATGGTCGTAAATGAAGTTTGGAATTAGAAAGTCGACATTTTTCAGAGATATTACCCTGCGGATAACTATTTGTTTTCGATACTTGGTATCTATGTTAAAGTTATTGAAAAGCATTTATTTACGCGTTTGTATTATTTCACGTAAATTATATTGACTCATCTTTCTTTATAAGTAAACAGAAAGTGACTTATGCATTCTAAACTACGTTCGCTTATAGTTGTTTACATCTTTTGTTTATTGTAATTTGTAAACATGCCTAGTTGGATAGATGTAATACCAAAAGACAATCTCGTCCGAGAGTTGAGCTTACTAGGTATTGAGGTTGAAGGCGATGTAAATATATTACGTCAGCGACTTAAAATTCATATGAATTCTCTCTCCCCCGCTCAACAAACATTAGTAAAGCGTAAGTATATTGTAGACAGCGCAGTTAAAGTAATTTACTATGTTGGAAATGTCAGCGTTTTGGACATCTCGCTAGAGAGTGTCGATCTTAGTTGTTTCTACGTAGTTTGTTTGTATATTTGTTTGGGATATTAAGAAAGCTACTTATGTATTTTGGTATATGAGCTGATTGAGTCAACCTTTTGGTTGTGGAGCTACTAGAGTGAGTTTCAGTATACGTGGTCCAGGTTTTGCTAATGAGACGCAGGCTAAATTCTAAAATGAGGGTAACTAGAAGTTAGTAAGCGTCCATGGCCACGTTGTAAAAACAACATGTCAGTCAAGTTAAACTATGTTCTGTAATGAAGTGGATCCAAGCATGTTTGTTGTGAAAATATCTGTATGTTAAACTAGATGTTTATTACGAAAATATTTTGTATTATGTCACATGCTGAACTAGTATGTCTGAGGTTCCGTTTTCCTGTCTTCGCCTGTTTTTTGTTTCAGTTTACCCTTCCTTAACATTGGCATTACGACGCAGCCTGGAATGCTCGGCAGTCGAGCACTTGGTGGATCCGGCCGACCCCCCGAGTGCCCAGCTGACCGACATGGTGGCTCTAGAACTACAGATTCCTGGATAGCGGTGGAGCGGTATTGCGATCCGGCAATCCAATTATGGTATCGTCACCCTGTTCTTCACCGGGAACACCGCAGAGTTGTAGTAGGGCGACTGAATCCAGATGGAATTAATTTTCAGCGCCTGTATAGTCACATGGAAGCGAGTGTGATGATTGTGATTTTGGGGACGATGAAGATTTGTGTAGAAGTTTACCGCTGGAATCTGATAGTGTTGATGTGCCTCCTCCCAACGTTGGGATTGTCTTCTACCGGAACATTATTTGGAAAATTTATGGACTGTCTTCTTTTTTTACCCGGAGGGCGCAGGGGGAGTTATTGAACCGACAGTGCCTTTCTGCGGTTCAGTATGGTATCTTTATTCTCCCCTCCCACTACAGAACAGTTATGAAATGTGTCAATGTCCTGTGTTCCTGGTGCCTACCCCTCCCCTTTTCATCCTTTCCGCCGCGCATCTCTACGGCGCATTCTCCCCTCTACTTGCGAACCTTTATATTAATCGTACTCTTACCCCGAATTATCACTCGATCGACCTAGCAACCGGGCACGTTGGTTATTTAAAGACCGCGATTCAAACGGTGGAGGAATACAGTTCCAGCTCACCATGCGACGACCGGAATGGTTAACATGGTCGGTCGTATATAGACAAGTTGATTGACGGCCTCCGAGACCACGAGGTGGTTTTCCTAAGTGGAGCCCTCCCCAGCCAATGTACGGAATGAAAGTGATTCCTAAAGCTGGGACACGTGTAGTGGAGTGTGGTATTATGTATGGTATGTTATTTATTCAGTTATTTCTACCGCTATGCTTGGTCGTTTGATCAAGAGTCATCTTTTGTTATTAATTTATTGTTTTATTTAAAACCAACTTGTTTATATTAAAAGGTTATCTTTTTAAACAACGCCCCTCTGTTATTATTCAAGTATAAGTAGTTGTTCACTCTCCTATACAAAAATTACTCACTGTATGCTTTTAATAATCTGTATCTATATATGTATATATGTTCATCAAGGAAAGAAAGATGAATTAATAGCTGCCTTTCATGGGCCGAGGCAAGCTGCTTTCTTACAGATAACTTCTTTGAATATCAGGACCGCATTAATAAATACAGCAAATTACAAAGCCCGATCCCGGACAAGTGTTACGCTCAGCGTGGTTTTGGGTTTCGTAACCCCCACAAATGGTAGCAGTAGCGTAGTGTGGTTAACTTACCTACAATAATAATAATAATCTATTTTTATTTTACCAAAGTTAAGATTGTATGGGATTCTCTTCCACTTGCACAAATTACCGATATAATTACCCTGAAATGTTAAAAAACAACCAGCACAAAATACAAACTACCTGTTATAAAAACTAACTTATAAGATAAATTATAAATTATAGGTACAAAAATGAAATATTGTTACTATTATAATTTATTTCACAAAATCAAATTTAACATGAAATGTTAAATCTATGAACATTCACAGTTGTTAGATGTGGGCACATTTTCGGACACTGCAGATGTCTATGTGATACTCCATTTCTTGTCAAATCAATGCCAGCATAATCCGATCAACTGAATTAACCCTGTCATCTATCCACTGCCCTAGGGCTGTAAGTTCTGTGCAATGTGAGGATATGTACAACATGTTCTTCATGTACCCTAAAAAAATCGAATGGCATAATATTGGACAATCTGGAGGAGTGCCATAGGGTCTTTCCTTCTATTCAGTCAGTGAAAAAAATTATATAAAATAAAAATTGCATAACATTATAATATAGAATAAATAAATTACAAGTAAACATATATACAAATTAAACTGAAAATAAAGTGAATGAAATAAACAATGTGAGAGAAACGAAATTATTAATCTGCGGAGAGACTAATTACAAAAGAAAGACATTTAGCTTCTTTTAAAAGTAGCGAGTATCTGGCAGGCTCTGTTAAATATAATATCTGATACACATAATATGAACAAGTTGTAGCATGTGCTAGACAATCCTTAATTTCTATCACTACTACTACCACTAATAATAATGTTATAAAGCCCCGAGTTTTAAATTCCTTAAATATATATCAAAATTATTAAGAAAAGTTATGTTTCAATCTTAGGCCATTGAGCAAGTGGAAAGCTTCCGATACTTGGATTGTACTATCAGCAGTAACATGAACTGCTGCCAAGAAGTAAAGCAGAGGATAGCAATGGCATAATAAGCTTTTAAAAGAAGAGAAGCAATTTCTGCGAAACGTTAACAAAATAATTACGGAAAAGGCTAGTGGAGGACTTTGTGTGGAATGTAGCATTGTGTGGTACAGAGACTTGGACATTACGACATATTTAGGAAGAACGACTGGGCGCTTTTGAGATGTGGATATGAAAAAGGATGGAGCGTATAAAATGGACAGAATAAAAATAAATATAATCAATTGAGTTGGTGTTTACTTGATGAAAATCCATATTTATTAATTAAATAAAAATAAAACGTAGTTTTATTTGATTTTCATATTTGTTATATAATTCAGTGACAGCTGTTTCGGTACACTGTACCTTCTTCAGACATGTTAACAAATTATGAATTGTGTTCCAACTGAACACACATAATTTGGAACACAATTCATAATTTGTTAACATGTCTGAAGAAGGTACAGTGTACCGAAACAGCTGTCACTGAATTATATAATAAATATGAAAATCAAATAAAACTACGTTTTATTTTTATTTAATTAAAAAATAAATATGTGCTAGACAGAGTAAGTGAAAGAAGAAAAATGTTGGAGCTCATAAAGAAGAGGAAAATAAATTGGATTGGCCACTGGATGAGAAGAAACTGCCTGCTGACGGATGCCCTACAAGGAATGGTCAATGGAAATAAGGTTAGAGGCAGAAAAAGACATCATATGATAGACAATATCAAAATAAATGGTTTGTATGCGGATACAAAAAGGAAGGCTGAGTTAAGGAAAGAGTGAAGAATGCTGAGTTTGCAGTGAAAGACCTGCTCTTGGGCAGAACACTATGCATGCATGTACCTATTAAGGGAAAAAAGCGTTATTAATTTGTACTTCACCCTAGAATAGATGAAATAGAGTTCGCATTATTTGCAGATTCAATATATTATACTACCATCTACAGTAATACTAAGACAAATAAACATAAATATGTAAAAAGGAAGATTTTTCTGTCTCTTGGAGAAGTCCAAGGCTGTGAAAAGTCACAAAAGAAACGCAAGTCTAAGAATAGTAATGACGTCATCCCTTTATGTAAAATGTCTTCCGGTTTCCCGTGAGTTCAAGTTTTTGTGGCTTCATGTTTCTTACTTCTTTATTACTTGCGGCAGCTAAGCTTTTCGAGCATGGGTGGAAAATGTAATAAGAAAAAATCTTAAAGACGCTTCAAGGTTTCATTCACAATACAACTATATTATTTACAGTTATGTCTGACCTCCGTTTTGAAAATTATTTTGGGCTGTTAAATTAACAAATAATCTCAACGTCGATAAGTTGAGGTTAAAACTTTTGAATTTGTGGGCATTTTTTATCATATATGTGTTTAATATCGTATAAAATAGAAAGAAAATATTAACCTTATTAATCCTAGTACTTATATTCATTAATTTTCTTTTAATTTGTTTACTACTATTACTACTACTACTACTACTACTACCACTACTACTACTAGTATTACTACTATTACTACTATTATTACTACTACTACTACTACTACTACTACTACTACTACTACTACTACTACTGCTACTACTACTACTACTACGACTAATCCTGCCGATGATGGGACTAATCCCGAAAGCGCTACAGTTAAATAACTAATCAAGTTGAGAAGACGGACCTTTCAGGTGAATATTCCATCATTTTATATATTAATTTTGATTAATACCTCAACGGAATATATAATAAATCTTACAAAAGTTTACTGCTACTGCTACTGCTGCTGCTGCCACTGCCGCTGCCAATAATAATAATAATAATAATAATAATAATAATCTCTATCTATCTATCTTCGGGTTTTTACAGCTGCTGCCGTCTTCCCGTGCCAAACCTCCAAAGCCTACGGTCTTGGGCATCTTCGATGCTTAGCCAACTTTTTTCTGTCCGGCTTTGATTGATTTGGTCTTTTAGCATTTTGTTTTTTTTTTTTCTAATGTGTGGGGAGCTGGCCCACAGCATAAACCCCCAACCTGGAGGACCAGGAAAATTTCTGTCTGGGTTTTCCTCCCATAGCCTTTGAAGATCCCTCTTCACCGCAAGGCAGCGTTTCTCTATTTCCCTTAAGAGATAGGGTTGCCTCTTCCGCCAGATCCGCCGTGATGAAGGACTCCTTCTGCGCCGACTCTGCCGTTGAGGTCTTCACCGTAACCCTGGCTAGGGGCCCTTACAGAGTACTATCAGTCGGAGCCAACTGAACCCTGGTTTTTTACCGAGGTTGTTACTCCTCCCCCTCCTCCTTTCTCATCCGGGCTTGGGACCGGCCATGGCGGAGTTAATAATAATAATAATAATAATAATAATAATAATAATAATAATAATAATAATAATAATAATAATAATAATAATATTTTTTTTATTATTCCGGCTTTTACAATGAAATATACATTTTTCCGGTACCCATGTTCACAGTTACTAACTACACATTTGTTTCAACACATTTTTCCATTCCTGTCTGTTCATCCATATAATTATCTTCTTCTATTTTCCATTCCCTCTTAGCTTCATTGAATCCCTGAATCCACGTAATAGTTGGTCTACCCTTCTTTTTCCTTCCCTGTGGTTCCCAATACATAATTATCTTAGGTAGTCTTCCTTCTTCCATTCTTCTAATGTGTCCGTACCAATTTAATTGTTTCTTCTTTATAAAATCTAATATTGAATATTGCACCTGCATTTTTTTTTATATATGAATTTCTGATTTTATCCTTCCTGGATATTCTTGCAGCACATCTCCAGTAGTCCATTTCAGTGGCGAGCAATTTTTTTTTTTCATTTGTGCATTTAAAGCCCACACGTCAGCTCCATAGGTAATAATGCTTCTGAGTATTGTATTTAAAATAGTTTTTTTTTTGTTTCTTTGAAGATATGTTTGTCCCATACTATTCCATTTAGGGCAGATATAGCATGCGTTCCTATATTGATCCTAATAATAATAATAATAATAATAATAATAATAATAATAATAATAATAATAATAATAATAATAATAATAATAATAATAAACATCATAAGTAATGTGACGAGAGATTTCCAAATCATCGATAAATTAACGAGTCAATTCGTGTTGAAATGTTGAAGGAATATAACTACTTAAATAAATATTGTTTGTATTAACTTAATTGTAAATTATATTTTTATATTTTAGATAATTCATTTTATATATTTTTGTGAGTCGAATATTAGGTCATTTTTGGCGATCAGTTTTTGACCTTTCGCGATCCAGACCTTTGACCTTCCGTGGTCCGAACCTGGACCGCGGTCCGCCAGTTGCCGACCAGTGGTCTAGAATATTTCAGGTACTATTTGATATCGGGTTCGAAATCACTGCAGAAGTCACAGCGGTGAAGATGTAGAAGTTGCAGTGTTGCAATTAACCCGCATGGGAGTACTAGAGGTAATGAACGGCTAACAGGCAATCAAGTGCCATCATGTACTTAAACGCCACAAATGTCATCCATATCACATGTCACTTCATCAATAACTGCATGGTAATGATTTTTAAAACTGTGTATATTTCTGTGAGTGGGTCTGTAACAGTTCTTAAAAAAATCCAGTTTTTTTTCTCTCAAATGTCCTGTTTACTGATGAAGCGATGTTTACAAATTATGGAGATGTGAACACCAAGGAGATGCGCTATTAGTCTATAGAGAACCCTCCATGGTTCCGCGAAATAGTTTTTCAACACAGGTAGAAGATAAATGTTTGATGTGGCAATACTATAATGTCATTATTGGGCCATAATTCATAGATGGTATTCGAAATGGTACTGAATACCGAGGATTTCTACGACGAACTCTGCTAGTGTTTTTTAATGTACCCTTGAGAGGTAGAGTATCAATGTGGTAACAACAGGACAGCTGTCCAGCAAACAGTTTCCTCCGAGTAGGTGCGGTCCACATAGGTGGGTTGTCCATTTTCGATCGAAAGTGACCTTCATGTTCCCTAATCTATAAATGAATTTTCTGTGACCCTTTTTATATTTTTAATTTTTCTTGTTTCATTAAACCGTCCGCAACACAGGCAGCCATACGGTATTCAAGGTAATGTCTTTGATTCTGTGTTGATGTAAATTGTCACCCCTTGAAACATATTCTGTGATTTTGAAACCACGTATTATTCTTCTAAAGGTTCAGGTTTCTGTTCTCTTATTTGTGTGGAAATTATAAATAAAATTTCATTGGATTACCTGGAACAATTAAACAGTCATTACAAAACTTTTCTTTTTGATTAAAGTCAGAAATAATCGGATATTTAATTCTAGATTTATCGATTAGATTTCTTAGATTCATCATTAAATAAAAATAAAAATTAAACATTTTTAATTTTTCTTATAGTATGTAATTATAGTAAAAAAATACTACATTATGTTATGCCAATTAAAAATTTAACTCGGAAATTTATAGGTATTAACCAACTATATATATATATATATATATATATATATATATGTTATAACTGTATTTTTGACATTTGGCAATGAAGGCAAATGTGATATGAAAAGAAAAATGAATGCTTGAGTCGGGATTTAAACCCGAGTCTCTAAACTCTGTTGGTTAGAGCGCTAAACGTACAGAGTTTAGAGACTCGGGTTCAAATCCCGACTCAAGCATTCATTTTTCTTTTCATATCATATGTGTGTGTGTATATATATATATATATATATATATATATACTTTTATGTTATCCAGTGCATCATTCATGGTTGGTAATTAAAGTCATGCTCTAAACATGGCTCCCTCTTCATTTTTTAAGTATTTTGGAAGTACGTTATTTGTTAATACAGAAATATGTTTTGATACATTTTAACTATTCTTAATAGTATATTACGATGCGAGGCTGTGAAGTGGTTTTTAAAGAATCGAGGAAAACCGAGCGGTAGTGAAGTTTTTAATTTCCGAGATTCTATAAAAATCCTTCACAAACGTGTATTGTACGTTATTTCTTGCGCGATGGTGTTTTCATAATAATAAATAATAGTAAAATAATAACATAGGAAATATTTGCGTTCATTATAAACAATTAACTAACGTTAACATTGTGGGCAATGCTTGTTAATTGAAACAAGAGGAGGCCGTGAAAGAAATTTAGTAATAAAATGGTGGCAAGTACGTATTTATTGTTTTATATTGTTTCCAATAAAGTCCTGTGCATTTAAAATGCAGTGATTTGTTTCGCATAATGTATATTAACTCTACGTTTTGGATATTTTTTGTATATACATTGTATGTAGTATACATAGAGGGCAGCGGTTTTACTTCCCACACGCGTGTTTGTAATATGTAATATTACACTATAGTTATTTTTATTACAGTGTAGTTATTTAGCTTGGCAACCCCGAAATGTAGGAAGTTGAACTTTCAATCATGGGCGCCATTCCAGTAAATATGAACAATATCGCGCAAAAAGTATGTGATTCAAGTATATCGCAATAAATTATGTAGTGCTAATTGAAAAAAAGTTATGACGTCACTTGTTTCTTGAATAAGAATAGAATTATATAGAATCAAATGTCTATACTTATATTATCCCCTTGATTTAAAATTACTTCTAAAAATTACTAGTGTATTCTTAAAAGTAATTGTGACGCATTTTTGTGTTGTTGGTCCGGTTTTGAAATTCACGGGCGGCCGCGAGAGACCTTTTTCTCCTTATATGGTAGAAGAGGATTCGTGAGCCGGCGACTCGCGAATCAGTGGTACCGCGGCGAAATTTCCATATATATATATATCTTCAATAGTTCACCGCTGTGGTCTCGAGGTAGCGTGCTGTCTTGTCACGCAGCGGGCCCGGGTTCGATCCCCGGTCGGGGCAATTTTTCTGGGTGAGGTTTTTATCGGGGTTTTTCCTCACCTGTAAGACAAATGTCAGGAAAACTTTAAGGCCCAAACGGTCCCCGAAATCATATGGCCATCATCTTCATCATCATCATCATCCTTATCATTATCATCATCATCATCCTTCACCGGTGTGGAAAGTAACGGGAAGCTATCACACCTACACAATTCCCTAGTAAAGCTGCAAGCATAGCATGAAAATGCTATGATTGCAGTGAAGGACCTGCCTTCGGGCAGAATTACTATGGATGGATGGATATCTTCAATCTAGAATAATCAGTCTCTTGAATCCTCCATTCGAGAGAGGTCTAGACTAGCGTCCAAATTATTCCTAATTTCGCATATAGAAGAAGTGCGAGGTTCTCACCAGTCAGTGATGTCCAAATTGTAAGTAAATAGAAGTGATCGAAGTGCGAAGCCAATTAGATGTATTAAGTGAAACCGTCAGCGAATGTGAAGAAAGAGTTATAAAATAAATGTCGCAGAAGAGATTCACACAGCGACAAATTATTTGTGTGAATACGGTGAAATATTCTGAAATAAATAAAAACAATTAGAAAATTTTGAGTAAACATTTGTGTAGTTAATTTTAAGAAATTCAGCCTGTACATAAACACCGCTACCCGAGCGACATTATTATAATTGCACGAGGTAAATGGTACACACTGTGTACTACTAATGTTGTTTTTGTATGTAGATATTTGTTTCCCAAATTGTGCTGTTTAAACATATACATGTATTTGACATAATAATGATAATAATAATAATAATATTTATTTATTCATTTATTTCAGGATTGTTTCTGTTATATACACAGGTATCCTCAACCAAAATATAATTTTTTTTTCTTCCACACTTCCCGGTCTTGCGTGTCTGCTTCTGTCATATTTCTCTTCTTCATGTTGTCTTGAATTCTTTATCCACGTTGGTTTTGGTCTACCTCGTTTCCCTTTTCCAGGAGGTATTCATTTCAATACTTCTTTCCGAGGCTATATATTTTGTTTTTTTAGCATTAAGGTTTTTTTTACAGTATATGAGAAGCTGGCCCATAGCATCAACCCCCAACCTGGAGGATCAGAGACTTTTTCTGGAGACCACCATAGATCAATTGCTTTCACTTCAGCTGAGAGTCTAATCCACCCTTTATATTATTATTATTATTATTATTATTATTATTATTATTATTATTATTATTATTATATTATTATATTATTATATTATTATTATATTGTTATTATTATTATTATTATTAAATTGAATCGTTAAAAATATTTAATAAGAGGTATGGTTAGAATGGATAGGTTGGTGCACATTGTGTATTCCAGTCGAACATTTGTAATGTAATATGAACTCATAAACGATTTCCACGGTTTTAATGAGCAGCGATGCTATGAATATAAATTTATGAGGCGAAAGAGGATTACAGAATCATTTCCTGTTTCTGTATTTAAATGTTCTGTTATCCACGTAATGCTCCGTTGTTTATCGTATAATACATTACATTTAATGAATAACGTCTCATCTTTCAAAACCGGATTTTAAAATATTAGACTAATGCTCTTTACTCTCTAAATACATTTATAATTTAATAATACAAATATACACATGTTATTGTTCATTCCCGTTTAGGGAATAAAAATAGAAAAAAAGTTTCTAAATCGCAAAATTCTTCAGTTCACATTTTGTTAGCCTTAAATTTCCATATACTATGCATATTAAAGCGCAATTTAAGTATAAAGTGCTTGGGATAATGTTTGTATCAAAGAGTGACGAACAGATATATCTCCTTCTTCTACTACAAGGTTTAGGCTATGCAGCCTGTTCCGGCGAAGTTAGAAGTGGAGTCCATCTTCTACGTGGTCGGCCAACATCTCTTGTTCCTCTGGGATTATATAGGAAGGTTCTTTTTGGTATTCTTTCGTTGTTCATTGGATATTTAAATAATGATTTGTGAGTAAACAGCTTAATTTTATTCGTTAAATAGTCCTAACAAATGTCACTCTTGATTTCCAAATCCTCTAGATAAATTGGAAATCACTCGTGACATTAGTTATGATAATTGAGGAAACCTAAGGAAGAGCTTCAACCAGATTAGTCGATGCCGGAAACTTCAGACTACGAATCCCAAACTACTAAACTCCTAGCTCATTAAATGTAGCTATGCTATTTTTTTTTATTTCGTTCTTATTTGCAGATAAATATTATGTCATCCTGATCTTATTTCGTTTTTTAAAATGGAGGCTAATATATTACAGTTTTATGAGAAGGGAGTAAACGAAATTGGCATACATATTGCCTCGAGGGAGTGACCGGGCTACAAAAAGGATAGCCAGGCTGGTCGGTAGTTTCTATTTTTAACACTCATACAGGGCATCCTAGTTTAATGATCAGCTCAATGTATGGACAACCTTCGAGGACATTTAGGATACCAGTCACTTGAAAATTAATTCAAAACGAGATGAATATGATATTGATGATTGTGATGGATATATGGTCTTGGAGACATATTTAAGCTTTAAATATTATTTAAACTGGTCTTATAGAAGGGGCGGGGACCTCTACCCAATTGTAACGACCGGGTATCCTATATCTGGCTCGCTACGTATGAGGCAAATATATTTTATTTCCAGTCAGGCTATTAAATGTAACTTATTTACAACATAAGAATGAAGGCTATGGAATCTAATACATATATTAAGTCTATATACTTTGTGCATTGAAATTTAACCTTTTTATATACAACTAGCTAATACCCGGCGTGCACTGCTACTCCTAAATAAAATGTTAATGTGTTTTTACCTCCAGCCTTCAGCTGCTATACTTGCCCGGGAATTAGCTTATCCCGATCTAAAAATGGTTATTGCGAGTTATCCGTAAAAGATAAACATATGCTTTCGCGGACTTTTTGTAGATTTTTTTAGATATTCAATTCCGTATACAATAATTTGGTGTATTTGTTATGGTTTAGGCAGCATAAGCCATTTAAGCGTCAAGATAGGGACTTTATTTCACGTTTTTTACTACAAACAGTGATTTTTAGGGATGAAGGTTTTGAATATTACAATTCTCTTATAGCCTATTTTCATCTCCGGAATCAACTGAACATTTAAAAAAAAAACATAAAAATCGGTTGAACGGTATGGCAGAGCACGCTTGTCCAGGAATCTACTTAACCCGATCTTCTTGGAATCAATGAAAGACAAACATGGTTATTGTGTTATCCGTAAAAGATAAATATATGCCGTCGCGGACTTTTTTGTAGAGCTTTTTTTTTTAGATATTCAATTCCGTATACAGGTGTATTTGTTATGGTTTAGGCAGCGTAAGCAATTTAAGCGTCAAAATAGGGACTTTATTTCACGTTTTTCACTACAAAGGGTAATTTTTAGGGGTGAAGGGGTTGAGTATTACAACTCCATTACAGCCTATGTTCATCCCGGGAATCACCTGAACATTTTGCAAAAAATCCATAAAAATTGGATCGACAGCATGGCCGCGCATAGATTACGAACAAACAAACATACATACATACAAACAAACAAATAAACATTGATTTTTATATATTACATTAGTTTTAGTCGTGGACGTAATTGAAATGTATGTATTAATTATATTATTAATACAATGATTCAATGATTACTAGGAATTGATCGACAAGTAAAGTATCAAAAATTGCTTACCACATATGTATAAATGGATTAAAATGACGAATAATAGTATTTTACAATGCGAGGTTGGGAAGTGAATTTCCTCGCTTCTGTAAAACACTTCACAAACGTGCGTTGTACATTTTTTTGAAAATAATAAATAGTAGTAAAATAATAACATATTTGTTTGAAAGGTATGCGTTCATTATAAACAATTGACTAACGTTAACAGTCTGGCCAATGTTTATACGGTACATCCCGAAAATAATTTAGTTGAGACTAAAGCAGGCTGTGACACCAATCGATTATAAAATGGCGGCAAATATGAATTTATTGATTTATATTGTTTCAAATAAAGTTCAGTTCATTTAAAATGCAGTGATTTGTTTCGTATAATATATCCTATATTAACACTACCTTTTGGTGATATATATAGGCATATATATATATATACACACACATTGTACGTGATATACATAAAGGTCAGTGGTTTTACTTCCCGCATTAGGTAGGTAATTTGCAATAATACAGTATAGTTATTTACTTATATATATAGGTTTGGCAACTCCGAAATTTAAGAAATTGAACTTTCAATCATAGTCGCCATTGCTCACAGAACCGTGCACAAATATTATTTATCACTTTTATGCCAGTCTACAAATATTCTCAGCCAAGAAGGCCATCATTAATCCACTGATGGGTAATCCATGGTACGAATAATGTTACCGGTAGTGAATTTTAACACAATATAGACAGCGGAATTATTTTGCTTTTTATTATTTTATTGTACATTTTATTTGACTTCTATGTCTAAACTTTATTATGGAGATAGATTACATATATAAATCATTTCTTGTTCATATATTACTACTACTACTACTACTACTACTACTACTACTACTACTACTACTACTACTACTACCTGCTGCTGCTGCTTTTAAAAACTATTTTAAGTTGTAGAAACAATTCTGTTATGTTCTCTTGATCAGATTTTTAAAATATATTTATTTAAAATAAAAGCTACAATTATTTTTCACCAGGGTTGTATCACGGGGTATTTACAGTTTTATGATTTTTCAATTAATCATTGTTGATGTTATTGTAATTGATGGAAGATGTTCTTGAGGAATTCTGCAACGTTGTTTATGTTGAAATGAAACTTCAGAATATTTGGATAAATAGCAGATTATAGTAGGCCTATAGCTGATTGATCTCTGGAGATCATGTTACATTCAGTCGTTAGATAGTGGGCCGTATGCAATGATTTTTCTGGGAGTTGCAATAATGTAAAGCAGTTTTGTTCATTTTGTATAGGCAAGATTTAAGTCGACCATGGTTGTTGAGAAATTGTGTGGTTTTGTATTTAGCTCTAGAAATAGGGACAGTTCGTTGGGATGAAAATTTTGGCATTCAGAGGCGTTATTGGATTCAATATAAATCGTAGTGCTCTTTTAATAATTGCAAGCCTCGTATTAGAGGGAATAATAATATAATATAATAATAATAATAATAATAATAATAATAATAATAATAATAATAATATAATAATAATAAGAAATGTGCACTCAGGTCGAGCATTAGTGGTTGTTTAGTCTTTACTATAGTCTGTAATAGTTTTCGTTCTTTTCGCACGTGTTATGATGTGGTATTTCCTACATCTTTGTCCACATAACACACACTTGCATTCTTCGGTCGGCTCGTGGAACGTCTGGTTTATACACACCTTGTTATGAAATCCATGCACTGCGAGTCGTGTTGTGACGTGTCTCTGGGGGTTGCATTCTCTGGTCCATCTGTCGTCCAGCATGGCAGTTGTGGTGTAGAAATCTATGTCTATTTCCTTCTTCTTCCTATTTCTGATGCTTATGAATTTCTGGTATGGTTCTGTGGATTGTAGATAGAATTGGGTTCTTATGTCCTCTATGAAGTAAGTCTCTCTCATGAGTTCATAAGCAAAACGAGATGGCGCTGTTTTTCCTATTCTCAGGATCCGTTTCATGAACATTGCTTTGACTTTTTCTATTCTTATCAGATCTCCGATCTTAAGTTTTTCCCAAATTATCTCTATCCCATATGTTACAACTGGTGCCACTGTCGTTTTGAATAACTGCATTGCTGTACCTATTAGAGGGAATGAGTTGTAGTCACTAGTAGTTGTGTAGCTAAAGGCGATTTTACCTACGTAGTCAGCTCTCTAATTGCCTCGAAGATCTGCATGACATTTGACCCAGTGGAGGTCCTTATTAGTTGTATTTTTGAGTGTGATTACCTATTAGCTCTGAAAGGAAAATGTGCAATAAGAACAAAAATAA
This sequence comes from Diploptera punctata, assembly GCA_030220185.1. Taxonomy (NCBI): domain Eukaryota; kingdom Metazoa; phylum Arthropoda; class Insecta; order Blattodea; family Blaberidae; genus Diploptera; species Diploptera punctata. Next base: position 394,090 of record JASPKZ010000460.1, on the reverse strand, counting down.
TGAAAAGCAATCTAATTATAGACCAAGTTCAGAATTTTAATTATTTGGGATGTCATTTAGGCAATGACAGAAATTTAGATAAACACACTAAAATACAACGATTCAATTATGTATGTGGCACAATTAAACGCACTTTATTGAATAAGACTAGAAAATAAACTATTTTCAAGTATTACAAAGTATTGTCAGTTCCATCTCTTATCTATGGATGTGAAACCTAGACATTAACAAAGGCAGATAGTAAACAAATAGAGGCTGCTGAAATGAAGATGTTGAGAGCAATAGCAAGATACCAAAGAACCGATAAAAAGAAAAACGAATATATAAGAACAGAACTTGATATGTTTAATCCCTGTGAAAGAATAAAATATTATCAAAATGCTTATCTTCAGCACGTATTACGAATGAATAAACAGCGCATACCAAAAGGGAGAAGAATGTTGGGAAGATCATTGAAGAGATGGAAGGACCAATTCGACCTGTAATGAGGTCGGAACGGGCCATTGGGTTTAATACTTGTTGTTGTTGATGATTACCTTTTCTCTGATTTGGAATGGGAACGCCAAAGAGCGGGTTGTTATTCTATTGTCTGTGGCTAAGAAGATTATTTAAAGTCGGAAAGTAGTATACTACCGTATCGTCCAACTGATTTGGCATAGGCAGCAGTAATTTAAATTTTCATTTTGGAGTTCTAAGGCTCTAACTCAGTGGCACACCGACCTGACCGGCGGCTTTCTTGTTGTTCTCCTCAATCTTCAGGACAATTATTGAATTTGATTTTATTACTATGACTCATTTGTACCTCGACAATTGTTATGGATGGCAATGAGAAATCTGAATATCTGTGATAAATGGATTAATATTGTTAGGAGGATCTATAATAATACAAAAGCTAAAGTAAAAGTGCAGAATAATTTAACAGAGGAATTCACAGTGAATAAAGGCCTTAAGCAGGGATGCAGTTTGTCACCAATTCTTTTTAACATTTATTTAGACCAGGCTCTTAACTTGTGGTATAAAAAATGTTCTGAAATGGGTATTCCTATAGGAGGAAAAGTACTGCATTCATTGTTGTTTGCAGATGATCAAATAATTTTTGCAGGGGATGAAGATGATATGAAATATATGATAAATAAATTAATGCAAGAATATAAAAAATGGGGAGTGAATATAAATTTACAGAAAATAGAATATATGTGTTTGAGAAAGGATGTGGATGACCTCATACTCGAAACAGGGAAAATAAAAAAAAAATGTGAATTTTTTTAATATCTTGGGTCAATAATTACAAGTTTAGGTACCTGTGAGAGAGATGTACAGACTAAAATTGCAATGGCAAAAAATGCAACTAAGACATTACATGGAATAATTTGGAATAAAAATATTACAAAGGAAACTAAAATGAAAATTTATAAGACCATAATACAGAATATTTTGTCATATGGAAGTGAAACTTGGTCTTTGACGGAATTACAAAAGAATTAAATTAGAACAGTTGAATTTGATTATTTTTGAAGAAGCCTCCAAAAAACAAGACAGGATAAAATAAGAAATGAATTCCTTTGGAGAGAAATGAATGTCACCACATCTGTTGTTAAGAGGATTGAAAATCAAACGCTTAAATGGTATGGCCATGTACAAAGAATGGAAAATGAAAGATGACCAAAAAATATATACCAATGGTCACCCCTGGAAGAAATAAACGTGACAGACCAAGATGGAAATGGAAAACCTACGTCAGAACAATAATGGAGGATAGGAATTTGGAAGAGGGAGATTGGAATGATAGAGATAAATGGAAACTGAAGACGGCAAACCTAATAAGTGGGGGAAAGCCGAAAAAGAAGAACTCATTTTATAAAGATTATAACTTCATACCATTTAAATTGAAGCCATGGACCAGCTTTATGGGCTAGTGGTCAGCGTTTCTGACTACAGTTGATGAGGTCCCGGGTTCGATCCCAGTCAGACTATAGGATTTTTTTTCCAAAAGAGAATTTAGGTAAAGTTTCGGTTAAGGACTCTCCTGGCACTTCGTTATCATTTATTACTCATCATATCATTGGGGAGTCCACCGCTGTGGTCTCGAGGTAGCGTGCTGTCTTGTCACGCAGCGGGCTCGGGTTCGATTCCCGTTCGGGACAGGCTCCTGGGCGAGGTGTTTTTCGGAGTTTTTCCTCACCTATAAGACAAATGCAGGACGCTTAAGGCCCAACGGTTCCCGAAAATCATCCGGCCATCACTATCATCCTTATCATTACCATCATCATTCACCGGTGTGGAAAGCAACGGGAAGCTACCACACATATCCATCCATCCATACTAATTCTGCCCGAAGGCAGGTCCTTCACTGCAATCATAGCATTTTCATGCTATGCTAGCAGCTTTACTAGGGAATTGTAGGTGTGGTAGTTTCCCATTGCTTTCCACACCGGTGAAGGACGATGAGGGTGATGATATTGATAAGGATGATGATGATGATGATGGCCATATGATTTCGGGGACCGTTTGGGCCTTAAAGTTTTCCTGACATTTGTCTTACAGGTAAGGAAAAACCCCGATAAAAACCTCACCCAGGAAAACTGCCCCTACCGGGGATCGAACCCGGGCCCGCTGCGTGACAAGGCAGCACGCTACCTCGAGACCACAGCGGTGGACACCACATCTATAATTCCCTAGTAAAGCTGCAAAGCATAGTATGAAAATGCTATGATTGCAGTGAAAGACCTGCCCTCGGGCAGAATTACTATGGATGGATATCATTGGGGCTAATGTAATCTGGTGACATTGGAGAAAAAGAACTAAAGCGATGAATTTTAGAAAACACATGACAAATACAATAATAAAAACACGCACCTTCCTGGATACACCTAAATATCACAGGCGAAATAAGATCATGATGATATAATATTTATCTGCAAATAAGAACGAAATAAAAAAATAATAACATTGATTTGATACATTTTTTCTAACAAACACAGTTTAAAATATTCCAGCATCATAAAATTAACACATGAAACTTCTATATTTCAAATTTATATTGGCGGAATGCCATTTGTAGGTGATTAAACTATAAAATGTGTGTTTTATTCAAATTGTAAATCGTTTCACAACCCGAACCATATTTTTATTCTCTTTTTTTTTTTACTCAGTAATCATGAAACCCCTAATACATCCCCAATCGTTAACATTATTTTGTAGTTACATATACTGCAATATTTGTCATGTATTTGTACGCTTTTTATTACCATATTTTGTTATTAGCTCGTACGGAAACGCATATTAAGAGGCGATTTTTAAAATGGAAGCTAATATATTACAGTTTTATGAGAAGGGAGTAAACGAAATTGGCATACATATTGCCTCGAGGGAGTGACCGGGCTACAAAAAGGATAGCCAGGCTGGTCGGTAGTTTCTATTTTTAATATCATATAACACAACAGTTATGGAGCAATATTATTCAATAAAAGCGATTGTTTTATTATAACGCATGCGCTATTCAATTTCCTACTTTTATACATGGAGGCGTGACCTTCTGAAAAATTTAATAACTATAGTATAGAGTGGGCTATGCATTTTGTGTTATTCAATGAAAGAATAATTGTATATTGGTTACTAAACAACATTATTTGTTTACATTGTGTATGAATTTATGTTCTCCAATGTATAAAAAAATTCTGGCATATTTTTCCAAAAACCTAGGTTATTTAAATATTATATCACATGTATTTAGTTAATAATTAAATTGTAACAATATTGTAGTTATCATTAATTTGTCAAGCATTTTTTGTTATTGAACTTAATGATAAATTTGAATCGATTATGTGAGTTCAAAAACCAAAGAGAAATGGACAAGTGAATGGAAAAGACTGCATAACAATGAATTACATGATCTTTATAGGCAGCCATATATAATAAGAACTGTTAAATCTTGTAGACTGCGATTGGCAGGACATGTGGCACGAATGGGGGAATGAAAGACGTGCATGGAAGCTTCTTGTAGGAAAACGCCTAGTTGGTAGACCAAGAATGAAGTGGGAGAATAACATTAACTATGATTAGAGGGAAGTAAATTATACAGGGATGATTGGAAAACATTGGCTCAGGATAGGGATATATGGAGAGCTTATGTCCGCGTGGCCAAGAACCTACGGGTTCGACAGTGCCAAAGAGTTAGAGTTATGTGAGTTCAAAAATTACCTACTTAAAAAAATGAGAATAATTGTAGAAATAGCATTCTTCATTGTGGATAAATGTATTTTTTTTTACCAGTCTACTACAAGCAAATTCGATAACTACCTAGGTCAATCCTTGTGAGGTTTTCAGTTCATTTTATAATAATAATAATAATAATAATAATAATAAATAATAATAATAATAATAATAATAATAATAATAATTAATAATAATAAACATTATCCGGTGATATGACAGCTGCCGTTGTCTTCCGGAAACCAAACGCCATTTCTCTCTGTCCATCCATCGATGTTCCTCCAATCCTGTGACAATCATAGCCGCTTGCAAGGCTAGAAGATGGAAACCTTGGACAAAAATTACCTATCCCCCAGATCGGGGGTTGATACAATGGACCAGATACTCGTTCATCATAAAAAAATGCTAAAAACCTGAACATCATGCCTCATAATAATAATAATAATAATAATAATAATAATAATAATAATAATAATATAACAATAATAATAATGATATTTAATTTTTTCTCGCTGAGTTAAGGCCATAAGGCCTTGTCTTTCATTTAGAAGCACAAATACTCAAATAAATGTGTGCAGTACGGATTATCTATACACTATACTAATTATAAAGGGTTAAAAAGACATTAAAAGTTGCAGTTTTCCTATTTCTACAGAAAGAAACTCTACTCAGTTATTAATTAAAAACCCCTTAACATGCCTAAGCACACCTAGAATTTATGGTTACATTCAGTATTCTATGGATTTACCAATATTGTGTTCGTATGTTTCTTTTTCTGCTGATTTCATTTATATAATTTTGGTGATATTATGCAAATGAAAATAATAATTGTGATAAAATGGAGCGTGATAATTAAATTTGAATTCATATTTTTTTCTCTGAAAGAAAAATGCTCAACAAAGTTGGAACATCCCTGGCTTTGAACACGAACCTCCCGAATAAGGTTCTGAAATTATAACATCTGAGCCATTCATAAGCAAACCCTCACCTGGGGTAAGAAACAAACATAATGTCGTTATTATAGTTCGATTAAGCATTAAAAATAATGCAAAATGCATACGTAGTACAACCCTAATGCAATCAACACCAGAGATACAGACCAATGAAGATGTAAATTTGCGGGTGCCTTCTTAGGTTGCGGACACGTATAACATGCACTGTGGTATAAGCGAGAGTGGACAAAGTTCTGTTCTAGGTGTGTTGTCAGTTGTGTTGTGCTATTGTCAGTGTTCTGTTTGCTTTTAGTAGGTGGAGAAGATGAACCCTGTAAATATATTGGTTAAAGCTATCGCTAAACTAACAGAAGAAGGTTATTAAGATACAGAAAGTGAAATGTCGCGAAAGGAGCTTAAAGTTGCTGATGTTATGTACGACCTAATAAAGAGTTATGAAACGGAATCAGTTGAAGAGATTCGTACTCTGGATATTGATGAAAATGAACCACGAGATGACGATGGTGACATGCCTCATGTACAAGGAAGCGAATCAGATGAAGCAATTACCTCAACAGAAGAAGAATCGAGTACTTCACAGCATTCTGGTTCTCTTTACTGTCCGTCCCCTCCAAAAGCATCCCGGGTCATTAGTTTTGAAGAAAAATGTAAGTTAAATGAATATTGGATTCTGCTAGATACACCAAGGAACAAAAAGAAAACCTTTAACTACAGATCATGGAGCAGTATGAAACGAAAGCCAACTCTACAAAATGAAGCAATCAGTTGAGCAACAAAATGATGTTATAAATAAAATGAAAAGTGTGCACCGACCAACATTTGAAGAATTCTGTCTGCGGCGGTCTAGAAATGGAATTGTAAAAGAAAGTGACATAAAGAGAATATTGCACTAGAAACAGCTAGAGATTTGGTGGGCACAGATCAAACCTACCTCAAATCGAGTTCTTCCTGGATACCTAGGTTTAAAAAGTATTATAAGATTGTCAGCCACAAAATAACATCATATGTGACAAAGCCAGGTACATAACACGACAGTTATTAAAAAATCAATACTAGCCTTCAGACGTGAGTGCACATCACTTATGGACAAATACACTGATGAGCAGGTTTTTAATGCAGATGTAAGTGGTTTCAATAAGGGGATGTCTTTCGGCAGAATGTTAGAATGTCAAGGAACCAGTAAAGTGCATGGTGTTGTGCAATCAAAAGGGGCGAATACGCACTCCTACACTATAATGCCGATGGTGTCAAGAACTGGAAAACTGAAGCCAGAGTTACTACTGATTCTTCAAGAATCTCAAGGTATTAACTCAAGAGTTGTGGAACGCATGTTTCAGGCTAACAATATTGTAATAAAGTGGACTACGTCGGGAAATATGACAAAAACGTATGGAGAGAATTGCTACAAGAATTATTCCTTCCCAACTTCGCAAAATGCAATCTACTGCTGTTGGACTGATACGGTGTTCAAGGCGACGGAAATATAATGAAATAACTGTTAGTAGAAGGGGACTATGGCATTGAAAAAGTAGTGGTGAAACCATACCACCAAATACAACTAATGAGTAACAACCTTTGGACAGATTTTTTTTTTCGAATGTACAAGCATATGATTCGATACATCTCCCATAATGTAGCTTTTGGTGATTTTTCTTATACATTGCAGCAACGCAACAATATAATAAAAATGCAATCGCTTGTTTACCAACAGTTTCTTTGTCCAAGATTCCAATAGGGGCAACGGTATGGTTGGGTGCTAGCAGGAGTGGCACCCAGGGGTGAACATGACTTCCAAAACACAACGGAATACTGTATCCGAAATGTACAAGGAAAGTGTCAAAACTGTACAAACTCAGCCATTTTGAAGTGCGGGTGGTGTATAGAAAATTTTTGTTTCCAACATTTTTTGAATAACTATCATTGTTGTTCGACGTATGTTCGTCTATAAAAACATAACGAGAGTCTTGAAATCTGATGCAGGAAGCAATAACATAATCACAACATAGGTTTTTATCCTGTGCGTGAACTAGTCACTGACAGAACGTAAGTTGTGTTATTAGTTAAAGCTCATGTTCTGTGCCATTTATCAGATGTGTTTATTTCAGTGTGATTGTGAAGTTTAGGGAAAATTAATATTTTATTATACTGATTCCAATAATATTAGTTTTATTTCCCTTGTTTTTTTTTACCCCAGGTGAAGGTTTGCTTGTCAGATTAAAAGACAGTTTAATTAGTGAATGCATATCTACATTCAATTAACTCTACTTCAAATATTGTTATAAGGGTTTAATTTTCCATGAAGTTTTAAATAAAAAAATAATATTCATTCCACAAAGTACATTTTTTACCGATAGCCTTGTCAGAATTCTAAGTTTACGGATATTTTATCAGATTTTCGTGAAAAATGGAAATGTTGAAATTTTCTTGCATCAAGAACAGACAAAACAAAATGGAAGAGAGAAAATTATATTTTTGCATTAACCGAATACAGGTGAATTTTAATACAGTTATAATGTAATTATAATTGTGTGACAACTATAATTTAATCAGAATTGTGTGATGGCAGCACTGGAAGAAGTTGAATAAATAATAAAGCTTCAGTGCCTTTTTCCAATAGTATCCAATATGGAAATCAGGTTTCCTATCTGACCACACCAAATTAAAATTTTTCCACAGCAATATTAAGGTAATTATTCTATACTATGTGATCCCTGTAAAGCTAAAAACCTCTTGAAAATAAAATAAATATATTCATAAATAGTAGTAAGCATTAAAGTTAAATATAATCAATTGAATTGGCGTTTACATGATGAAAATCCATAACTTATTTAATTAAATAAAAAATTAAATGTGCTTAAAATTCAGATGTATAATATAAAAAAAAGTCAAAGATGAATAAAAATATAGATTAACAGAGGAACGAAAATATAAATGGATAATACACAGATAAATGTAAAAAATAAGCAATTGACAACACATCTGATCGGAATCTTCAAGAAAATAGAGAAATTCAAAACCCGTAATAGACTTCAGAACTGTTGCTTATAAAATCACAATGGAGAGGGGAAATCGAAAGTGGTGATACTGTTTACTCAGAAATTATGCATTAAAACCACTTCATGGATACCACATCCTCCTGCTATGGTAGAAGAGAAGTGAAAATGTTATGATGGTAAAATATATATTATTATTATTATTATTATTATTATTATTATTATTATTATTATTATTATTATTATTATTATTATTAAGAAATAAATATGATGGATGAGATTGAAAACAGAAGGCTAAAATGGTATGGACACGTAAGAAGAATGCAGGATGGAAGACTACCAAAGGCCGTCTATGCATGGAAAATTCATAGATGGAGCAGAAAAGGAAAACCAAGAACAACCTGGAAGAACAACATTTAAAATTCAATGAGGGAATTTGGTGTAACATATGGAGACACAGAGGACAAAGAACGATGGAGAACTTTAATTAAGGGGAATTTATGAATTTTGTTACAAACTGATAGTCTATAAGTCCGTAGTCATTTATATTTATTTATTTATTTATTTTTAATTCATGTTAATTACTAAGATTGGTTTGAGAAAACGCTCAATGATGAGGAAAATTCTCTAAATGATTATAATAATAATAATAATAATAATAATAATAATTATAATAATTATTATTATTATTTATTATTATTATTATTATTATTATTATTATTATTATTATTATTACTATTGAATCTTCAAACCCACCAAAGCCTGTCCAAAGCCAGATTGGAGAAGGGCGAGGGGGAGGAGTAAGAACCTCGTTAAAAAGTCAGGGTTCAGTACGCCCGGCTGATAGTAGGCCTACCCTGTGAGGCCTCCTTATCTAGGATACAGATACTGCTGCCTTGCAGTTCCTCATTGATTTGATAAAGGGTAGAGGAAGAAAACCTTGACCAAAAATCATCTGGTCCTCCAGATTGGGGGGTTGATGCATCAGGCCAGCTCCCTATTCGTCACAAAAAAAACATAACAATGCTAAAAAGCCTAAAGATTTAAAGCTGGACGGAAATAAATACTTTCATACGAGAAAAAAATATCAGATGTTCAATAATAGACTGTGTAAGATATAAGCAATTACACTGATATGGGCATGTACGACAAATGCAAGAAGAAAGGTTACCCATAAAAACATTGGAATGGTGTCCACCTGGAAGAAGAGGGAAAGGAAGACCTCGAAACTCGTGGATGCAAGAAATAGGCCTAACTGGAATGAGAACAAGAGGACTGGAGGGCATGAAGTGGATGGATACAGACGAGTGGAAAAAGAAAATAAAACTTTAGGCACAGAAATATGTGCAAACTTTAAAAATATGTATATAAATAAAAAAATTGAATCTCCAATAATGTAAATCCTATTTCACCTTCCGATATGCTAAGTTTTATAAGTATTGCTATTAGCTGCGGAGATGGCACATGTGAACGACAAAGGGTATTACGGTATTGTTATTGTATCTGAGAGTTTAACTGTCATGTGTTAACCCTTAACCTCACAATGTATATTTTAAGATACATTGATTTCATTTATTTATTTATTTATTGTTTAAAAACAATAAAAATCAAATGATTATAAATTGCTTAAGTTTGTGTCAAATTACGTAATAATATAGCCTACAATAATAACTTAGAATTTTACATTATTTTGTTTTCTTTGCGGTCCGAAACATTTGAATATCTGGCACGAGAAATTATTGTCCCGCCAATTTAAGGGTTAACCGACGGTATATCACTCAGATCTTATAATTGTGAGAGAGTTATGTAAATCAATATTCTCTAGTACATCCTGGTCAAATATTGTAACTCTTGAATCTTCCATCACACCAAAAGTGCGTACTACATTTTATAACATTAAGTTTGAACAATATTTTAAAGAATGGAACAATGCCTAAGAAATATAATTATTTACAGAGAACGGATGAAGGAAGGAAGGAAGGGATATTGTAAAAAATAATTATAAGTGTAATGATTAATCTAAGGCATGTGTACAGTATATCGGCATGTCATTGGTGCATTAACATCCTCCCGCCTATTTCACGCTTTTTTTACGTGTTTACGTAAAAGCATTATTTATTACAGCTTTTTAACAATATTTGTTATAAATCTCGATCAGTTATATTATTTTATTATAGGAAAGACAGCAATTATGATCTTAAAAAATCTTATCAAGATCTTGAAGAATTAAACTGTGACTTGGAGTTCAGAATCAAAACCAAAATTAACTGGTGTTTGTTGATGAAAAGCGATAATTTCCCATGTGAAATGACATTATATATATATATATATATATATATATATATTTATTTATTCATTCATAGTAATTCTGCCCGAAGGCAGGTCCTTCATTGCAATCATAGCATTTTCATACTATGCTTGCAGCTTTACTAGGGAATTGTAGGTGTGGTAGCTTCCGTTGCTTTCCACAATATATATATATATATAATCAAATTTTCAAATATATTTAAATAATATAATTAAGTATATTTGAACAATTATTAATTTTTTAAGTGAAAATACCAGAGATTATGAATTATTTTTTATTACTCTTTTAAGCTCTTTTTTATAAGTATTTCCCTTTTCCCATGAAAACTTTTCTCTTTAAAATCGAGTCTCTAACCGTAACATGTATAAATAAGTCTTATAAGATTGAATTCTGAACACTGACCAAATCACCGAGCAACTGCAATATTTAAACTCCATGGCGCGTGGCAGCCCTCATACCAGCATGTGTTAATCACAGAGGTGAACGATCATCTAGCCAGTGTACGGGTTATGGTCAGCATGACGCTTTCCCCAGCCGTAATTGTTGTTTTTCTCAACTTGGAGCCGCTATTTAATATAGGTATCAAAATCCATCACGATGGGTGGACACCTGTCCTAAACTGACCGAAATTCCATGAGGAAATTTCTTCCCCCATTCAGACTCGAACCAGCGCAAGTATCGTAACTCACGACTGTAATGCATTATGCAAATTCTGCATTAATGATGTCTACTATGCAGGTTACCATTTGACGTAATGGGAACGGTGTTAATATTTGACATTTGAAGCTTGTTACAACGCCGATACGTTTAAATGTATTAAATGCAGGAATACATAGATATATTTTTGTGTCAACATTTGGGGACGCAGTATTTACAGCTGTACACGTCTCTTGTCACGCTATCAGATGAATTTGTGTGTTACTGCATGCTTGAGTTAACTGAAATGATGTAAATTTTTAAAGTACACAACGTTCAAAGCACACGTTTATACATGGTCCATGTGCCTCGTCGTGTTAGCTCTGTATTTTGTTATAAACATTACCAACTGAACGAGTCAACTTTTACTGCATCCGTTAGTTTAGTTTACCCACAACTTTTTAATCATCGTTCCTACAATATGCTCTGCAATCGAATTCCTATTACAGTCCTTTCAAAAATAGCTAAATAAATGTAGAACATTCCAGCTACATGTTATTGTTTGTAGAAAACCTAGAAATCGAATTAATTTTAACGTCTCTCGTTGAATGTGTCACATTATAACTAACTAACTAACTAACTAACAACTAACCGCGCGAACATAAGCTCTCCATACATCCCTATCATGAGCTAATGTTCATTGCTGAGTTCATTCCCTGTATAATCTACGTGCCTCAAATCATAGTTAATGCTATTCTCCCATCTCATTCTTGGGCGTTTTTCCTCTGGTTTTCCTACAAGAAACTTCCATGCACGTCTTTCATTCCCATTCGTGCCACATGTCCTGCCCATCACAGTTTACGAGACTTAGCTCTTCTTATTATATCTGGCTTCCTATAAAGATCATGTAGTTCACTGTTATGTAGTCTTATCCCTGTGTCATATTCTAGTCTAATATTTTTAGCATATACACATAATAGCTAGCTTTGTTCTCAAAATGACATTAAAATGTCTCACTTTTATTAAAACATTTGAGATTTAAATGTGATATAATTGTTAATTTTTTAAGGAGATCTTTTTAAACATTTGTTTCACAATCTAAGATATATACTTCAAAATTTCGAAATTTTACGGAAAAAATAATGCATGTTCTCAAACTATATCGTTGTGTGTTCCAATGCCATTCTCCGCTCCTTATTTCTTCGTACTGTGCAATAGGTGGATAGACGGCGTTAATGTAGTCTGTTTTCAATTTTTATATATTACTTTGGCAGACCTAGTTACGTAGAGATGCCATAGTTTTATAATGAATAGAGGGGATTGTAACATTAGCGTATGTTTATATTTTTTTGTACCTAATGTAGTTTGGAGGGATTTTAAATTAATCCAGACACCTGGTGCAAATATAGCGATTAAAATTTGTTCACCGTCATTCTTTTAGCCCCGAGATTGAACATTTTACAATTACATTTTTCAACTCCACCGGGAATTGTAACCGAATCCACAAAAATCAGGATACAGATGTATAAGCTAGCACATCTGTTTAATTAATGATTTCAACCTACCTTGTATTACGTTTATAATTATCATATATTCTAATGTTGAAACAAGTTTGTTGGACTAGGCATTCGGGGATTCCCAGATACAATTGTGGATTGACAAAATTGACAGAAGTATTTCTTGTCTTTTCCCCAGTCACTAGGGAAACAGCTGCATTGAAATTTATCACCAGGATCCGTTTTACCATAATCACCATTTCATAATATTTAGATTAAACTATGGAACTTTTACATGAAGCAGAACTATAGAGTAGAGTAAAATAAAGTAAAGTGATCCCACAACAGGCCCGGAGGCCCTTGGGGTAGTAGGAGGTTAAGGCTCCCACATTTTCTAGACAATCGGCACTTTATGTCAGCCGGGTTGTCAGCCCTGCGTGACGGCCGCCTTTACCCCCAGAACAAGCGTCTGGTACTCATTTCCGTTAGAGGCTGAGTCGACCCCAGGCCATAGTGCCGCCAGAGGGTTTGGGTCAGTTTAAAAATCCTGACCCCAACGAGACTTGAACCCTCGTCCCTCCGGCTTGTAGCTCAGTGCCTTAACCACTACGCTACGGCGTGCCCCAGATTGTGTAATTATTACGAAAAAGACCGTTGGATACAAACAAAACTTGTAGTCGCGATGTCAATTAATTCATATATTTCTGCAACACTGGAGATTGTTCAATGAAAACGCGACATTCTCTTTAATTATGATATATTCTAATTTTGAAACTATTTACTTGGATCAAGTTTGTTGGGACAAATAGTGGACTGGCATTCGGGGATTCCCAGATTCGATCGTGGGATTGACCAAATTGACAGAAGTATTTCTTGTGTTTTCCTGTCACCAGGGAAACAGCTGTATTGAAATTTATCACCAGGATCCGTTTTACCATAATCACCATTTCATAATATTTAGATTAAACTACAGAACTTTTGCATGAAGCAGAACTATAGAGTAGGTTGTGTAATTATTAAGAAAAAGACCGTTGGATACAAACAAAACTTGTAGTTGCGATGTCAATTAATTTACATATTTCTGCAACACTGGAGATTGTTCAATGAAAACTCAACATTCTCTTTCTTCTTTGTGTTTAGGTTTTCTTTGTGCAGATGTTAAATAGTCTATAAATTGATGGAGTAAAGTTAACAGTAAAGGCGGTCAAAATATGTCATACTCCCGCCCGCTCTCGTAAGCAAGAGCGGCTGACCACAATTGTCTTATGCACCGGTAACAAGAGCTCGGAAATGAAAAGTCCCGGGATTATTGCAGTCATGCACTCATCGTGCCACATAAGAAATTTAAGGGCTTTTTCTTATGAAATTGGCAGAAAAATACATCAAAACGAAACTCGCATTTTCAAAAATTATAATTTTTTAATGTAGTGAAACTTTATGATACACTGAATATCTAATTTGAATTTGAGGTCTCAGTTTGATGTAATGTAATGAAAGAATAATAAATAAGCCAATTTATCGTATTTTTAAGAACAAGTCTTTTGTTTGAAATACATTTTGCAAAATGTAACTACTCCCTAAACTAGAAAATATAGCCACATTATATAATATATTATATTATATTATATTATATTATATTATATTATATTATATTATATTATATTATATTATATTATATTATATTATATTATATATTATATTATATTATATTATGTTATATTATGTTATGTTATGTTATGTTATGTTACTGTTATGTTTATGTTAATGTTCATGTTCTTTTCCTTTATGTTATGTTATGTCATGTTATGTCATGTCATGTTATGTCATGTCATGTCATGTCATGTCATGTCATGTCATGTCATGTCATGTCATGTCATGTCATGTCATGTCATGTCATGTCATGTCATGTCATGTCATGTCATGTCATGTCATGTCATGTCATGTCATGTCATGTCATGTCATGTCATGTCATGTCATGTCATGTCATGTCATGTCATGTCATGTCATGTCATGTCATGTCATGTCATGTCATGTCATGTCATGTCATGTCATGTCATGTCATGTCATGTCATGTCATGTCATGTCATGTCATGTTCGTGTCATGTCATGTCATGTCATGTCATGTCATGTCAATGTCATGTCATGTCTTCATGTTATGTTATGTCATGTTATGTTAGTGTTATGTTATGTATGTGTATATTATATTATATTATATTATATTATATTGATATATGTTATATTATATTTATTATATTATATTATATTATATTATATGTATAATTTATTATATTATTATTATATTATGTCCACCGTGTGGTCTCGTGGTAGCGTGCTGCCTTGTCACGCAGCGGGCCCGGGTTCGATCCTCGGTGGGGGCAGTTATTCTCGGTGAGGTTTTTATCGGGGTTTTTCCTCGCCTGTAAGACAAATGTCAGGAAAACTTTAAGGCCCAAACGGTCCCCGAAATCATATGGCCATCATCTATATCATCATCATCCTTATCATTATCATCATCATCCTTCGCCGGTGTGGAAAGCAACGGGAAGCTACCACACCTACACAATTCCCTAGTAAAGCTGCAAGTATAGCATGAACATGCTTATGAGGGCAGGGAAG
Source organism: Diploptera punctata (assembly GCA_030220185.1). NCBI lineage: Eukaryota > Metazoa > Arthropoda > Insecta > Blattodea > Blaberidae > Diploptera > Diploptera punctata. The sequence continues at coordinate 378,876 of JASPKZ010000460.1, read as the reverse complement.
GACCGGCCGGCGGGCCAGAAGGAGAGGGAGGGAGAGGGAGGAGAGGAGAGGAGAGAGGAGAGCAGAGAGGAGATGAGGGGAGATGAGAGGAGAGGAGCGGAGTGAGAGGAAGGAGAGGAGTGGAAGGAGAGTAGAGGAGAGGAGAGGAGAGGAGAGGGAGGAGAGGAGAGGAGAGGAGAGGAGAGGAGAGGAGAGGGGGAGGAAGGAGAGGAGAGGAGAGGAGCGGAGAGGAGAGGAGAGGAGAGTAGAGGAGAGGAGAGGATAGGATATTAGATTATATTATATTATATTAGATTAGATTATATTATATTAGATTCTATTATATGATTATTATTATATTATATTCTGTAGGAGGGAAGGGATGGAGGAGAGGAGAGGAGAGGAGGTATATTATATGATATATATTATATTATATATTATAGTGTTTTATATTATAGTATATTATATTTTTATATTATATTATATTATATTATAATTGTATGCACTATCGTTTGAAAATTATCACGCTGATATTTACATTTTTTCTAAACGGCGGAAATTTAATTAATGCACAATTAACCATTTTAGCCATTTTATGTAAATAAATAAGTTATTCCAACTAATTGTCTGATATTTTCATTCATTGGTAGATGAAAGGAAACATAATTTATATTTTTCTTAACAATTTCGCTTGGAAATAAATTTATGTAAATTCTAAGCACACATTTAATGCTGACGGAGTACATTTTATTTATAGTACTAAGTACATATTTAGTTTATTTCTTTTATAAAAAAATATATATATATATATATATATATATATATATAATTTATATGCAAAGCGTAAGGCTTCTACAATGTAGGTTCCATCAGATAATCCTATTTAATATACACTCTTTAACTTTCACAGTCATTGGTTCAATTATTTTGGTTATGAAGACTAATCATTGATCACTGGAAAGATGAACCTACGGGATTCCCGGTCACTCTCGCTTGCATTCTACTTCCACGCATGCGTTTGGCATTCCCCATCCACTTCCCTGAGCACGCCAACTTTATCCGTAGAAGCAACGAGACTGGGAAGCTCGAGGAGCGAGATTCGAGCGTGAGTGAATGTGAACTTGACCAGCTCTAGTTAACAGTGATGTAAGTCATTTTCGTCAGCAGTGAAATTGAAACAATCGTAGAGAATCAAATTCATTTTCAATTCAAGCCTGTATCAATACTTTTAAAATTCATATTAAAGCACCTTTGAGGTTATGTAACAAGATATGTAATATAAAATTGATACTTGGTAAGTCAGTCATCTTCAACTAAATTATTAATCTTCATCAAATAATTCCAATATGGAGGCAATTAAAAAAAAATTTGAAAATGCAGAAGATGAAACATTGTTTTTGAAAGGCATCCATATTGGAATTACTTGACGAAGTTTAATAATTTAGTTGACTACGACTAACTTACCAGGTGCCAATTTTATACCACATATCAAGCCTCTATGATAAATTAAATTTGGATTCGGGTGACATCCATAGAACGTAACATAACAACATTGTTGTTTCTAAATGTATTAGAGTACCTTTATAATTATGTTAATTTCTAGAAAGCAAAGAAAAACATCACTTAGATTAATGTAACTGTAATCCGCCCAAATTATAAAGGAGTATTCATTTAGCTGATAGTAAAAATTCTGTAGTCTTTAAAATATAGGGACTACAATTAGTTTGATCCATCGAAAACGTCATAGGGGCTGCCGTAGCAGACCTAGCAAAATATGGACTTACTTTTAGAACCTTTTTACCCATTCTTCAGAAATGAGTCGGTTGGAAGAATGATGGCTACAAACCGTTCGACCGCAGCAGGCCCAGAGGAGGAAAATTCACCGGAGATTTGTTTTTAAATTCAGAAGGGCGCCTCTGACGGGCTTTCGCCCAAAAATGCGCCGTCGGCCAACTGTTGGAGCTCTTTCGAAAGCCGCGTTTTAAAGGCTGGGTCGTTTAGGGAGTTGAATTATCGGTAGGTGTTGATTTCCGGGGAGAAAGAGCCATCCATGTACCCAATCGGGCTCATCTTATAAAAAAGGTAATTTTCAGGTTAAGCTGATTGAGAGCGAATTTTGAATTTAGAACAAATAATTAGGAGAGTGCTTTATATACTCGTATTTGTTCCGCGCCATAGCGGAGTGGTTAAGGCAAGAAGCCTGGGCGCAGAGCTGAAAGTCTTGCGCTGGTTAGAGTCCCCATGGGGGAAGAAATTTTCTCATGAGATTTCGGCCAGTATGGGACCGGTGCCCACCCAGCATCGTGAAGTATTTTGGTAGCTACATTAAGCAGCGACTCCAGATTGAGAAGACCAGCTATAACGGCTGGGAGACTCGACATCTGACTACATGTCACCCTATACTGGCTCGATGATCGTCTACCTCTGTGATTGACACATACGAATTTGAGGCCAGCAGCCGGCTGGTAGGTTAAGGGCCTTCTAGGCCTCTCGCACTTGTGCTCAAAGTGTCTAACTGCATTTTATGAGATCACAGGTTCAGTTCCCCCTCAGACCATAGACATCTTTCCTTAATCCTACGTTCTCCCATGATCTAGAATTTAGTTTAGGTTTGAGTACTCTCCTGGGACTTCATTATGATTTTTCACTCATCATATCATTGGGGTAACGTAACTCCACCTTCCAATCATTCCTATCTCAGAAGTGGATAACAATTCCTCTACTGCCAGGAGAGAATACGGTGGAATCGGATATTTTTTTAAAATCGAATATATAGGAAACAGTTTTTTTTTATCCAGTCTATGATTAATTAGATGATGTTATAAGCAAGTAGTTGGGGCAGGCCGTAGCGTAGTGGTTAAGGCACTGAGCTACAAGCCGGAGTGGCGAGGGTTCAAGTCCCGTTGGGGTCAGGATTTTTAAACTGACCCAAACCCTCTGGCGGCACTATGGCCCTGGGGTCGACTCAGCCTCTAACGGAAACGAGTACCAGACGCTTGTTCTGGGGTAAAGGCGGCCGTCACGCAGGGCTGACAACCCGGCTGACATCAAGTGCCGATTGTCTAGAAAAAGTGGGAGCCTTAACCTCCTACTACCCCAAGGGCCTCCGGGCCTGTTGTGGGATCACTTTTATAAGCAAGTAGTTAACGATAATGCAAACATTAAGAACTTGAAGTAGGTCTAATCGAAGAAGTTATCTGATAAGTCGGGATGTGTGACAGGAACACATTACTGTATATCTACCTCATTACATTTACCTGATCAATACTAATAATACACTTCCTTTATAAGCACAAGTCAGTGAACATTTGCTAAGAACATAATTGCTTACTTTGCTTCACGTCCCCTTTAGTTATATAAGAACTTAATTGTATCATTAGACGTAAATTTAAACCTTTTCACCATATGACTTATTTTGCTGAATACAAATCAAAATACAGTAAAACTTGTTGAAAGCGGAATCTCATGGGACCAATTTCTTTTTCCACATTAGACAAAATTTCGCATTATAAAAAACTAAAACTTTTAATAATCTTAGATTATAGAGTACCGTATATGTCTTTTTACATATCTTGAATTAATTGTAGTTCCGCTCCTTAGAAAAGTTAGTATGTATGAGCGACTTCGATGGTAACGTGCGAAAAAGTCCGGTTTCGTCATCATTAAAAATGTCTCTTAGGCGCGAAACCTGAAATGAAAGTATGTAGTTTCGGTTTCCGCTCATTAACCACACTTTCGCCCACATCCTTTGATTTCACGCAAACTTCATTCCACACTACATTGTGCCGTCTTTTAAAACATTCGAGCCAACCTGAAGATGCCTTGAAACCGTTATTTTCTAGGGATTTAGCAACAGCTAGAGCTTGACTTTGGAGCATCGGTCCAAAAATTTGGAGATTTATCTTCAATCACTTTCATTTTTTTCGTTTAATGACAAAGATACATACGTTTTAGCCATCTTTATTCCATAAATTCAGAACGCTACCTGTGAGAGATCGGTATCAGAACTTAAACTAATTTAAGGTTTTACAGTGCAATGGTTATTTGCAAGACAGGTATTTGTATTTCGGATAACGCGTGTGCAGTGAGGCCGAAATAAAATTTTAGGTACGGGTAGAATCTCTGCTTCACCTGGCGACGGGAATCATTCCTTAGGTTTATTTTTCCCTAAGGGAAATTCAGTGAAGTGGAAACTAATTTATTTCTCTATCTTTCCGCTTTATAAACAATTTTTTTCATAAATTGTGGTGGAAATACTCTTCCGTTTTCCCGTTGGACAGTCAGTTTTATGCAAAATAAATAAACGTAAAATTACTATTATTTTGCCGGGACCAATACATTTATTTACATTGAATAGATTTTCGCATTATTCACGTTCCGGATTAAACACGGTTTACTGTATTATTACTTTTTTCAGCATTTACACTATTTTCTTTAAAATTATACACAAATAAATTGTTTCTGATGAAGCAGGATTAACTAACGCAGTAGCGATGTAAGTAGCAGGAACAATAATATCAATGACATTTTTAACAGTGGCATTAGTAGAGGTAGATTTATACTGCGTCGAGTCTGACATTGGCAGAAACAATAGCTGTAACAGTAGCAGGTCATTAGTGATTTTGTAGCTATAGCAGTAGGCGCGGCTAGTACAGTAAAACCTCCTTATTCGCGGGGGATATGTTCCGCAAATATGCCGCGAATATGGGATGGTAATTTGTATGGGAATATAGGGGATACGTTCCAAGAATACATGATAAAATAAAAATGATCAAAATAAAATCAATTAATGAGAGATTTTAAACAATTTCTATTAATTATTACTGTCAGGCTTAGGCAAGGGCTTATAGAACTTAGTAATTGTTTCCTGTTTTGTCGCATTTAAATTATCTTTCAATTAAGATTGATATTTAGCTGTAAATTCTGCGATAGAATTCCTTATTTTGTCTTCGGATTTATAGATTCATTAACATTGAAACAGCGTGATATAGACGCAAACGACTCGCCAACGCGTAAATGGTCAAGCATACATATATATTTACTTTAAGCTGGCAAAACTACTTTTTTTCCGCTTCGGAACTAATTTTCTTTCATTTTACTCGACATAAATTCGCAACAAAAGCAGAAGAGACACGTGTTACTCAATCAAAATTATTGCAACGTATGACAGGTTGAAACAATAAAACACCGATCGTGGCGAGGCCGGCATTTATCAAAGGACATAGCGGCACGTGAAGTACTGCGGCGGTGGCTTTTAACAACGGACTTTAGGCTTAGTGACAATAACGTTTGTTTTGCTTTGATATTAATTTGTCCATTTGGTTTGAATCACTCTTTGTAAAAGCCGCCTTGGCACGTGCCTGCAGTAAAAAAGTTGCCGATGTGTTAATAAAGGATACTAATCCTTCTAATATACTGACTGGATCCGCGAATAAATACATTTTTAACCGCGAATACAGGAACTGTGTCTCAATATTTTTAACCCGCAAGTAAGGAGCTTTTACTGTATTTTTATTTTATGACGCTATTTAACAACTCAAATCATTAGCGTAACGTTAATAATCTATGCTTAGAAACCTCTTATTTCAGGTTTGAGATTAATTTAGTTTACGTAACAAGACCCACTTCTTTACTGCTTTCGAAAGAAGATAAATTCGCAATGTTTACATCCTTGAAAATCCATCAACTCCACCAGGGTTTGAAATCGCGAACCTCGTAACCAGATGAGTACATTATCAAGACTGAGACAGTAGGTGTAACAGCAACAGTAATAACAAGAGTAGTAGTAGCAGAAGAAGTAGTTCCAGAATTTTAGTAGCACTCTAGTAGAAGTATCAGCAGTGACAGTGCTTATATGTTCATTACACCACCGGGCAAAACTAATACAAACATTCATTGCTCTTAAATATATATTCTCCATTATTACGACATGTAATATATATATATATATATATATATATATCCATCCATAGTAATTCTGCCCGAAGGCAGGTCCTTCACTGCAATCATAGCATTTTCATGTTATGCTTGCAGCTTTACTAGGGAATTGTAGGTGTGATAGCTTCCCCCGTTGTTTTCCACACCGGTGAAGGGTGATGATGATGATAATGATAAGGATGATGATAATGATTACCATATGATTTCGGGGACCGTTTGGGCCTTGAAGTTTTCCTGACATGTCCTACAGGTGAGGAAAAACCCCGATAGAACCTCACCCAGAAAAACTGCCCCGACCGGGAATCGAACCTGGGACCGCTGCGTGACAAGGCAGCACGCTACCTTGAGACCACAGCGGTGGACTGTATATATATATATATATATATATATACTCAAGATTTTAGGACCTGAAATAATCCATTTACACCGGCTGGATTTGAATCCACGATCTTCGGATAAAGAGTATAACATAGTAACTTCTACACTGCTCAAAAAAATTAGAGGATATTGTAGAATAACCTATTAAGACTATGGTTTTAGAACAGTATTAGATGCAATCACTTTCTATTACTCCAAAAGAATGTAAACAAGAGTTTGAAGTCATTACGTAACCTCTGTACCACACCAGATGTCAAAGAGATCCTGATTAGGAATATGGCAAACAAACAAAGCAACATTAACATGGGCGAAAATGTTTCTTAATATGGTGTATGGTCTCCTCGAACGGCCAGCACTGCCTCACACCTGTGTGGCATTGACTCAATGAGGTTAGCAACGAGTTCTTGGGGGATACTTGGCCACTCTACCATAAGAGCAATGTGCAGCTCTGGAACAGTTGTGGGAGGTGCTGGTCTGCCTGCAATGCGTCAGCCTAATGCATCCCACACATGCTCAATCGGATTTAAGTCCGGGGAGGAAGCTGGCCATTGAATATGCTCGATACCCTCCACTTCCAGCATGTCGCCCACCAAGCCAGCTCTGTGGGGTCGTGCATTATCGTCCATAAAAAGAAAAGAATCACCTATGGCACCAGCATAAGGCACGACAAAAGGTCGGAGAATCTCATCTCTATACCTTACCGCAGTCAAAGTACCACCTTGGATGACGTAGAGGTCCGTACGTCCACCACTACTGACTCCTATCCACACCATCAATCCACCGCCACCATATGGGGATCTTTCACGTACAAAAGCTGGATTGTTTCGTGTCCCCTTTTTCCCTCCAGATGAATACACGCCGACTATCACATTCCACGTTGAATCGCGACTCATCAGAAAAAAGAACTGATCTCCATTCAGCATGCCTCCACCCACGATGTTCCTCCGCCCAGTTTCTGCGATCCCTACGGTATTGTGGAGTTAACCTGGTACACACCATGGGCCTACGGGCACAGAGACCACTTCCATGCAGTCGATTACGGACAGTTTGAGTTGACACCCTGGGTCCTGTTGCTGTTTGAAGAGTATTTCGCAGTTGAGTTGCATTCTGCTGTCTATTCCGACGGGCTGTTAACAAGAGAACGGTCATCCCTTGCTGTTGTTGCCCGTGGTCGACGTTGTCCGGCTCTTCTGTGAACAGTATGTTCTTTGAAAATGATTCCAAAGACTGGAAATCACGCTTTGAGACACCCCAATGGCTTGTGCCACCTCTTGTTGTGTCTGTCCAGCTTCCATCCTTCCTATGGCCCTCCAAGCCATTGGTTCAGGTAAATCACGTTGTCGAGGCATTACTGTTCCTAAGGCAAGTCGTTCACTAACTGAAAACTGGACTGGATTTAAAAACAGCAACAAAACACTCACCCCATACCACCCTTTCACATCAACAGTACAGACACTGCCCTCTGGTGTGGTACCGAGGTTACGTAACAACTTCAAACTCTTGTTTACATTATCTTGGAGTAATAGAAAGTGATTGCATCTAATACTGTTCCAAAAATCATAGTCTTAATAGGTTATTCTACAATATCCCCTAATTTTTTTGAGCAGTGTATTAATCAGGTGAATTAATGGTTAACATGCTAATTTCTGATTCCGAGGTTCATACCTGGCCGGGAATTTCTTTTTAAGGCGTAAATAACTATGAGTAATCGTGAATGGAGCATAAAACCGTGGGTTTGTGTCGCAGATTTGCAGGAGATGGAGGTAAAGAAACTCAGGCCTCAAATAAGAAGTCTCTGATAAAAATTTGTTCGCTCTTTCACCATCTCAACTTTGAATTATGACTACTACTACAACAAACACCTCCTACTATTCATTCAATAAACAGAAATTCGTAAATAAATGAACACTTACCTCTTTAGAAAGTAACCCTAACATAGGATAACTATATCAATGTCAATAAAGTGTTTGAACTAGCAGCCTGGTTTTAGCGTCCACAAGTCATTTACTTCGCTTGCTCTTTTCAGTTTACAAGATTTATCTTACTCTAGATTTCATTGCAACCTTCACAAAAACCGATTCCCTCTCCACGACAACTTAATAAAGTAAGGTGTTACAATTGGCGACCATCCAAAGTAATGCGGCATTAGTTTGTATGTGACATGGTATACAGTCTGTTCAAAACAAACATGCAACTCACGATCATGGTTCCATTAATTGGTATTAAAAATGCGAAATATATAGCCCGCTGAAATTGTGTTGTCTACCGCTGTGGTCTCGAGGTAGCGTACTGTCTTGTCACGCAGCGGGCCCGGGTTCGATTCCCGGTCGGGACAGGCCCCTGGGTGAGGTTTATTTCGGGGTTTTTCCTCACCTGTAAGACAAATGTCATGAAGCTTAGGGCCCAAAGGTCCCCGAAAATCATCCGACCATCATCATCATCATCCTTCACCGGTGTGGAAAGCAACGGGAAGCTACCACACCTATAATTCCCTAGTAAAGCTGCAAAGCATAGCAATGAGATGCTATGATTGCAGTGAAAGACCTGCCCTCGGGCAGAATTACTATGGATAGATGGATGTTAATTTTATTAGAATAAGTTAGGTTTTTAATGAATGAATCCATGCATAATAATTCTGCCCGAGGACAGGTCTTTGACTGCAATCGTAGCATTTTCATGCTAAGCTTTGCAGCTTTACTAGGGAATTATAGGTGTGGTAACCTCCCGTTGCTTTCCACACCGATGAAGGATGATGATAATGATAAGGATGATGATGGTGATGGCCGGATGATTTTCGGAGACCATTGGGCCCTAAGCTCCCGACATTTGTCTTGCAGGTGAGGAAAAACCCCAAAAAAGATCTCGCCCAGGAGCCTGTCCCGACCGGGAATCAAAACCTGGGCCCGCTGCGTGACAAAGTAGGACGCTACTTCGGTGGACTTACGAATGAATAATGAACTTAATTTTACTACTTTCGATATAACACTTACTTTATATTTATAACTGCCTATAACTGATTTAATAATATAATAGTATATTAGATGCGAGGTTGGGAAGTGGTTTTACAGAAGCGAGGAAAATATTTAAGAACCGAGCGATAGCAAGGTTTTTAATTTCCGAGATTCTCTAAAACACTTCACAAACGTGCGTTGTATATTGTATTTTACGCGATGGTGTTTTCAAAATAATAAATAATAGCAAAACAATAACATCTTAATTGGGAATACTCCCACCTCATTCTTGTTTACCAACTGGGCGTTTTCCCTCTGGCTTTCCTACAAGAAGCTTCCATGCAAGTCTTTCATTCCCCATACGTGCAACATGTCCTTCCCATCGCAGTCTACAACACTTGACTGTTCTTATTATATCTGGCTTCCTATAAAGACGATGTAGTTCATTGTTAAGTAGTCTTCTCCATTCACCTGTTTGTTCATCTCTCTTTTGTCCTAACATTTTCCTATGTACTTTATTCTCAAAAACTTGTAATCTCCTTTCCTCTCTTAAAGTAAGAGTCCATGTTTCGCATCCATATAATATAACTGGTATTTTCAGTTTAACGTTTTTTGAAATGAGTTGGGATATCAAGAGTGTCTGCAATGCATAATAGCACGCATTTCCCGAATTGAGCCTACGTTTTATTTCTTTGTGCATCTCATTCCTATTCGTGATTACTGTTCCTAGGTATTTGAATTTAGCCACTTCATCAAAATTTCCCTCATTTGTCATTAGCCACATTATTATTAACCTCTCTACAAGCAGCGATTCCAGCACTTTCTCCCATAGTCGTTCTTCAATCTTTTTTCTCACTTGACCATACCAAGGCAGTTTCTTTTGTTGTAAATAATCCAATCTAGAAATTTTACCTACATTATAGTTCTTATATTATTTATGATATTTTCTCTTTTGATATGAAAGCTTATATTCTCCAAAAGTCCATTTCCATAGTTAATAGTTATTCATTTAATCAATACTTTTAGAATTCATTTTAAAGCTCCTCCGATGAGGTCATGTAATCAAATATTGTAATACAAAATTATTATCTGGTTACTCAGTCATCCTCAACTAATTTATATTCAAGCCATTGCAGTCTGTCCTCCATCCGATCATGTTTGTCTTATTATCTCGAATTTTTTCACTTACGTAGCACTTTTCAAATCCCTCTTTCACTTTAGTTGTCAATTTTTCTCAGCTTTCGCACTTTTTCCATAATGTTTTAACTCCTGCACTCTCCACCACACCAACAAAAACACATCCGCTCTCCTCGACTGTTTCGACAGAACTCTAATTATAAATCTTCACGAAGACATAGAAATTTTAAAAGAAGCTGAGATTACACACTTTGCTCAACGAGAACACACTCGCAGGTCTAAACCCATTCTACATCTTATACAACAACGTCAGTACCAGTTAAAATGCAGAAGATTAAACATTATTTTTGAATGGCCTTTATATTTTAACTATTTAATGAAGTTTTATACTTTAGTTGTGGATAACCGATTTACCAGTAACTAATTTTGTATTCTAATAGTTTATAATTTGTTTCAAACTTAACCCTTAAATTCGTAATGTATCCTTTTGGATACATTAGTTGATTTAATTAATTTAATATTTTAAATAAATCAGAAGAAAACGAACAAAAAGAAACCACTTAAATGTGTGTCTAATTATGCAATATACCTAATAAAACAGTTACACAATATTTCGTTTTCACTGCGGTCCGCAACATTCAAATAACTAACAGAAGAAATTTGTTTTGCCAATTTAAGGATTAACTGACAAGTTTCTGATCCATATGCTGCTATATTGTTTACTATTTTTTTTAATATCCTTGATATCCATCCATAGTAATTCTGCCCGAAGGCAGGCCTTTCACTGCATTTTCATGCTATGCTTTGTAGCTTTAATAGGGAATTACAGGTGTGGTAGCTTCCCGTTGCTTTCCACACCGGTGAAAGATGATGATGGTAAGGATGATGATGATGGCCGGATGATTTTAGGGGACCGTACGGCCCTAAGCTTCCTGACATTTGTCTTACAGGTGAGGAAAAACCCCGAAAAAACCTCACCCAGGAGCCAGTACCGTCCGGGAATCGAACGCGGGCCCGCTGCGTGACATAGCAGCACGCTACCTCGAGTCCATAGTGATGCACATCCTTGATATATTTTCTTTATTTTTTTTTTGCCCTAAAAATATATTTAAATATTATATTGCTGATTTTCCCAATGGTATTCTACTTTTAATGTCAAAATATTGTTTACCATCTGTTGCAATAATTGTAACCCTAAATGCTTATAATTTTCACAGTGATAAAAAATTCCCAATTACATTTCTCAATATTAGTTCATAGTTGGTTCTTTTTTAAGGCTGGGAGGACAGTCTGCCCTGAGCATCGCGTCCGGAATTATTTATTGCGCTAACACAGTATTGTGGAATGAAAGTACAGTCTACGGTGTTATGTAATTTGTAGGTCGTCTTCTAGGTACGACACACCATAGGTTCTTCTCCCATGACCTATGCCGCCATTATCTGGGTTTGGTTCGTGGCCACAAGGGGGGCTGCAACCACCCCGAAGCTCGTTCTGCTATTATTGTTCAGGCTCCGAGTCATGAGGCAGAATCATGAGATGAGATGAAGGGTGATACGAATGAATGATAGATGAAATTGAATAGAGGGGAGGGAATCGGAATGGAGGATGTTGATGAGATGAAATTCAGGAAACGGGAGGATCCCGAGAAAAATCCAAATGTCCTGGTGTGGCACACACAAATACCTTTCAAGTACCGTCAAGAATCGGATCTGGGATCCTAGTCGAGCACCCGTTCGCGCTAGCTAGGCATTCATTGATACGGCTTCACAATATTAAGTTGTGAGCATTATTCTCTATAGCATCGTGTTTTCCAACTTTTGATTCGCGAACCCCCAGGGGGTTCGCCAAATATTTCAAAGAGTTCGCCAAAATTTCCGTAATGGCGGATTTAGAGGTTAGGTCTTTTATTGTTTCCTTAATTTCTATAGCATTGTAATTAAAATATAATAATAATAATAATAATAATAATAATAATAATTCATACAGCCCGAGGGCAGGTCTTTCACTACAATCATAGCATTTTCATGCTATGTTTGCAGATTTACTAGGGAATTATAGGTGTGGTAACTTCCCGTTGCTTTCCACACTGGTGAAGGATGATGATGATGATGGTGATGGCCAGATGATTTCCGGGGACCGTTGGGCCTAAGCTTCCTGACATTTGTCTTACAGGTGAGGAGAAACCCCGAGAAAAACCTCAGCCAGGAGCCTGTTCCGACCGGGAATCGAACCCGGGCCTGCTGAGTGACAAGGCAGCACGCTACCTCGAGACCACAGCGGTGGACATAATAATAATAATAATAATAATAATGATAATAATAATAATAACAATAATAATAATTACTATTATTATTTTAAAATTAAATTAACCATATAATGCACCTTGTTGCATATGTGTAACATTGGCAATTTATCACATTATTTCCACAATAAATTACCGGTAATATTTGCTGTGAATGCCTGATTTACAGTTATGTAACAACGTTAGGAATACATTTGATTTCGCTACAACTAGGCCTACACGTTGTGTAACGTTTAAGCCGTAACTAGAGTAACTCTAGGTTTTAACCGTTAAGGATTAAGTTAATTTAAGGTTATTAATCCTTTTGCTTGGAATTAAATTTTATGCATGTCTACTGTATGTATATTTAAATGTCAGTGGTTCACCCAACTCAGATCGTTGTGGAAGGGGTTCGCGGGTCGAAAAGTTTGGGAACCGCTGCTCTATAGCAATGAAGTTAAATTTTTCCTTGTTAACAGTGTAATCCTTTTTTGTGTTCTTTATATTTAATATACTACACATTAAAATATAACGACTCCTGGTTAGTTCTTCTTGGCACACACTCGATTGAACTTAAATAAAGAGTGAAATAATCAACTGATACTTAACTTTTCTTTCATATAATTGTGTTCATTTTCACAATTTTAATCTGTGATTGTGCAATACACAAAATCGACAATAACATTGACAATGCCGGTAACGATAATAATAATAATAATAATAATAATAATAATAATAATAATAATAATAATAATAATAATAATATGAATAATAATAATAACAATAATATGAATGATATTTTTTTTATTATTCCGGCTTTTACAATGAATATGCATTTTTCCGGTACCCATGTTCACAGTTAACTACACATTTGTTTCAACACATTTTTCCATTCTTGTCTGTTCATCCATATATCTTCTTCTATTTCACATTCCCTCTTAGTTTCATTAATTCACTGAATCCACGTAATATTTGGTCTACCCTTCTTTTTCCTTCCCTGTGGTTCCAATCCATGATTATCTTAGGCAGTCTTCCTTCTTCCATCCTTCTAATGTGTCCGTACCAATTTAATTGTTTCTTCTTTATAAAATCTAATATTGAATATTGTACCTGCCTTGTTTCTTTTATATATGAATTTCTGATTTTATCCTTCCTGGATATTCTTGCAACACGTCTCCAGTAGTCCATTTCAGTGGCGAGTAATTTTTTTTTTCATTTGTGCATTTAAAGCCCACACATCAGCTCCATAGGTAATAATGCTTCTGATTATTGTATTAAAATAGTTTTTTTGAATAATAATAATAATAATAATAATAATAATAATAATAATAATAATAATTTAAAATTGGCAGGAATAACTCAAGAATATATAATGAACAGAGGAATCTTTAAAATTAGGGTGCACAAGTAGCAGGATGATCAAGAGGACAAACTCCAAAGGAAAAAACCCTGGAACAACATGGAAAGAATAGAGAAAGAAAGCCCATAGCCAAAACCCGAAGAACATATTGAGTCAAAGGGAATATCTCTAAGTACTCTGTAGAGTCCTACAAGGTCTCATTCGCAATAAAAAATAAAATGACAATGGGCTAATGTGGATAAACGGCTAGCGGATCTGATATGCTACCATATTTCACCTTTTTACTGGCTGGATGGTTGTCACGTCTTAGATTAACACATGTGGGTGTCAGGCCAGGCGCCGACTGACAGACCAAGGACCTTCTAACATTGAAGTACCATTTGGGTTTAGTTAATTTAACGACAATTAATTTTATTTGTGGCAGAAAATATAATTACATTCTTTAGATTCAAGTATAGGAAGAAAAGGACATAGTAAAAATTCCATCATACATTACAACAGCTTATTTCATTTGCATTCAAACGTTGAGAGAAACATTTGGAGTCATTTTGATCGTGAACTTTATGCATAAAGTAAGTAACATTTTGTCACGAAATATTTGCTTAATGTGTTTCTCTTTTCATGTCATACGTCACCTGAATTGTTGTCAGGTCACAGTTACAGTTTCTTACTCGCATTCAGATAAAGCTATTTAAGATAAAATTTATTTATATACTTAGTAATATTGTGACACGGCTATAAAGAAAAGTTTATGTATTAACATATAGTTCCTTTTCTGTTTTTTTACAAATATATATTGCTATATATATATATATAATCTAATTTATGTCAGTTTCTTTTGTGAATGACCATATAACTTAAATTCGTTGGACGTAGATATATACGAAATGCTACTATCTGGAAGTTTGGAAGACCCCAAAATAGAAACGTGGGATTTCTACACAAATAGTTGAATGTAGATATGTTCTCTTCAACTTATCTACAGCAATAAAATATCCCTGTTTTGTCGATATGTCGTATACAAGAATGTTATGTTTTCCTCTATTTCACTCTTTCAATTCTCTATACGTCATCCATTAAGTCGTAAGAAAGAAAACTATTTTGGAAGTTTATTTCTTCTTTTTTACAGCATGATATTTTTTCATGAATAATTATGCAAAATTGTGTTTGGAAGATTAAGCGAAACACTACTGTTTATATTTTAAATAAGATCTTAGACAAATTAATTTTCGACCTTATTAAAGAATGAATATATACAAAGAAGTAAAACTGTGAACTACACGGATCATACTAGTACAATGTACCAAATATTGTTAATTTTATAAAAAAAATAAACAGTTGGATTGGTCTGGATATTTGGTGTAAATTGTAGTAGTATTTATTGTAGTGCTTTAAAGAAAAAAATGACAGTGATATTACTGCTAATTCCTCCTATGTGTAGAACGTAATTTTAACAATTAAAAAAAAGGATTTAATATAATTTTTTATCCGGCGAGTTGGCTCAACCGAATTGTATTAAATAGCTGATGTTTTCTACTCAAAATGTTGATGTTCACATAGGTTAAATAATGTGGCTGGCTTGGCAGTTGCTCCTTGAATTTAATAAAACACTGTATTTATTAAAATAGTGGATTTATTTGTTGCACTAATGATTGCTTGAATTTATTATGCTCTTTAGAGATTGTTTCTTCTGTTGATTGAATGTCCATGACTGCAACTATGCTTTTATATGATGTTATGTAGTCTGCATATCTTCTCGCCACGTAGAATTGGCCCAATATGTGGACGACATAGCTCTCATGGCCACGTCGCCCTAGGCTACAACTTTCGTCCCATATCTTGAGACTTATCTCACTTAATCTGAGCAGTGGCGTCGAGAGTGGAGTTAAGAGTGCAACTATATTCTTTAACAATCGCGGGATGAAACCCGATACCTAATGGAGTCTGATTACTCGGAGAGCGCTTGAAACGGGTCCAACAGTCACATATCTGGTAACATTAGATCCATTATTGGAACTGTGTTAAAATAACAATATTGGAAAGTGTTAAATAACATATCTGGTAGCAAACTTAGATAATACATGTGCAGCATATAGACCAGGTTGGACGAAAAGCCACTCAGAGAGATTGGGATACTTTGCCCGTTTCTGAATGGGGGAATTTCTGTTAGGTCAAAGGTCAAAGATGAACTGTCCTACGGTCCGCGTTAGCGGGTGATGAACATATCTTCGGCCAACAAATATGGGCCCCGGATTCCAAGTCAGAGTCCATTTGCCCTGGATAATTTGGATACTTAATTTTGAATTAGCTATGTAGATAATGGCTGGTGACTAGCAGCGGAAAATGTCCGATTCTGCTCCGTGTTTATTGAATTTTTAAAACATTTTTCGTGGTGATTATTGTTTTGAATGGTGGGCAGCTGTGTTTGTAATGTTGTGAATGGTGTGCTGCTTTACAAGCAGCTAATGGACTACGCCTACGCAGCATGGAGGCACACTATAGTGGTCATTATAAGAAGCTTCAAGACGTCAATTCCAAGTGTCTGCGCCTTGCAACTGGCGCATCTTGGTTCGTCAACAGCAGACAGATTCATGTAGACTGAGAGTACTCACATGAACATGTTATACGTATTTCACAGAGGTTTGTATGTTAGCTCTTGATGAGGATAACTGTGTGGTTCTGCAGTTTGGGTGGCACCTCTCTTACCCAAGGGATGAATAAAAACTTGACAATATAGATAAAGATAAAGATAAATATTGAGCTGCCCTGTGACTTTCGTGAGCAGGTGATCAGTAGTTTTCGGCCCACTGTATGTGAGCCCCGGGTTCCTAGACAGAGTCCATTTGTTCCGGTAATTTTTTTATTAATTTGGTTGCAGTTTTGTGATTAAAATATGTCTGTGACCTATGCAAGTGCCCGGTTCTGCTCTGTGTTTATATTGCTTTATCGCGATAATCTTCTATTATTTAGGTGAACAGCTGTGTTAACAAGTTTCTAGTTTAAGCTAACATGAGTATGGCTTAGTGATGATGACTCCATCTTTTAACCGATATATTAATGTGTACGTCGAAAAATTGTGTTTCGATATTGAAAATATTGTTATTTGAGTTATTATTAATTTGTTTTAATGTTTTATATTGGTTTAAGAACATAATCGCCCGTGATTATCTTTTGACTATTGTATCCGGCGCGGCGGGCCAAACAGAACGCAGGATAGGCTTTACCGTTGCCTCGGATGCTGTGATGGCGGGCGATAAGCCCGTGCTGAGGAGTCCTTTATTCCGGGTGGAATGATGAGACGTGGAGAGGTTCGTAATTTATAGCTGAACGCATCTCCAGCCTTGTACTACAGCTCTAATGAGTGGAACTACCTATAATTCGTCTGGCTTAACTTTGCAAGAAATTTATATAAAGAGACAGCTGTGCTCACCTCTCTCACTTGCACCAGTCTTGTCGGTGTTTCTTCACCAGATGTTAATAGGGATAAGGGGAAGAGGAAAACTAACAACAGGGTGGGTTCTTTCTTTTGTAACTGAACGAAAGCGGTGAAGGTATCTACCCTTATATCTCCATCTCTCTCTCTTTGCCATGTTCAGCGAGTTATACAATAATTCGGCAACCTCAGCTGTAAGAAGCCCAGGCGATGAACTCTACTCATCATTCAGCAATTGTCTTCCGAAACCTTACGTGGAGCTACCAGAGTCGCTCCCCGACAGAATTACGCTGTATTAGAACATGATCAAAGCTTCCGTTACTATTCCCACCAGGATATTTTGTAGTTTTCCTTCGTTGTAAAGCAAATGCTGGAACATCTCGTCAAAGGGCCACCAGCCAGTTCCTTACTGACGATAAACTTGTACTACACTCATCGCCTACTTTTAAAATGGTTACAGCTTTGGGTAAATCTCAATTTTAGGTAGGAACTGTAACACTTTACAGTTATGCATTTTTATGCAGGAATAGATAACAGACAGAGGGACTTAGTTTCACGCCATAACTACACCTCTACGTTGTCTTCTTTGGTCACGGTTATTGACATGTGCAGTTTTTATGTGTGATTGATTGTACGTAATACTGTCCTTGATACACCTCTTAGATGACTGAGTTTTTATGAGTAATTACTTTTAGACATCAGAGCAACCTGTTTTACAATAATGAATCCAGTTCATAGCGGTTGTATCAAATACACCGACTATCAAGTCGAAGTTAAAATGATCAACTCAGAAAAACAAAATGTCTCTTGAGTAACAGAGAACGCCAAACTTGTAGACACTGGAATAACATAAGAACGTCATGATATGACCATTACAGTTAACGTGACTGTAAATAAAATAAAGAAGTTATTAAAATGTCTTTGATCATGAATAATGCTATTACTTAAGAATAAATGAAAGTTATTTAACTGCCTCGAGCACCGAAAAATGCTCAATTACTTGTTAGATGTTATAGCTCAATAATTCGTCCGCAACATGCGCGAGTGGGCATGGTTTAGTGACGTTAAGATTAGCAGACTAGGTAAACAGGAAGGAGAGTGGAGTGGGTGGGGGGACAAGGGAAAGTGAATTCCCTTAAGTTGATGGACGATTATGGGAAAAGAGTTAGGGGAAGAAAGAAGGAGTGGAACATAAGGTCTGCGGGAACACAATTGAGTGTATTGTAAGTATGTATGAAATTATTTATAGATACTGCTCAACGGAAAAATTTTAAAGGTTTAACCTCTGTCCTCCCGTTTGACATCTTGCAAAACATTTTTAAACACTGTTAACCGATTAAACACAAAACCAAATTAAGTTCACAATGGATATTATACCCCCGCTTATTCTGTTCTTGTCTGTCTCTTCTTTACCTTTAGTTAAAACATGCCCTTTTTTATAGCTGCTTTTACATCAATTGTCTTTCAACAATTCGACCTGCTGGGAGAGGATTTTTAACCTGGATCTCACATACACACACTTTTTTGATCAAACACGAAAATGAAGGGCCTCTTTCAATGCCACCTTGGAGATAACATGAAAATTAAAAAAAAATACACACTATTCACTCATTTATTCATACTAAACAAGACGAATATGATAGACTAGTGGATGATTGTGATAGACAAATTGATGTTCTTAAAATTTCCGACATTTGTCTTACAGATGAGCAAAAAAAAAATGAAATTCATACAGGAAACGTGTCCCGTCCAGGGATCGAACTCCGTGTCATGTGCGTACGATGCAACGACTTTGCCCGGAAACCACATAGGTGGACACGTTTACGCCATTTGTATTTTAAACTTTAATTTCATCTAGCTTAAGTATTGGAGTACTAAATAATTACAATTCACACACTAAGAAATTGGGACTGGAAGTAAACATCAACAAAACTAAATACATGTTCACACATAGAAACATATTATGTTATGGTTATGGACAGTAAATGACAAACGAGGGAAGGAGTGGCTGATTTCAAATACCTTAGGAACAATATTTACAAATAAGAATGAGATGCGCAAACAAATTAAACATACCCTCAATTCTGGAAATGAATGCTATTATGTAGCACAGGGACACTTGTCCGAACTTCTCTAAAAAATATATAACTGAAAATATATAAAACTGTTATTCTCACGGTTACATTATATGGTTTCGGAATATGAGGAGAAAGGATTCTGAGTATTTGAAAATAAAGTTAATAGGAAAATGTTTGGACCAAGGAGAGATAAACAGACAGGCGAATAGAGAAGACTAAATAACAGTGAGCTACATGATGTTTATAGGAAACCAGATAAAAATAGTTAATGTCTCGTAGACTGCGAGGGGGTAGGACAAATGGCATGAATGGAGAATTAAAGAGGAAAATTGAAGCTTCTTGTAGGAAATCCAGAGGGAAAACGCCCAGTTGGTAGATTAAGAATGAGGTGGAAGAATAACATCGACCATATTTGAGGGAAGTAGATTATACAGAGGATGATTAGAAAACATTAGCTCAGGGTAGGGATGTATGGAGAGCTTATATTCGCATGACCATGAATCTGCGGGTTGTATAGTGCCTGTGAGTTAGTTAACCTAATGATAGGTTATGTCACATTTTGCACGAAATTTGCGATAACATTAATCTATAATACATTTTGTATAACATTATTTCCTTATTACCCAGAGTAATACCAGTTAAGTCATACTTCTTCGATAAAGTTGTGTTGGTAACAAATCACGGCTGCACGCAGCTGTGTTCACATATCTCACGAACACCCCCAAGCACACATTGCATGTGTGTACTCAACATCCAATGCGGCCATTAATATAAAAACAAGTTCATGTTTTACACTATTACTTTACCGCCTTTCATTACTGTCAAAGAACACATAAAATCACTCAATGTTTTACACTAAATATAAAAAATAGTGATACACGCTCTCATATGTACTCGTGTCCATGAATTCTGGAAAAAAAAAAATCTTCTACAGAATTGAGTTTTTATGGAGTAAAATGTGTTTTATGTAGTCTTCTTCTGCTTCATGAAATTATGCCTTTTGACCTGTTTACACATAAAGTGGGATTTAATGAATCTCCCCATGTAATAAATGGGCGTCCAACATTTGTATGACTTATTGGTTTGTACATTTATAACAGCTGGGGGATTCTATTTGTAGGCATTCTTTTAACATGTTCATACCAGTTGTTTTTCATATTGTCAATTCTATTTATTAAATTAATAATACCTAAGTATTTTCTAATATCTTCATCTGTTTTTAGGTCTAAAATTGTCACATCTGCTACTGAATGTAAGAACTTAATTTCTTCAGTTTTTATTTATGTTCTGTATGAACGGTTAAGAGTATAATTTTCACTTGCATATGTTAAGACAGGCACTGCCATAATTTTGTAAAATTTGATTATGTATTCCTCAAAGTTTTACTTTTCAGAGTCCGTTTTATAGTACCATACATTCTATAAATCTATTAAATTTAATATTAATCCCCAAGCTTCAGAGACTGTCTCTGCCAACGGCCATGGCGCTATTCCAACTCAAGGAAGTACCAGCGGCCACATACGGTATTCAGATAATTTGGACTCGCCTAACAGCGAAAAAGCTCAAGAAATTGGAGAAATGTCAAAGCCGGATATCTTAAGAGTGCCTTGTCACTCTCAAAGTACACAAGAAACAGCTACACCTATAGAATAGCACATGAATCCTACTTCATTGAGGACATCAAGCTTCGCTTCAATCTACCAGAAACCCAGGCATATAAAGACGTCATCAAAGAGAGACAAAACAAAGCCAATGCAATACTGATGGAGATAATGGACACAGAAACGGTGAAAACTGATGTGTGGAAAGGCCCTAACTTCCAACTTCGCCACCTATACACACACTTCGCCGCGCATGGTTTTCACGGGAAGATATGCCAGAATCCGTCATACCACGACCCCAAGGAGGACTGCAGATGTACGAGCCATGCCCCAAGTACCACCTAATGAAATGCAAAAGCAGAGGTCAGCCTCTCATCACAGTTACAAAGGACTGGTGAAAACTCAAAATGTCACGTTGTGTTTAATAAAACCTATTAATATCTTCATTCTGGCAGTATGATACGTTGCATTCTAAATAATTGAAATTGTTCACCTATTGTATTTTACTGTTATTTATGCTGATTTTACACCTCATGCGGTGCTCCCCGTTTTATGGAGTTAGAGATTAATTTTCTTTCCCGGAGGCAGTCAGTTCCGGTAGATTAGTAATTAGTATGCTCAGCTCTGGTACCGTGGTTCGAGATTCAAATCTGACCGGACACTATGGATTTTTAACATGCTTATGAAGATTTGGCTTTCATCGCATACATAATTATAACTTAACAGTTTTCCGCTGCCTAGGAATTTCAAGAATTATTATTGTGTTGTATGTAGTCGTTTTTTTTAATTTATGTTAATAAATTGTTTTTTAATTTATACTGTGACTACAAAGAGTGATCGTACAGTTGGTAAATTCATCAGTTTAATTTATTTATGGAGAATGATAGACGCGCATGGAAGCTTCTTGTAGGAAAACCATAGGGAAAACGCCCATTTCGTATATATATAAATGAGGTGGGAGAATAACATTAATTATGATTTGAGGAAAGTAGATTATACAGGGAATAATTGGAAAACATTATCTCAGGATAGAGCTTATGTTCGCGCGGCCATGAACATACGCGTTCGATAGTGCCAGTAAGTAAGTTCGTTAATTAATTTTTCATTAAATTAAATGCTTGGGTCACTCTTCTATGGTAATAATTTTCTCTTAAGAAATTACGAACTTTGGAATAATTTGCGATATTCCTGACACTGATTTGGATTTATTATACGAACCGAACAATAATTACGGGTTCTTAATATGTTGTTTATTTTCTTTTCTGACACAATTAACTGCTTTGTGATGTCTTTATAAGGGAAAGCGGGGAGCACTGTGCACTAACTTCTTACTTGTAGAATAATTCGAATTTTATATTTGTGTAATTTAATGGCTCATATATCATGCCTATGTAATTATTTTTATGTATTAATGTTAAGCGTAACGTGAAACAAATAAAACAATATATTATAATAATTATGTTTATCGATTAGCAATAGCAAAGTTGAACATTTAGTACAAACATTTTTAACTGATCGATCAAATTTACACTCACTGCATATGTTTATAATATCTAGGTATTGTCTTGTCTTGTAAGCCCATGTTTCCCTTAACAGAGATTTAGGCGCTCTCTACCTACAGGTAAGAATTTGAACCATACTAATTTAGTTACACTTATTTTTGTATAGATGTTTGAGTGGTCCGTGGTCAGCGTTCCGCCTCATACTGACATCTAGGAAACCAAGGTAGTACTAGGACGGGAAAATTCGGTAAATTTTGCTTAGAGGCCTTTTCATTCAGGCTTAAGGATATTTTACGAGCCTGAAAATCTTCAGACTCGGACCCACGGCTTAAAGTCCTTCCCGGAGGACTTGCTCCTTGGATTTTTCCATCCTAAAAAATCCATCGACCCCGGCCGCCTTTAGTAATAAGTGTCTATTTATTTACTTATGAATTATATATTCATTTATGTTATGATACTAAGAAATTCTGAATATTATAAAATGGATCCTATTGATGAAATTTCATTATCGATTATCAACAATTTTCATATACAAAACTATGCGCGGAAATGTCTCATATGATACGTGCCTTCATTCGTGTGTGTGTGTTTGTCAGAATGATGCCTGTAGCAGATTGCTAAATCAAAGCTTTTCATTGCAAAATGTTGAAGGGACTGTGGTAAATAAAATATTCATATCACTATCTGTACAGGTATAACTAGCATATTGGAACATATTTTTAATAACAGGGCGTCAATTAATTTTGTGATTTTCAACAATTTATAAAATTAAAATTATAATATAAAATTGAATAGTTGCCCCGAAAAGAGATCGAACCCAAAAACTCTAATTTGTTGGGAAAACGAAAAAAAAATGTATAATGTTAATTTTGAGGCTGTTACCTTCATTATATCATATACATTTTAATCTTTCATCTTACCGGAATCATATATAGCCAATTTGAATACAAAATAACATGCTAATAACTAAATATTAACAATTTAATACAGAATTGAGTGCAAAAGTGATATATCTCTATAGAGTGGTAAAGTGTTCTAACACGTATTTAACTAAAAATGCTATAATAAGAAATAGAAAATACATGTTATTCATTGATTCAGTTAGAAAAAGTTCTGACTTAATCAGTTTTCAGTATTTATTTTTTATTGAATGTTATTTCGTTACATTCTTTGTGTCTTTCTTATTTTCTCTCAATTTCTCTAAGATTCTGATTAGAATTCACTGAACTATGGTGGAATGAATTTACACATGTGCACTGCTATTAACGATTTAAATAATTGCTTCCGCCATTTTGTCACTACTCGCTTGAAAGCCAAATTTTAAAAATAAATAAAACAGGTCTGGAAGAGAGTATGGATAGTTTTACATGCACCATGCCGTGATACTCTCCGGATAGACCACCAATCCACTCAAAACTCAACTACCGAATTTTTGTGGGTTAGATCTCTTTTCGGGGCAACTATTCAATTATAAAATTGCTAACAAGTAGGTCCGTCTCCTCAACTTTGTAATATGTTATTTCTTAGGCCTTTCGAGACTAGTCTCATCACCATCTGAGTAGTAGATACTTCTACATCTACTGTCCCTAAATGCAATACTCGTGGTCAGTTGATACAGACATATCTCCTGCTCATTTTGCTGATGATGGAACTAGTCACAAAGTTGAGGAGACGGATCCACTAGGTAGCAATTTTGTAATTTAGTATTGTAATTTTAATTTTGTGACTAATACCTTAACGGAATTTTATTATGAATTTTATTAATGTTGACTCAACAATTCATGAAAATAAAACGATAATGTATTATAGCTGGGATATAATATTTCTTGTAGGATCATTTATATGTCCTCGTTTACGACACACTGGTCGAATCATAAGAGGGTCCAATTACTAGAATAATAATATTAAATAACATTGGTCAACATGCTTTTTGTCTCATGAATACCAATAGTTGTACTTAATGCAGTTTTTATCGTGTTTTCAAATACGTATTCGGAATTTCTCCATCACCCACAGTTCTTTTTTTTCAATTTCAATTAATGGATTTAAATCATTATTTTTAATAAAAGTTTTTTCGTCCATTTATCCTTTGTAAAATAAAACCAAATGAGTTAACTCAGGAGATTTCAGCTATGGAAAAGAGATATCAAGGCAAATGGAATCCTAATATGCTGGCCGATTATTGTTGGACCATCAAGAGGGATGCTCCACAGGCGAAATATAGCAGAAAATCATCATTTGTAGGTGAGTCCGAATGTTCGAATATTGTGTAGTTACGAATGTAGAAAATATTAAAGAGTTTGAAATTATAAATTCCTCTCTCTCGGAAACCTTGCGCGATGGAGAAAAACCGATATCATATTTGAATTCAGGAGAAAAAATACTATCAGAATCACATATGTTTCTTTCTGAGACAAAAACAAAAGTTTATTTTTTGTTGCTCACTGTAATATAGGCCTACCGTTCTTCAACGAGTCCAGCAGTCGATGATGGGACACTGTAATGAATGTATTAAGGCTGCTGTGATATATTTCCAACGCTTCTTATAATGCGTATTGGTATTTCAATTTCATAAACGTTTTTAATAAAACGTGAAATGATTAGGTAAATATCATTATTATTAAACATTTTTGTTATACTAGAAAAAATGAATATTAGATATTCAATAGTAGATTATATAAAATACAGTCAATTAAATTGGTATGGGCACGTACCACGAATGCAAGAAGAAAGGTTACCCAGAAAAACATTGGAATGGTGTCCACCTGGAAGAAGAAGGAAACTCGTAGATGCAAGAAATAAGACCTGGAATTAGAACAAGAGGACTGGAGGGCATGGACTGGATGGATAGAGACGAATGGGGAAGGAAAATAAAACTTTAGGCATAAAAAGATGTGTAAATATTAAAAATCTGCATATAAATAAATTAAACATTTTCAGACAAGGACTCCTACATGAAAAGTGTTTATAATTTATTGACGTAACATTGGATGTAAACTGAGTCTGAGTAGGTTTTGGGGTTTCTCCCGTTTCCCCTATCACAAATTTAATTCCATAATTTATCCACATCCATATCATTCATTTCGTTTCAATTAATTTAATCTGCCCCTGTGATGATACTTCAGGCGTTGACGGCTGGCATCCTTATAATGCATAGATATTCATAAGTAATGCCACGAGTGATTTCCAAATTATCTAGAGAATTTGGAAATCAAGAGTGGCATTTGTTAGGACTATTTAACGAATAAAATTAAGATGTTTACTCACAAATCATTATTTAAATATAGTTATTTTAAAATATTTATATATTTAATGTAAACGGCGATGTTTGAAAACAAATGAGAAAAGATTGACACCCTTCATTTGCTTCGTTTGTTCATCACTGTAACCAGATCATATTATTTATTGCCAGAGGACCGTAATGTTGTAAGAATGCACCTTATTAGAGAAATTTATAACCAACATTATAAGTATTAATTAATTTCTGATGTCCTATGATGTAAATATGTCAATTATATTTTTCTGCAACGTCATTTCCTGAAAAATAATTCGATGAAGAAAGTACAAACAGTGGTTTCTTTTTCTTGTGGTATAATCAATTGTTACAAATGTTTTATATTATATCTCGCATGCGCTTTTTGTTGACTTTCATGCACTATATACACAATCTGGTAGCCGTATTTCTTAGAGAGTCAGTCACTGCAAAATTATGCTATGACCTATTCAGAATGTTAAAAAGGAGGTGCTTTCTTTATTATGATAAACTTTAGTTGGTAAATTCTAGGCGAAACACGACTGTGATTGGTTGTAAATAAAAAAATCATTGAAATGTGATTGGTCATTGACTCCCATTTGGGGTATGAGTTAAATAGTCAATGTAAAGGGAGTTCATCGCATCTCATCCCCCGATCCAGCCCTGTGTCGGACACGAGTTGAGGAGGTTTAAATGTTGAAAATAATCCACTACCATGGGTGCTCGAGGATGTAAGGAGAGAAAGAATTTGTAACTGATCCCGTAGTTGTCTGAGTACTAAGTGGTAAGGGCACCAACGCTAATGCTGGAGATCTGGGTGCAAGGACACGTTTTTCTCTTTAATTGCATAATTTACTGCATTACAATCCATCATATTTATAACGTAGCCACCAAACCATCATATAACTTGATTAAATATGATACTTTCAAAGAAAATATTCAATAATCTAATTTGGAACTATTGCGATTCGGTCAGACCTTGAAACAAGAGACTAGGAAATTTTAGAGACAGGTAGCCGAAATACGGAAGAATGAAGGGCAATGAAATATTCAATGCAGATGTTCAGTTTGGAATTAAGTAATATATTAACATTTTCAGATATTTAAGAGTAGAATTTGATACTTAAATCATGAAAATTAAATAATCAGATTATGATGGAAAATGGCTCCTGAGTTAGTATCGAGCCTTTTCACACCTGAATCGATTGACGAATTTTATTGACCGTATATATTAAAGAGTCCTTTATTGATACGTTTTTAGCTCTTATTTCTTATGTTTATGACAAGAATTACACCTAGAATTAATTAAAATGATAATGGCTCTCAAGAGATATGAAACACCTCATACTTACTTACTCACTGGCACTATCGAACCCGTAGGTTCATGGCCGCGCGGACGTAAGCTCTCCTTACATTTCTATCCTGAGCTAATGTTTTCCCTGTATAATCTACTTCCCTCAAATCATAGTTAATGCGCGCGGACGTAAGCTCTCCATACATCTCTATCCTGAGCTAATGATTTTCTCTGTATAATCTACTTCCCTCAAATCATAGTTAATGTGTGAAACACCTCATAAACAACAAAATTGACCTATGTATCTCTGATTCAAAATACGTAAAAAGTGATCCCATCACATCCTTTGGGAAGGCCTTGTGGTAGTAGAAAATGAGGGTTCCCATCTTTCTAGACCCTAAGCATGATATGTTAGCCGGATTTTTCTGTATTGCCTGGCCGCTGTCTTTACCCCCAGGACATACAACATGTATTCTGTATTGCCTGACCGCTGTCTTTACCCCCAGGACATACAACATGTATTCTGTATTGCCTGACCGCTGTCTTTACCCCCAGGACATACAACATGTATTCTGTATTGCCTGGCCGCTGTCTTTACCCCCAGGACATACAACATGTATTCTGTATTGCCTGGCCGCTGTCTTTACCCCCAGGACACACAACATGTATTCTGTATTGCCTGACCGCTGTCTTTACCCCCAGGACATACAACACGTATTCTGTATTGCCTGACCGCTGTCTTTACCCCCAGGACATATAACATGTATTCTGTATTGCCTGGCCGCTGTCTTTACCCCCAGGACATACAACATGTATTCTGTATTGCCTGACCGCTGTCTTTACCCCCAGGACATACAACATGTATTCTGTATTGCCTGACCGCTGTCTTTACCCCAGGACATACAACATGTATTCTGTATTGCCTGGCCGCTGTCTTTACCCCCGGACATACAACATGTATTCTGTATTGCCTGACCGCTGTCTTTACCCCCAGGACATACAACATGTATTCTGTATTGCCTGACCGCTGTCTTTACCCCCAGGACATACAACATGTATTCTGTATTGCCTGACCGCTGTCTTTACCCCCAGGACATACAACATGTATTCTGTATTGCCTGGCCGCTGTCTTTACCCCCAGGACATACAACATGTATTCTGTATTGCCTGGCCGCTGTCTTTACCCCCAGGACATACAACATGTATTCTGTATTGCCTGGCCGCTGTCTTTACCCCCAGGACATACAACATGTATTCTGTATTGCCTGACCGCTGTCTTTACCCCCAGGACATACAAATGTATTCTGTATTGCCTGACCGCTGTCTTTACCCCCAGGACATACAACATGTATTCTGTATTGCCTGACCGCTGTCTTTACCCCCAGGACATACAACATGTATTCTGTATTGCCTGACCGCTGTCTTTACCCCCAGGACATACAACATGTATTCTGTATTGCCTGACCGCTGTCTTTACCCCCAGGACATACAACATGTATTCTGTATTGCCTGACCGCTGTCTTTACCCCCAGGACATACAACATGTATTCTGTATTGCCTGACCGCTGTCTTTACCCCCAGGACATACAACATGTATTCTGTATTGCCTGACCGCTGTCTTTACCCCCAGGACATACAACATGTATTCTGTATTGCCTGGCCGCTGTCTTTACCCCCAGGACATACAACATGTATTCTGTATTGCCTGACCGCTGTCTTTACCCCCAGGACATACAACATGTATTCTGTATTGCCTGACCGCTGTCTTTACCCCAGGACATACAACATGTATTCTGTATTGCCTGACCGCTGTCTTTACCCCCAGGACATACAACATGTATTGTGTATTGCCTGACCGCTGTCTTTACCCCCAGGACATACAACATGTATTGTGTATTGCCTGACCGCTGTCTTTACCCCCAGGACATACAACATGTATTCTGTATTGCCTGACCGCTGTCTTTACCCCCAGGACATACAACATGTATGTGTATGCCTGACCGCTGTCTTTACCCCCAGGACATACAACATGTATTGTGTATTGCCTGACCGCTGTCTTTACCCCCAGGACATACACATGTATTGTGTATTGCCTGACCGCTGTCTTTACCCCCAGGACATACAACATGTATTGTGTATTGCCTGACCGCTGTCTTTACCCCCCAGGACATACAACATGTATTGTGTATTGCCTGACCGCTGTCTTTAACCCCCAGGACATACAACATGTATTGTGTATTGCCTGACCGCTGTCTTTACCCCCAGGACATACAACATGTATTGTGTATTGCCTGACCGCTGTCTTTACCCCCAGGACATACAACATGTATTGTGTATTGCCTGACGCTGTCTTTACCCCCAGGACATACAACATGTATTCTGTATTGCCTGACCGCTGTCTTTACCCCCAGGACATTACAACATGTATTGTGTATTGCCTGACCGCTGTCTTTACCCCCAGGACATACAACATGTATTGTGTATTGTCTGACCGCTGTCTTACCCCCAGGACATACAACATGTATTGTGTATTGCCTGACCGCTGTCTTTACCCCCAGGACATACAACATGTATTGTGTATTGCCTGACCGCTGTCTTTACCCCCAGGACATACAACATGTATTGTGTATTGCCTGACCGCTGTCTTTACCCCCCAGGACATACAACATGTATTGTGTATTGCCTGACCGCTGTCTTTACCCCCAGGACATACAACATGTATTGTGTATTGCCTGACCGCTGTCTTTACCCCCAGGACATACAACATGTATTGTGTATTGCCTGACCGCTGTCTTTACCCCCCAGGACATACAACATGTATTCTGTATTGCCTGACCGCTGTCTTTACCCCCAGGACATACAACATGTATTGTGTATTGCCTGACCGCTGTCTTTACCCCCAGGACATACAACATGTATTGTGTATTGCCTGACCGCTGTCTTTACCCCCAGGACATACAACATGTATTCTGTATTGCCTGACCGCTGTCTTTACCCCCCGGACATACAACATGTATGTGTATTGCCTGACCGCTGTCTTTACCCCCAGGACATACAACATGTATTGTGTATTGCCTGACCGCTGTCTTTACCCCCAGGACATACAACATGTATTGTGTATTGCCTGGACCGCTGTCTTTACCCCCAGGACATACAACATGTATTGTGTATTGCCTGACCGCTGTCTTTACCCCCAGGACATACAACATGTATTGTGTATTGTCCTGACCGCTGTCTTTACCCCCCAGGACATACAACATGTATTGTGTATTGCCTGACCGCTGTCTTTACCCCCAGGACATACAACATGTATTGTGTATTGCCTGACCGCTGTCTTTACCCCCAGGACATACAACATGTATTTGTGTATTGCCTGACCGCTTGTTCTTTACCCCCAGGACATACAACATGTATTGTGTATTGCCTGACCGCTGTCTTTACCCCCAGGACATACAACATGTATTGTGTATTGCCTGACCGCCTGTCTTACCCCCAGGACATACAACATGTATTGTGTATTGCCTGACCGCTGTGTCTTTACCCCCAGGACATACAACATGTATTGTGTATTGCCTGAACCGCTGTCTTTACCCCCAGGACATACAACATGTATTGTGTATTGCCTGACCGCTGTCTTTACCCCACAGGACATACAACATGTATTGTGTATTGCCTGACCGCTGTCTTTACCCCCAGGACATACAACATGTATTGTGTATTGCCTGACCGCTGTCTTTACCCCCAGGACATACAACATGTATTGTGTATTGCCTGACCGCTGTCTTTACCCCCAGGACATACAACATGTATTGTGTATTGCCTGACCGCTGTCTTTACCCCCAGGACATACAAATGTATTGTGTATTGCCTGACCGCTGTCTTTACCCCCAGGACATACAACATGTATTGTGTAATGCCTGACCGCTGTCTTACCCCCAGGACATACAACATGTATTGTGTATTGCCTGACCGCTTGTCTTTACCCCCAGGACATACAACATGTATTGTGTATTGCCTGACCGCTGTCTTTACCCCCAGGACATACAACATTGTATTGTGTATTGCCTGACCGCTGTCTTTACCCCCAGGACATACAACATGTATTCTGTATTGCCTGACCGCTGTCTTTACCCCCAGGACATACAACATGTATGTGTATTGTCTGACCGCTGTCTTTACCCCCAGGACATACAACATGTATTGTGTATTGCCTGACCGCTGTCTTTACCCCCAGGACATACAACATGTATTGTGTTGTCTGACCGCTGTCTTTACCCCCAGGACATACAACATGTATTGTGTATTGTCTGACCGCTGTCTTTACCCCCAGGACATACAACATGTATTGTGTATTGTCTGACGCGGACGCTTGTCTTTACCCCCCAGGACATACAACATGTATTGTGTATTGCCTGACCGCTGTCTTTACCCCCAGGACATACAACATGTATTGTGTATTGCCTGACCGCTGTCTTTACCCCCAGGACATACAACATGTATTGTGTATTGCCTGACCGCTGTCTTTACCCCCAGGACATACAACATGTATTGTGTATTGCCTGACCGCTGTCTTTACCCCCAGGACATACAACATGTATTGTGTATTGTCTGACCGCTGTCTTTACCCCCAGGACATACAACATGTATTGTGTATTGTCTGACCGCTGTCTTTACCCCCAGGACATACAACATGTATTGTGTATTGCCTGACCGCTGTCTTTACCCCCAGGACATACAACATGTATTGTGTATTGCCTGAACCGCTGTCTTTACCCCCAGGACATAAACATGTATTGTGTATTGCCTGACCGCTGTCTTTACCCCCAGGACATACAACATGTTTGTGTATTGCCTGACCGCTGTCTTTACCCCCAGGACATACAACATGTATTGTGTATTGCCTGACCGCTGTCTTTACCCCCAGGACATACAACATGTATTCTGTATTACCTGACCGCTGTCTTTACCCCCAGGACATACAACATGTATTGTGTATTGCCTGACCGCTGTCTTTACCCCCAGGACATACAACATGTATTCTGTATTACCTGACCGCTGTCTTTACCCCCAGGACATACAACATGTATTGTGTATTGCCTGACCGCTGTCTTTACCCCCAGGACATACAACATGTATTGTGTATTGCCTGACCGCTGTCTTTACACCCCAGGAAATACAACATGTATTGTGTATTGTCTGACCGCTGTCTTTACCCCCAGGACATACAACATGTATTGTGTATTGTCTGACCGCTGTCTTTACCCCCAGGACATACAAACATGTATTGTGTATTGTCTGACCGCTGTCTTTACCCCCAGGACATACAACATGTATTGTGTATTGTCGACCGCTGTCTTTACCCCCAGGACATACAACATGTATTGTGTATTGCCTGACCGCTGTCTTTACCCCCAGGACATACAACATGTATTGTGTATTGTCTGACCGCTGTCTTTACCCCCAGGACATACAACATGTATTGTGTATTGTCTGACCGCTGTCTTTACCCCCGGACATACAACATGTATTGTGTATTGCCTGACCGCTGTCTTTACCCCCAGGACATACAACATGTATTGTGTATTGCCTGACCGCTGTCTTTACCCCCAGGACATACAACATGTATTGTGTATTGCTGACCGCTGTCTTTACCCCCAGGACATACAACATGTATTGTGTATTGTCTGACCGCTGTCTTTACCCCCAGGACATACAACATGTATTGTGTATTGCCTGACCGCTGTCTTACCCCCAGGACATACAACATGTATTGTGTATTGCCTGACCGCTGTCTTTACCCCCAGGACATACAACATGTATTGTGTATTGCCTGACCGCTGTCTTTACCCCCAGGACATACAACATGTATTGTGTATTGTCTGACCGCTGTCTTTACCCCCAGGACATACAACATGTATTGTGTATTGTCCTGACCGCTGTCTTTACCCCCAGGACATACAACATGTATTGTGTATTACCTGACCGCTGTCTTTACCCCCAGGACATACAACATGTATTGTGTATTGTCTGACCGCTGTCTTTCCCCCAGGACATACAACATGTATTGTGTATTGTCTGACCGCTGTCTTTACCCCCAGGACATACAACATGTATTGTGTATTGCCTGACCGCTGTCTTTACCCCCAGGACTACAACATGTATTGTGTATTGTCTGACGCTGTCTTTACCCCCAGGACATACAACATGTATTGTGTATTGTTGACCGCTGTCTTTACCCCCAGGACATACAACATGTATTGTGTATTGTCTGACCGCTGTCTTTACCCCCAGGACATACAACATGTATTGTGTATTGGCCTGACCGCTGTCTTTACCCCCAGGACATACAACATGTATTGTGTATTGCCTGACCGCTGTCTTTACCCCCAGGACATACAACATGTATTGTGTATTGCCTGACCGCTGTCTTTACCCCCAGGACATACAACATGTATTGTGTATTGTCTGACCGCTGTCTTTACCCCCAGGACATACAACATGTATTGTGTATTGTTTCTGACCGCTGTCTGTACCCCCAGGACATACAAAACATTGATTGTGTATGTATTGCCCAGACCGCTGTCTTTACCCCAGGACATACAACATGTATTGTGTATTGCCTGACCGCTGTCTTTACCCCCAGGACATACAACATGTATTGTGTATTGTCTGACCGCTGTCTTTACCCCCAGGACATACAACATGTACTCAATTACGTTAGAGACTGAGTAGACCCCAGGACAAAGAAGTTTTCAATCGGTTTAAAAATCATAAATCCACCTAGACTCGAACCCTCTCTTTTTCGCATTGTACGGTATCCCTTAAACAAGTACGCTGCTACTTTCCCGTAGTAAATACCTGCTAATATGTACATTTGTTGTGTGTTAATTATCTATATTTAGCTTTAATAATAATAATAATAATAATAATAATAATAATAATAATAATAATAATATATATATATATTTGATAATCCACTGCTGTGGTCTCGAGGTACCGTGCTGCCTTGTCTCGCAGCAGGCCAAGGTTCGATTCCCGGTCGGAACAGGCTCCTGGATGAGCTTTTTTTTGGGGTTTTTCCTCACCTGTAAGACAAATGTCAGGAAGCCTAGGGCCCAACGGTCCCCGGAAATTATCAGGCCATCGTCATCATCATCATCCTTCACCGGTGTGGAAAGCAACGGGAAGCTACCAGACCTATAATTCCCTATTAAAGCTGAAAAGCATAGCATACAAATGCTATGATTGCAGTGAAAGACCTGCCCTCGGTCCTAATTACTATGGATGGGTGGATATATATATATATATATATATATATATATATATTTGTGTTGGGATACTTGAGTGCCTCAGATGGTTAGAGCGCTAAACGTACAGAGTGTAGAGACTCGGGTTCAAATCCCAACTCAAGCATTCAATTTATTTATCATATCATATTTGCCTTCATTGCCAAATATCAAAAATGTATTTATAACATCCATATATATTATCCATATATATATATATATATATATACAAGCGTTACTACTCTAAAGTAAATATTATCTTTAAAAATTTGCTTACCTGTTATGGTGGCCGCTAGATGTCAGTTGGATCGACTTCCCGCTACCTCTTGTGTGAATTGAGAATACTACATATATAGGAAAAATTTATGTAAGTGTTGGAATACTTGAGTGGCTCAGAGGGTTAGAGGTGAGGCGGAACAGGCAATTTTTGCCTAGCCCGTGAAGTGAAGAAGAAGAAGAAGAAGATGGTTAGAGCTCTAAACGTACAGAGTTTAGAGACTCGGGTTCAAATCCCGATTCAAGCATTCATTTTTCTTTTCATATCACATCATATCATATATATATATATATATATATATATATATATATATATGATATGATGATATGATATATAAATATAGAATGACTAGGCCTACATGAATTTATAATTTCACTTTTATATTCATTATACAATTTATGATGAAAATGGGATCCTCAATATAGGTATAATTCGTCAAAGAACGAGCAGGGGCGCAATGGTCCAGAGTCGCCAGATGCAGGAAAAGCTGGAGAACGATGGAGAGCCAACTGTGCATTAACTGATCACACAACAGACAGTGTATACAAACCAAGTGCTACATCCAAGTCAACTTCTCACCACGGAGTAGCTCACTGGGTGACGCTCTCAAATAGACCTTAACCCCTGTAGAAGGAGGCCTTTGCCCTAAAGGGACATATCAGGCTTTATTTATTTATTTATTTTTATATATATATATATATATATATATATATATATGTGTTGTGTGTGTGTGTGTGTGTGTGTGTGTGTGTAATGTCCCTCATGGTGACATGGAGCTTCTTAGCATATTTTCTTGACCAACTTAATTCAATTATGCTTATATCCCTTACTTACTCACTGGCACTATCGAACCCGTAGGTTCATGGCCACACGGACATAAGCTCTCCATACATCCCTATCCTGAGCTAATGCCTTCCAATCATTCCCTGCATAATCTACTTCCCTTAAATCATAGTTAATGTTATTCTCTCACCTCATTCTTGGTCTGCCAACTGGGCGTTTTCCCTCTGGTTTTCTTATAAGAAGCGTACATGTACCTCTTTCATTCCCAATTCGTGCCACATGTCCTGCCCATCCCAGTCTACGAGACTTAACTGTTCTCATTATGACTGGCTTCCTATAAAGACCATGTAATTCACTGTTATGCAGTCTTCTCCATTCACCTGTCTGTTCATCTCTCTTTGATCCAAAAATTTTCCTAAGTACTTTATTCTCAAATACTTGTAATCTCTCTTCCTCCCTTAAAGTAAGAATACATGTTTCGTATCCATATAATATAACTGCTAGAATAAAAGTTATATATATTTTCAGTTTAACGTTTTTTGAAAGGAATTGGGACATCAAGAGTCTCTGCAATGCATAATAGCTACCATATCCAGAATTGAGCCTATGTTTAATTTCTTTGTGCATCTCATCCCTATTTGTGATTATTGTTCTTAGGTATTTGAATTCAGCCACTTCCTCAAAATTTCCCTCATTTGTCATTAGCTTATATCCCTACAGTTGCTAATGAGTGACAGGTAGTTAGCACATTGCTTCGAAGATATATCTAGTAGGTAACTAAAGTATTAATTGAATGGGGAAGTTCGGTTAAATTTTGCTCAGTCGCATTAATTAGGCTTGAGTTTTTTTACGAGTTCGACTATCTTCAGACTGGGACTCACGGCTTAAAATCCCTTTCTGAGAACTTGTCCCTTGGATTGTACATGAAATTAAACACTTAAACGCACTCATAACTGAAGCAAAAGAAATCTGATAATTATATTCATTTTTTGATCGTAAGATTATTTTTATTCCTCTTCACTGCCGAAAATCCTCAAAATATGTAGACTCTGTTACAGAAAGAAGTTGTATTCTTAGATTTTTCTCACAAATGTAATAAAATTTATTTTATCTTACTTTTGCAAAACTTTTTCTAACTGGAAGCAGAACTTGTAATATGATGATGGATGAGGCAAAAAAAGATGGCAGATGCTGTGGTCATTTGCATCCAATATCGCCACGTTTTGCTAGCAGAATATCAAGTAGTGAACAACAGATAACGAAGTTTGCAATTTCGATCCCTTGGTGTATTCTTCATTATCGCTAAAGTTAGAAATTTGCTCTCAAGCCATTATCAACTTCTTCTCCTCAGTATTTGTTAATACGAGAATTACATTACTGCAATAATTTGGCACCAAACCAAATGAGAAAACTCTGCAGATAAACCATACCAATTAAGTGTGTTGTGCATTGTGTGAAGACACGAGGATATCTGTGTGGGATTATCTCTTGAATCAGTTTATTAATATTCCATTTTACTTACTAAACAAACTCTTTTTTTTTTGTTTCCTTTCTCGTTTTCTTCCGTTTACGCTGTTCTTCCTTTTTGTTTTAACTTTGTTAACCTTTTTATCTTATTCACACAGGACACACACAAGACATTACACACACCCAGACCCAATATGGAGATTTAAAATCCCCTACCCCGCCGGGAATCGAACCCGGGTCGCCGGAGTGGAAGGTAGGGACTCTACCGACTACACCACGGCGACGGACAACTTAGTACTAAGATAGCAGGAAAAATCGTTAATATCAGCGATGCCAAAACTTAAACGAAAGTGAAGATGGCAGATTTCCCTCAACTTATTCTTTGCGGAACTAATAAAAACTAACAAACTCACTGGACCTTTCCAACCCGTAGGTTCATGGCTGCATGGACATAAGCTATCCATACATCCCTTCCTCAGCTAATTTTTTCCCTTCATCCACTGTAAAATCTACTTATCTCAAATCATTCTTAATATTATTCTCTAACCTCAATCTTGGTCTACTAACTGGGCGATTTCCCTCTGGTTTTCGTACACGAAGCCTCCATGCCCTTCTTTCATTTGCCACTCATACCACATGTCCTGCCCATCGCAGTCTACGAGACTTAAGTGTTCTTATTACATCTGGTTTCCCATAAAAATCACGTAGCTCACTTTTATATAGTCTTCTCCATTCACCTGTTTGTTCATCTATCTTTGATACTTTTTTGTTAAGGATTTTGTTCTCAATTACCGTAATTTTGTCTCCTCCTTAAACTTAGAGTCCATGTTTTGCATCCATGTAGTATAACTGGAAGAATAACGGTGTTGTTGTTTTCAGTTTAACTATTTTGAAAGGAGTTGGGACGGCAGGGGTCTCTGTAATTCATTATAGCATGAATTTCCACAATTGAGCCAATGCTTAATTTCTTTAGCGCCTCATTCTTATTTTTAATTATTGTTCCTAGATATTTGAATTCAGCCACTTCTTCAAATTTTCCCTCATCTGTCATTAACGGTCCATTTCCATTATGCAATGTATTTTTGTGTGTAAACATATATTTTGATATTTGAATTCAGCCACTTCTTCAAAATTTCCTTCATTTGTCATTAACTGTCCATTTACATTATGCAATTGATTTCTATGTGTAAACATATATTTAGTTTTTTTGTGTTTACTTCCAGTCCAAATTTCTTGTGTTACTCAATCGAGAGTGTGTGTTGGCCCTTAGTATCTCATCGCTATCGCCTAATAATATTACATCATCAGCATAAACTAACGAATGACTTGTAGGTCTTCTTTATCCTCTAAATATTTTATACCATGCGAAACTAATAATCGTTTGTTTATCTCTTAATTAATGGTATTTCTAAGCGGAATACGTTTATGTACTGCCATGGCAGTAAAACTATGCGAGTGGGGTAAAGTGACAATTTGACTTAATTAGTTCTCATGTGAAGAATCTGGGTTTCGTTTGCTATTAACATTAATTAGTAACGGTATTGTGATCAACCAATACCATCTTAGCTTCTTA
This sequence comes from Diploptera punctata, assembly GCA_030220185.1. Classification (NCBI taxonomy): domain Eukaryota; kingdom Metazoa; phylum Arthropoda; class Insecta; order Blattodea; family Blaberidae; genus Diploptera; species Diploptera punctata. The sequence continues at coordinate 340,306 of JASPKZ010000460.1, read as the reverse complement.
CGCAAATCCGGGCTGGATTTTCGATCTCGTTGTATTTTCGGGTTCATTTTTCCAGAATTTTTTTCAACTCCAAGGTAATATCCGTGAAAAAGAGAAAGCCTATCTATAAAATAACCGGTATATTTATATTTACAGCTGAATTAAACTACATAAACGAATTGTGTGTGTTTTTGGAAGGGCTCAATCATATAAATAAAAAAATAAATATATATCTTCTCGTGTAAATATATTATTATAACTAGTTGTTCTACTACTACTACTACTACTACTACTAACTACTACTACTACTACTACTACTACTACTACTACTACTACTACTACTACTACTACTACTACTACTACTACTACTACTACTACTACTGCTGCTGCTGGTGCTGCCGCTGCCGCTGCAGCTGCTACTACTTCTACTAATATATATATATATATATATATTAGTAGTAGTTGCGCTACAAACCGGAAGGTCGAGGCTTCAAGTCCCGGTGGGGTCAGGATTTTTAAACTGATCCAAACCTTTTGATGGCATCATGGCCCCGGAGTCGACTCTTCCTGTAACGAAAAATGAGTGTCAGACGCTTGTTCTGGAGTAAAGACGGCCGTCACTCAGGGCGACAACCCGGCAGGCATCAAGTGTCGATTGTCTAGAAAAAGTGGGAGCCTTAAGCTCCTACTACCCCAAGGATCTCCTATGGCCTGTAGTGGGATAATTGGATCACTTTACCTTTTAGTAGTAGTAGCTTAATATTCCTCTCATTCTTTTTGAAAGGATAAGATCTTCGAGATAGCCCACCACTTGACTCTTTTCTTTGTTAAATTCTTAACTTCATTCCAGCTTTTCCCTTATTGTTCAATTTCGTTATTACTTACTGCGCCATGTTTTTGGCGCTTCTTTTTTCCTAGGCATTCCCTGTGGATAAAAATTCCAGAGCATTCTTTGAAACACTATCTGGTTCTCTTCTGAGAGGGTATCCATCCATTTCCATTTACGATATTTATCCTCCTTCCTTACTACATTTTGTGTTGTTTACTTTTGTAATTATTATTTTCATATAGTTTTTTGCCACCAGATTCCCTAAATAAGTCTCGAGGATCTGTTGAAATTTACCTGCAGTTTTTTCAATATAATGCAGTTGTTTCTTTTTAAGTTTTACACCCATATATTCCACATTGCTGGAACCATTTCACTTTCTATTTAAATACCCCGTACTTCCCCATGTGGTGATTAGGGTGCTCCATAATGGAAGTAGTTTAACCAAGCTAATTTACTTACGCTTATATACGCGTGTATATATATATATATATATATATATATATATATATCAGTGAGTGATATGAGGTCGGCATATCGCCTCAGTAAAACATTTAGTGGGCAAGTAAGATCTTACTTGGATGGGAAACGGTCAGTACATTTTGGATAGAAGACTCTTTATTGAGGCTTACGGTTCTTTTACGAGCCTGAAAATCTTCAGACTCGGAACCCATGGCTTAAAATCTCTTCCGGAGGACTGGTCCCTTGGATTATTCCATCCTAAAAATCCATCGACCCCGGCCGGATTGAACCCGCATCCCTCGGAACTAGAATCATTTATATAAGAAGTTATGTCATTAATCTTCAGAAACAAAGTTAGAAGGGATATTTTCGCCAGTTACTTTATCACAATAATTTGCTTAAAACTTTTTTTTTGTCTAATGCCACCCGGTTATCTTGTATGACTTTTCTGGATTTGTCCTCTGGCATTGGCAGAATTGTAATCCACTTCTTATGTTGGGACACCTGGAATGTGGAGTTACGTTACAGCGATGATGGGTGATAAGTGATAATGAAGCGCCAGGAGAGTTTTTAACCTAAACTTAACCTGAATTCCAGACCATGGGCAACCGCAGGAATAATTCCCTTTAAGGAAAAATTCCTATGGTGTGACCAGGAATCGAACCAGGGACCTCATGAACAGTAGCCAGGAACGCTGACTACTAGCCCATGAGGCTGGGCACTTAAAACAATTTTTGAAGGCAACATTTTGGGAAATATTAAGGGGAAGAAAACAAGGAAGACTGTTTTGGAAATCCAACATAAATTATTGGATGCCACGACTATCAAAAGGAGAAAAGAGTAGCTGAGAATAGAGAATTATTTCACTGATAAGGCATTGTATTTAGAAGGAAAGGAAGGAGGAAATAATAATAATAATAATAATAATAATAATAATAATAATAATAATAATAATAATAATAATAATATAATACTAATAATAATAGTATTTTTTTTAAATTAGGAATATTCCACAATACAGTGTTTCTCCTTCAACCCAAAGAGATTTGTCGCCAGAGGTTCCTGTCAAGAGCATCTTCTTCCCTCAGATCTCTAGTTTCCATACTTCTCCTCACTCCATCTATCCAACGTTCTCTAGATCTGCCTCTTCCACTTCTTCCATCAGTTTTCCAATTAAGGATCTTCTTTGGTATTCTCTCTTCTTCCATTCTTATGAGGTGTCCATACCATTTCAAACTTTTTGTTCTATTTTTTCCAATATGTTTTTTCAACTTGCATAATTTCCCTTATTGTGCTGTTTCTGACCTTATCCCTTCTTGAAATTCTTGTCGATCGCCTCCAAAAATCCATTTCTACTGCTAACAGCTTGTTTTCTAGTAATAATAATAATAATAATAATAATAATAATAATAATAATAATAATAATAATAATAATTATTTTTACTTTTATTATTATTATTATTATTATTATTATTATTATTATTATTATTATTATTATTATTATTATTATTATTATTATAAGTATTATGATTATTATTAATTCGGTATAATGTATTATGCAGTGACATCGGCAATAAAAATATTTAAATTGAATATAAAACACAAAAATACAACACTAATCACCGGTGAAAGTAAAAATTCATTCATATTATTGGAATGATAAGCAAAGTATTATGTATGAAAATTTTAAATCTATTAATGTTATTGTATGTGCTTCAAAGGTAGCTTATTAAACAAGTAAAGACTATTGATTTATATCAAGATTTTGTTTTAATTGCCTGACCTGAGTATCGATAAGTAAATACATATTTCGCTTATTATAATTATGGAAATCACTTTTAACGGCAAACTTATGAAGACGTTTCTTAATTTATAATAGGCACTGGTAAATTTAAAAAAAAATTTAATATAGGCCTACGTTCGGATACAAATAATGATATACGCATCACATAGGCCTATTATAGGCCGATGTTGACCCAGCATGCTTGAGGAGTTTGTAGTTATGAGTATTTAACTCGTGCCCCAAATGGGAGTCAGTGACCAATCAAGTTTCAATGAATTTTGTTTTAAAACCAATGGCAGTCGTGTTTCACCTGGCTCTTTATCGAATTCTATTTACCATAATGAAAAAGCTCTTCCTTTTTAATATTTTGAACAGGGCTAAAATATTCCTGTAGAGTAGTTCATAAAGTTGTAAAATTTGTTGCAGTTCCGGGCGTATTTGTCTGAGCATTATTTTACAGAGACTGTCTCTTCAACAAATACATTGAATATAGCAAATAATTAACAGATTCTATACTATAAACACAAAATCTGAAAGAGACATACATATGAAACTGTCGAAATTTCAAATGATATGCGGAACTATACATAAAAACATTAAAGAATAAAACAAGAAGAGATACTAGATTGAAGTTTTATAAAACATTGGCAGTTTCTGCATTAATTTATGGGAGTGAAACTTGGGTAATGACCAAAAAATTGCAAAGTAGAATACAAAGTGCAGAAACTTCCTTAGAGGAACAAAAGGCTGCACAAGATTGGATCGGATAAGGAATGAAGATATAAGAACAGAGTTAAATATATATCCATTGAATGAGAAAATCAGAGAATATAGAGAGAAATGGTTTACACATGTGGAAAGAATGAATGTAACAAGATTACCAAGAGCAGCAATGAACTACAAGCCAACAGGTTCAAGGAAATTAGGAAGGCCAGTGAAGAGATGGAAAAAACAACTGTGAGGCGGAACAGGCAATTTATGCCTAGCTCGTGAAGTGAAGAAGAAGAAGATTAACAGATTCGTTCGAATTACATATTTGATAATTTTGTGTTCAATAATTGTATTTTTAAATAATGATTTTACTGAGTAGTTTACAAAAAAATAAATAACCTATTATGTTGGCAAAATAAATAACCTATAATGTTGGCTATAATGTACAGTTTGGTGTATTTAATGTTTTCTACGCTAGGGTGCATTCTTACAATATTGCGATCATATTTGTCAATACATAATATGATCAAGTTGCAGTGGATGAACAAACGAAACATAACCACACATTTCTGATTCGTTTTCAAATATCGCTGTTAACATTAAATATATAAATATTTAAAAATACCGGTAACTATATATATATATATATATATATATATATATATATATATAATGATTTTTAAGTAAAGAGTTTAATTTTATTTATTAAGTTGTCATAACAAATGTGATTCTTGATTTCCAAATCCTCTAGATAAATGTACTTATCACGAAGCGATGATTTGGAAATGACTCGTGACATTACTTATGATAAGTAGGAGGTCAAGCCCGAGAGAACTGGCTAACGGCCGTAGAATCCGTCATGCTGACCGATGTCACCCCTATACTCACTGGATGATCGTCCGTCTCTGTGATTCGTATATGTAGGTATGCATCCTAGAAATGAACTTCCTTAGAAGAACAAAAGGCTGTACAAGAATGGATCCGTTGAAGAATGAAAATATAATAACAGTTAAATATATATCCATTAAATGATAAAATCAAAGGATATGGAGAAAAATGGTTTAGACATGTAGAAAGAATGAACGTGTCAAGATTATCAAAAGCAACATTTTACTACAAGCCAAAGAGGTTTAAGGAATGTAGCAAGGCCAATGAAAAGATGGACAGAACAACTGTGAGGCGGAACAGGCATTTTGCCTAGCCCGTGAAGTGAAGAAGAAGAAGAAGGTATGCATCCAACAGTCTTTTCGCGGGCCAAGGCCTTCTCCTTTCGCACGGCACGAGGTTTACTTTTAATATCATTAGAATGATATATTCATTCGATTAAGTGATACATAAAGAATGAAAAAAAAAAGGGAATTGTTTGAATCTACAATCTGAAGATGAATAACAAATGAAGATAAATGCTGCTTGGTAGAGTAAATGGTGGCCGTGGAGAAGGTAGAACAACAAATATTTCTGAGAATGCCTGAACATAGGCAGAGAAGACTAAAAGGGAAGATAGTAAAAGTCGAAAGAAAGAGAAAGGATATGACGTCAGCGTTATGCAAATAGATACTCTTCCGTGTCCTCGAATTTCTTGCTTTTTTTTCAGTTTTCTAAGTCCCATAATTTTTACGCCAGTAGCGCGAGTCATGTATATATGTGTGTGCAAGACTGTGACTTTGCATTGCAAGCGAAAAAAAAAAAATACTCGTCCTCAATTTAAAGAAAAAAAGCTTAGAAAATTGCTGTCTTCTCTCTAAGCAGGAAAAAATGAAGAAGCCCAATTGCGTGTAAAAATGTTATTCGTATTTCAGTAATGTTTTTTTTAAGATTACATCGCCTATATGAGGATCCCTAATTATATATTTTCTGAAGAGCAGGGAGATAAAATTATATTTTTATCGTGTTTTCAAATATGATACAAAATATATATTAAAAAGCTCTTGAATCTTCCACAACAACAAAAAAATTGTATTTATGTTTGTATATTTATATTACGTCCACCGCTGTGGTCTCGAGGTAGCGTGCTGCTTTGTCACGCAGCGGGCCCGGGTTCGATCCCTGGTCGGGGCAGTTTTTCTGGGTGAGGTTTTCATCTGGGTTTTTCCTCACCTGTAAGACAAATTTCAGGAAAACTTTAAGGCCCAAACGGTCCCCGAAATCATATGGCCGTCATCATCATCCTTATCATTATCATCATCATCATCATTATTCATCACCGGTGTGGAAAGCAACGGGAAGCTACCCATACCTACGCAATTCCCCAGTAAAGCTGCAAGCATAGCATGAAAATGCTATGATTGCAATGAAGGACCTGCCTTGGGGCAGAATTACTATGGATGGATTTATATTACCGGAGTTTTATTATAAAATTTCCATCTGCTCCGTGGCGCAAGTGGATAGATGTTGACATGTGAACCCTCGGGTCTCGAGATCGAATGTCGATCACATCATGTATATTTTATGATGGACGAAACGTAGCTTGGGTAGGTTTTTCTCGGAATTTCCCGTTTTCCCGTGCCACAAATTTCATTCCACCATTCCTCTATATTAATCTCATCCATTTCGTTCTTCCGCCCCAGTTACGATGCGTTAGACATGGTCGGCCGGCACCCTGTCGTTCGGAGACTTCTAAAAATAATGTATTCATCTCATCCCTCGACTTGACCCAGAGTTGGACACGAGTTGAATATATTATATTTGGCATCTAAGTAATGTTTAATAGACTCAATTATTTTTATTACTAACAAGATAATACCCGGCGTGCGATGCTACGCTTAAATAAATTAAAATTAATGTGCTTTTATGTTTGGTTGAATAAGTAAAAGGAAAAATATTTATAAATTTATATTTTTTAGATACACCGTGCTGATTATCCGGCGTTGCCCGGGAGTCCACTTATCCCGATCTTCTTGACACAAGTGAGCTGAAATACGAAATTTAATGTGTTTTATGTTTAGTTAAATAAGTATAAAGAAACATTTATATCATTTTTAGATATCCCGTGCTGTGTACTCGTCGTTGTGTGCGGGAATCTACTCATCCCGATCTTCTTGGCATAAATGAGCTGAAAGACAAAAATTTATGTACTTCTTATGATTAGTTGAATAAATAAAATGAAAAATAATTATAAATGTATATCATAATTATTTAAAAATTCCCTGTGCTGATAAACCGGTGTTGGCCGGGAATCTACTTATCTCGATCTTCTTGGTATAAATGAGCTAAAAGACAAAATTCGTTATTGTGAGTTATCCGTAAAATAATACCCGCCCATGTGCTGCTATTCTTGCCCAGGAATCTATGTACGTGTCTCGATCTTCTTGGCATCACTTGTTCTGGGGGTAAAGGCGGCCATCACGCAGGGCTGACAACCCGGCTGAAATCAAGTGCCGATTGTCCAGAAAAAGTGGGAGCCTTAACCTCCCACTACCCCAAGGGCCTCCTGAGGCCTGTAGTGGGATTACTTTACTTTACTTTTACAAGTAATTTATTGTGAGGCGCGACACAGTACATCACTTGTTTTACAATTCAACTCATTAATAACCAAAGAAACAAAATGGAAACTTAATCATGACTTGCATTAATAATCCCGGATGTACCCTTCACATTTATTTTTTTGCAGTTTTCAAATTTTCGAAAAATTTTGACATTTAAAAAAATCCCGTTAGAGGCTGAGTGGACCCCAGGGCCATGATGCCGCCATAGGGTTTGGGTCAGTTTAAAAATTCTGACCCCACCGGGACTTCAACCCTCGACCTTCCGGCTTGTAGCGCAGTGCCTTAATCACTACGCTACGGCGTGCCCCACTTGTAAAAGTGGTCGCGTTAAAACCTTGTTTTCAAACGAGTGTAGCACGGATACGGTAAGTTTCCGGTTACGGTTTCCAATTCTAGATGTTATCAACTCAGTTCCCTCTACAAGTTCTAGAAGTTTGTAAGGGGGATTTTAGAGCACCCTGTATATTATGTTCTAACAGTTTAACCAATGCAAAAAGCTGTGATAAGCATTTTGTCATTTAACCAGTCCCCTGTACCATCTCTAATTATGTGTATCATGTTATTCAATTGTATAGCGTTGCTAATATTGTAACAATGGTTATCTCCAAATAAAAAATAATAACTCTTAGAGCATTTTCATAGACTATTTAACTCATGCCCCAAATGGGAGTCAATGACCAATCACGTTTCAATGATTTCTGTTTTACAACCAATCAGAGTCGTGTTTCACGAAATATTTATCAGTGTTATAATTACCATATATTAAACAAAGCTCCTCCTTTTTAATATTCTGAACAGGTCTGACCGTTATTTTGCAGTGACTGAGCCTATAAGAAATACGGCTACCAGATTGTATATATAGTGCATACATGTCAACATTTGTAGCAATTTATTATACCACCAAAAAAAAGAAACCACTGTTTGACTTTCTTAAATGTATTTTTTCCCAGGTAATAATCCAGAAAAATATAATTGTAATATTTACATCATACGACATCAGAAATGAATTAATATACAGATTGATGTTTCATTTTTTCTCCACTAGAGAGCATTCTTACAATATTGCGTTCCTTTGGCAATAAATAGTATGATCTGGTTGCAGTGATAAACAAAAGAAGCAGTAGAAGCGTACCTATCGTTTCTCATTTGTTTTCAAACATCGCCGTTTGCATTAAATATATAAATATTTTGAAATAACTACAGTTAAATAATGATTTGTGAGTAAACAGCTTAATTTTATTCGTTAAATAGTCCTAACAAATGCCACTCTTGATTTCCAAATTCTCTAGATAAATTCACTCCTCACTTCGTGAGTCGTGAATTTATCGATAATTTGGAAATCACTCGTGGCATTACTTATGATAAAAGAATTGCTTAATTTTCTATAGAGAATTTTATGGTGAAGTGCTTCCCGAAGTGTTATTTTTCATTCTTTATAATTAAATGTCTTCAGTTTAACACTCTACATTAACCACTGTTTCTGATTTAGTATTGTAATCACATGTCAGCAGTTTTACGCGTTGAATCTCCGAGGTACCCTCAGGTAGTATAAACTGAAATAGGACCTATAAATAATATTATCATCATATTCAAGTCCACCGCTGTGGTCTTGAGGTAGCGTGCTGTCTTGTCACGCAGCGGGCCCGGTTCGATCCCCGGTCGGGGCACTTTTTCTGGTTTTTCATCACCTGTAAGACAATGTCAGGAAAACTTTAAGGCCCAAACGGTCCCCGAAATCATATGGCCATCATGATGATGATGATGATCATCATCATCCTTCACCGGTGTAGAAAGCAACGGGAAGCTACCACACCTACAATTCCCTAGTAAAGCTGCAAAGCATAGCATGAAAATGCTATGATTGCAGTGAAAGACCTGCCCTCGGGCAGAATTACTATGGATGGATGGATGGATCATATTCAATTGTCTAATGTTTCCACAATATAACAATGTTAATATCACTGTATGACAAGTCCTAGAGAATACTGATAACTTTGTAACTCATTATTTTCATCAGTGGTCTTGGAGTTAAGTTATTTTTCACTTGTCCGAAGATTATGGATTCAAACTAGGTTAGAGTCGATGGATGTTTTAGATTGAAAAGAAAATGCAAGCGACAAGTCCACGGAGTGGGTCTTTAAGCGGAGTGTTCCGACTCTGTAGAATTACGTTTACGTAATAGAACCTCAACGGTATATTAGAGCATGTGCGCCAAATTTAATCAACCTCTCCCATCCGTGTTGCCTATTAAGTATCTCTTTGAGGCATTTGTTATTCACTGACCTCTGTAGGGAAATGAAATAAACGAAACTAGCTTGGTTAAACGACTCCCGCAAGAGAGCATCCTAGTTTCACGTGGGGACTTATGGGAACGACCCAGAGACAAACTCACTGGCACTATCGAACCCGGAGGTTTATGGGTCCGGGGACATAAGCTCTTCTTACATTCCTGTGCTGAGCGAATTCTTTATGATCATTCCCTGTATAATTCACCTCACTCAATCTATGATTAATGCTATTCTTCCACCTCATTATTGACCGACCTATCGGTCATAAGACTATTTGTTTTACTTCACTCTGTATAAACATAGTCTAAAGTCTGTCCGCTCTTAGAGTAATCCTCATCAAAACAAAATGATGTGACTTGCTCGCTTTTAATTGATTATGGACACCGACGTACGATGTAGAAGCAGTAAGTATGCGAAATGGTAGTTCTATCTATCTATCTTCGGGTTTTTACAGCTGCTGCCGTCTTCCCGTGCCAAACCTCCAAAGCCTACGGTCTTGGGCATCTTCGATGCTTAGCCCTCTAGCTTGCATTACTGTCTTCATGTTTTCCTTCCATGTTAACCTTGGTCTTCCTCTTTTCTTCTTTCTATTCGGATGCGATTCATATAGTTGCTTCCGCCATCGCTCATCTTCCATTCTTAAAACATGTCCTAACCACGAAATTGTAGTTCCCTTCATTAAAATAAAAAAAAATATGTCCTCTGAATATTATTGTTATTCTTCGTGAATGAAAATAATGATATTCAAAGCATAGAAAATATTCTAAAATATATCTAATCAATAATTAGAACTTAAAATAGTTTATTACATATGGATGATGCATTCGAGTCTGCTCCAGTCGATTCTAATGCAACAAAATAGCTGAATGTGTCGAGTTTTCTGTTGCTGTGTCGCCATCTACATTTTTAAAACATAAGTCTAAACAGTTATTTTAAAGATAATAATAATAATAATAATAATAATAATAATACTTTATTTATTCTGGCAGAGTTAAGGCCATAAGGCCCTCTCTTCCACTCAACCAGCACAAATACAAATAAATATTCGACAAATATAGATATACACTGTACTAATTATAAACAGTTAAAGATACAATAAATGTAGCAATGTAAATGTCATGTACAAACAACATTTCTTAGGATAATAACAATAATGATACGATAATAATAATAATAGTGATAATAATATAAATACGATACATTATACGGGAAACACCAATTAATATATATATCTTACACTGGATAATAATGAAGTTGAGTTTAGAGCAAATATAAATTTAGATTTCTTTTAAAAGATGCCAATGTCCGGCAGCCCCTTATTTCTTGTGGTAGGGAATTCCAGTTGCGAGAAGTGGAGATGGTATATGACATGGAGTGATGTGATGTCCTATGTTGCGGTATTAAGTAAGAGACTATGTTGTGATCTTGTGTTTAAGTTATGGTTTGAGGATAGATACTGGAAACGGGATGATAAATAATTGGGAATCGAGGTATGTAGGATCTTAAATAGGAGAATTAGACAGTGCGATTTTCTTCTCTCTTTTAGATGTAGCCATGACAATTCGTGGAATAATGGTGAAATGTGATCGTATTTTCGAACATTAAATATGAATCTGATACACATATTATGGACACGCTGCAGTTTGTCCGACAATCCGTCACTTATGTCAGTTAGTAGAACGTCACAGTAGTCAAAATGCGGCATCACTAAAGTTTGGATTGAAATTCTTTTAAGAGTTGTAGGAAGAAAATGTTTAAGTTACGAGTATTTCACAATTTTAGTGAAACATTTCACCAGCTTTCTTGTAAACTACCCAATTCATATATTTCATACGTGCTCCCTGCCAATGTGATAGTAATTGTCGCGCGAATGGCAGAAGACGTTTGTTTATGTATTTTCATTGGTCAAATCAAGATCACACTTCAGTGTCAATCCCCTATCCCTTCATGTCTTAAAACTTAGTGCAGAGTTGTTTGATGCAAAGCGAGACAATCTCAGCTCACACAATACCTCATACCATACAACTTATCACTGGATTCAATGTGGCAACTAGCAGTGACCTTGATCTGACAAATGAAAAAACGTGGACTATAGTTGTTTTAAATTAAACACACAATTTACAGGGGCATTTGATAAATAATGGCAACACTGTTGTAAATCAGAAATTGTATAAGCAATCCTTGTCGTATAAATATGTAATATTGAATGTTTCGAAATAGTAATAGTTTGCGAATACATTCACTGTTTCTGACATTTAGTAAGTACTGCCGCTCAAAAAATTTGTTGAGTAGAATATGTTTAGAAGGTGGAATTGGGAAGTACTCGAACATCCACTAAATTCACCAGTCATGAGACGTTGTGACTAAAACGTATTCTCAGAGATCAAATAATATCTACGAAGCATTCATTTTCAATCAAGGATTGGTATCCAGAAAGCTCGAGATCGATCAGATGAGTGAGATATCCATAAATGGTGCTGCAGATTAAGTTCACCATTTTCCAAGAATTTCGCAATGTATAGTTGACTTCACAGAAGTTCACTAATGTGAAAAGTAACATAAATATATTTTTTTGCACGATAGTGCATTCTGTTGTACTTATAGGAATGGCGATCATGATTGAAAGTTCAATTTTCTAAAGGGTTGCCAAACTATAAATAACTAAATAACTATACTGTAATATTAAACATTATCTACCTAGGGCGGGAAGTAAAACTACTGCCCTTTATGTATTCTACGTACAATGTATATATCTACAAAAATGTATCCAAAAGGTTAATATGCATTATACGAAACAAATCACTGGATTTTAAATATACTAAACATTATTTTAAACAATATAAAGAAATAAATTCATGCTTGCCGCCATTTTATAACTGATTGGTGTCACGACCTGCTGTAGTCTAAACTAAATTATTTTCGGCATTTAACGTATATACATAGGCCAAATTGCTAACGTCAGTCAGTTGTTTATAATGAACGCAAATATTTCCAAAAATATATGTTATTATTTTACTTACTTTCTTACTTACTCCCTGGCACTATCGAACCCGTAGGTTCATGGCCGCGCGGACATAAGCTCTCCATACATCCCTATCCTGAGCTAATGTTTTCCAATCGTTTCCTGGATAATCTACTTCCCTCAAATCAGAGTTAATGTTATTCTCCCACCTCATTCTTGGTCTACCAACTAGGCGTTTTCCCTCTAGTTTTCCTACAAGAAGCTTCCATGCACGTCTTTCATTCCCCATACGTGCCACATGTCCTGCCCACCGCAGTCTACGATACTTAACTGTTCTTATTATATCTTGATTCCTATAAAGACCATGTAGTTCATTGTTATATACCGGTAGTCTTCTATTTTACTATTATTTATTATTTTGAAAACACTATCGTGCAAAAAATAATGTAGAAAGCACGTTTGTGAAGTGTTTTACAGAATGTCGGAAATTAGAAACCTCGTTATCGGTCGGTTTTTAATAATTTCCTCGCTTCCCAACCTCGTATTGTAATATACTATTTTGTGATGTTATAGCAGTGCGTCATTACAGGAAAGGCTCACTGTGTTTACAAAGAGACCTAAAACACGTCTGGGGAAAAGAATCGTATATACTGAACCTAGGATTTAAGGAGAGATCAGGGCTTGCTTGGTTTAGGCTAGGGGCATGGAAATTTCTAAAAATTAGCGACGATCACGATATGCGAATATGTCCAATGTGCGGGAACTTTGAAGATGAGATACATATATTAGGAAAATGTAATGATTTAGAATATTGGAGACGTCAGTTATTACCGGAAAGATTTCTAAATTTAAATCGGGAAAGATTGGCATGCTACGAGTTATTGGTAAATCCAGAAAATTGGATAAACTTGGGTAAATTTCTGAACAAAACGCGGAAAATAAGAACAACACTCATTCTTGAATAAATATATGTTATTAAAATGCAATAACTTTAATTCTTAATAATTATGTATAAATTAATTAATGTATAATGCTATTGTGTTATTATTTAATTGTAATATTACTGTGTTTTCTTTATGTAATTGTAATGTTATTGTTTTTTAGTGTATAATGCTATTGTGTTATTATTTAATTGTAATATTATTGCGTTTTCTTTATGTAATTGTAATGTTACTGCTTTTTTTGTTGTTTATTTTTCTTCACACTAGTACCAATTATTACTTTATTGTATCGGACTCTCAAGAGCACGTACGGCTTACTGCCCGTGCGACCCATATTTGTAAATAATATTGTAAATATCTTACTTTTTGTCTAATAAAGTCCTACTACTACTTATCGAATGTCCAAGTATTAACTACTGTGCGTGTGTTAAGATTTGAATCACAAATACTCATCTTAACGCGTTGAAAATCTGAGATAGAAGTATAAACTGAATACTAGACTTCAGTTGAAAATAAAGCACTGTGTCATATCCACATGTATTATAAGCAAGAATAAGTTGAATCCAGAGAAGATATGAATGAAGGAATATTTTATTCATGCATAGAAGATAACTCAGTTTTATGTGATATGTAACACTTATGATCTCAGTGTATATACGCTATGAAATAGAGAAAACTTACTTCTTTGTGCAAGAAAGGAGCAGGGAATCGTGAAAAATGTTACTTTAAAGAAGTGATTTTTATAAGTCAACTTTTATGGCTGCACTATGTTTTCCCCTCCTTTCACCCTCTGCCGTTTTACCTACTGTTCCATTTACTAAGTAGAATACACAGCGATGAAATTTGATGTTACAGTTTTAGCAATTTCGATAAGAGCGTGATGACAACTCTGCATCAATTGAATACAACTTCCTTCCCTAAACAAATATGACTATTTTTCAAAAAGATATTTTTTAACAGTCGTAAAGTTATGTAAATGTTTCATTTACTTTATAGGTTTCCTTTCAAACATTTCTGAGTTTAAAATGTTTACAATTGCAAACTTGCTTTATAACATTTTTTTAATAATAATAAAAGATCATTCTTCTTATACTCCATAGAGATTTCTCTTCGACAGAAAAAAAGTTATAAAGCTTTTACAACATGTATTCGCTGTTTTAGAAAACCCATCCAAGCACTTCTATTTGTATATGTTTCTCTGCTTTTACATATCTTAATATAAAATATTACGGTTGTTATTATTCGTATTTATTGAAACTCTTTCACATCTCAAGTCACCATAATAACAATTCAAATGTAGGCGTGAAAGGGCCGACAAAATTTCCTCGGAGGCTTCGTTTTCAGGTTTGGGATTTCTTTTTACATGAACTGAATTTCAGTAAGTAACTAACTTACTGGCACTGTGAAACCTGTAGATCCGTGACCGCTTGGACATAAGCTCTCCACACTTCCCTATCCTGAGCTAATGTTTTACAATCATTCCCTTTATAATTTTATTTTTCCACCTTTCTTGGTCTACCAACTGGACGTTTTCCCTCTGGTCTTTGTACAAGAAGGGGGCACGTCGTAGTGTAATGGTTAAGGCACTGAGCTACAAGCCGGAGGGTCGAGGGTTCAAGTCCCGTTGGGGTCACGATTTTTAAACTGACCCAAACCCTCTGGCGGCACCATGGCCCTGGGGTCGACTCAGCCTCTAACGGAAATGAGTACCAGACGCTTGTTCTGGGGGTAAAATCGGCCGTCACGCAGGGCTGACAACCCGGCTGACATAAAGTGCCGATTGCTTAGAAAAAGTGGGAGACTTAACCTCCTACTACCACAAGGGCCTCCGGGCCTGTTGTGGGATCACTTTACTTTGTACAAGAAACTTCCATGTCCATCTTTCATTCCCCATTCGTGCCAAATGTCTTTCCCATCGCAGTCTTCAAGACTTAACTTTTCTTATTATATATGTTTCCTATAAAGAGCATGTAACTTACTGTGCAAGCGTGTTTTTTCGTCTATGTCGCCGTGACTTGGTTATTAATAATCCACTAAGGGCATTATTTGTGCAATAGTAAATATAATAGCGAAAATATATAATAAAGTAGTAGGTATAGATACCACAACTCATACCATCTCCGTAAAATCATACTATTATATTTCAATGTTTATGTATAAGATCTTCTTGGTGGGGATTTTGTTGATATACTATTATATTAATAGAACAATTTCTGCTTGAATCGGGATTTAAACACAAAGTCTTCACCTTACGCCCTGGCGCAGTACTATTGTGCTACTTCGGCAATAAATAAGTAAGATGGCAAAAGTGTTCCTCTATATGAAATCTCCGCGTATACCCTTAATGGTGAATTTCTGTTCATATTAAACCAGGGTCGCTTCTATTGAGAAGATATTACGACGAAATATTTCCTTTCCACATCAACTAATTACGAACGTAATATTTAAATTAATATTTTTCTCTTCAGTTGCATTAACTATTGTATGCAAACAGCAAGACTGAATACATTAATTTCAAAATTACGTTCATAATATTATTAATATTATGCATATATATATATATATATATATATATATATATATTATAATATATGCTATTATAGTTCACTTTGAATTCGTGTGAAAAGATTGACTTTGAAAGTTTATTAAATTGCATTTAAAATAGGATATATGTTATAAATATTCTATCGCCCTACAATTTATAGGGGAGACTGTTGTTCCTTGAGAATAGTGTACCTTGGAACACGCTTTGGTTTCCAGTCAGTTCTCTACTCCAGCGGCATATTGTACTACTATCTGGTGTATTTAAACGACATAACACTGCTGTAAACTATTAGACGAGTACCATTAGTTGTTGAGTCGTGATACAAAAATTTAGTTTTGAAGCCTCTTTTGTAAAATTTTGTGTTGCGTTTGCTATTGTTCCTGAGAGAAGAATATAAGTGTTGTGAAGAAAATTAAAACACCAAAACAATCTCTAGTACCTGTTAAGTAAAATGTAACATTGTTAGTAACTTTTATAATAACCTATAAAGCAATGACAGTTCCTATTATTACTTATGGATCCATAACATGGGCAGCGACAACACAACAATCAGCCAGGATCCAAGCTACTGAAATGAAATTCCTCAGACCAATAAGAACGAACAAAAAATACAACACAAAAATAAGATAGCAACTAAAAGTAGAGGAATTAAACACAACAATAGTGAAATACAGAACAAACTGGAAATAACATTAGCAAGGATGACTGAGAACAGAATACCAAAGCCAGCATATAACTATTCACCAAGAGAAAGAAGAAGTTAGGGAAGACCAAAGAAAGTATGGAAAGAGCAGAAATTTGGAGCCGGAACAGGCTAGCAAAAATCCTATACCGTGACGATGAAGAAGAAGAAGAAGACAATCTCAGTTTTCCAGTTTTTGAGCTGTGCCCTTTCTTCTAGTTCCTTTTGGATGAAATATTTGAGGAAGTGCTTGACTATTGTCTTTTGAGACTGGTCTGATAATGCTTCAGTTGTGAAGATCGGCAGGAAGGCACCTCTCTTGGCCGGTTCTTCGGCCTTACCATTCTCAGTTATCTCGCAATGACATGGAACTCACTGAAGTTTCATGTTTTGCCGTGAATTGCCAGTTGATGGAAAGATATGTTGGCAGAAGAGCTATGTTGTCAATTGACTGGTTGGAAGCCTGTGAATGTGACAATATTGCTGCGTTTGTAAATGTACTTATATGGAGTATGAACTGTGTCAGAGCTACTCTAATGGCTTCGATCGCCCATCGTATGAGGTTTTTATCATCATCATCATCATCACCATCCTAAGGCGCGACAACTTCAAAGGTGAAAGTTTTTGGCATTCTCAACAATCCTCCTCCATGCCAATCTGCCTCTTGCCATATTCAAGTCAGGCACTTTTATTTTCTTTAGATCGTTCATTGTGTCATCCTCCCATCTGATCTTCGGTTTTCCAACTGCTCTACTTCCTATGGGTTCCCATTTATAGAGTTTCTTGACCAGTCTCTGATCATCCATTCTTATCAAATGCCCCAGCCAACTAATTCCGAGAGATCTTATATGGTTTACTATATTCTGATTTTTGATTAATTTCTTTAGTTCGTTATTTGTTTTGAATCTCCAACAGTTATCGGTTTCTCCATTTGGTCTAAATATTCTTCCTAAAATGTTCCTTTATAGAGGATGTAAATTCGAAGAGTCTCCACTCGTGTTTAATGTAATGCCGGACCGGGAGATGATATGAGAGGAAACCAATATTATTCTAATGTTACAGTTTTTAAGAATCCCGGCACCATTACAGGGAGATGAAATGTAATGAAACGATATAAATGACACAAATATAAATGTGATTGAACTAATTGCTTGTAGGGGAAAAAACGGATCAAATCCTGAGAAAAAATCTTTCCTGTGTCTAATTCGTCGATCGTGAAACCCATATGGAGTGACCTAGGCGCGGCGAACGTGGGGTTGAGAAATGGGGGGGGGGGGTAGTTTTAAATACTTGCGCTGCGGAATCACCTTGTGAAAGAATAAAACCTGAGAAATATACTTGATTTTGAAGGGACTGTGAACAATTTGAGAAGAAACTTGGTCCTGAGAAAAAATGTGTTATCAATAGTTGTTAAAGTTATTTATATTTATTACTGATAATTAAGTATTTAAATAAAATAGGAGTGTGGAATTGTATGAGATAGCTTCGAAACTTAGGGGTTTGGTCAAATCTATTAAGAACTAATCGTTCGTATTTCCAAAATTTGGATTTTAAAAAATTAGTATTATTGTAGTGATGGATATTGTTAATACTAAATTTTGAATATGTGGTAGATTAGATCTTAAATGATAGGCCATTCAATAATTCCTAATTAAGGTGTGAGGCCATCCCATTTTATCGTATACTTAGGCTATATTTAATTTTAGTATTTAATTATAAGCGGCGGCTCCATGGCAAACACAGTTAGATGCTCGCCTCTTACAGCTGGGTTCCCAAGAACAAGTCTCGGTCACTCCATGTGGATTTCGTGGTGGACGAAACGGAGCTTGGGCTGGTTTTTCTTGGGGTTTTGTCCCGTTTTCCCCTACCACAATTGCATTTCACCAGTTTTCCATACTCATCGATTTCGTTTCATTTCTTTCAACTGCCCCCGTGATGGTAAGTCTTCTAATTCACAGACTTCTATATAGCGGCTTCATCTCATTTCATCCCTCTACCTGACCTTGAGTTGGACACGAGTTGAGGATTTTTATTTTATATATATTTCTTTAAATTACGAACAAGGTTGTAACCTTTGCTTTTTTTTCATTTGAATTTTACATGGAAAAGGTCCTATGTTCCTTTAACAAATCATTTTTTACTGTAAAACCCAACTTAGGAAAAAATGAGAGTGGCTATTCGATTGATGATATAGATATTTTTAATTTGTTGTGAGTAGTAGGAAATGCAATAAACTTCCATTTGATATGTATTTACTTTGGGATATATTTCAGGAGACATTTCTACCGTTATCAATGAATTCGTAAAAAATCGGAGTTAGCTGATGATATGAGAAAGGTCTCCTGAAGCATTTTCTAAGGTAAATACTTAAGAAGTGGTAATGTAATATGCTTCTAAGTACCACTGGCAAGGAAACTATCAACCATTGCATGCCGAAACCTATTTTGAAGATTTATCTCAGAGAAGCGTTATGATGCACCAAGACCGTGTCCGAAAAATTATCTACCGTTTGTAACTATAATGCAAGGAAATCGAAGCCAAAATCCAGCAATTGCAACACACTGTACGAAGCTAATGGCCTCCCTGCATGAGTAAAACAGAGTGCAGTGAGGCGGAACTCTGCGCGGACGACAGGTTTGAGAGTTATCCAATCCGCCAATTCAGGAGTTGTGTTACTTCCCCTAGCTTAAATGAGAGTAATGACCATGGATTTTAGGGCCTAATAATTAAAAGCGGCAGATATTTTTCGGATAAGCCGTTGGTATATCATAACATTTCTCTGGGAGAAATGTCAAGGAATTGCAATGGTTGACTGTTTTATTGTATGATCATACAGCTCAGTAAATAACATGTATGAATTTAAAGCCTTAGACCTTCTAGAATTATTGTTTCATGGAGGATTACCTCTTTAGAATATATATTTTGTATTAATTTAAAGTTTATGCATTTTTATTTATTGGATACAAATACAGGTGCGGCATAAGTAAGTTAACCACTGCACATGGTTGAAAGGAAGAAAATCAGACTGGTTGAAAAACTGGGGTTTGAATGTGGTACCTTCAGAATATAATCTCGAAAACTACAGCTTGAGGTAATTTGTTAACTAGGGAATACATCGTGTCCAGTATGATGTCTACAAACGACTTCAAGTTACTTATAAGTTGCATTTTTTGATGACGAATTTGAATTGGAAGACGTGGTAAATCGATTGGCCACCTATATCACCAGAACTCACGCCAAGTGATTTTTATAATGTGGGGAATTTTGAAGGACAGAATTTTCAGTACAAAATCACTAAACCTGTAACATATACGGAATTTGATTGAACAGGAATTTGAAAACACTTTTGATATTAATGGGAAATTGTGTGATACCAACTGCAAATAAGTGTTAAACTCTCATAAATGCTTAAACAACGATGGAGGTCAGTTTGAAAAATGTCGGTAGTTTTTTTTGTATAGGTGTTGTAAGCTACAGAAAATAATATATTTACATTTTCGATTAACTGACTTATTCAGCAGCCTGTATATGTTATTAGACTATTTAACTCTTGCCCCATGTACTGGATAACAAAATAATAGTACAAGTATCACATTTCCAATATTTAGGATGTGATATAACTTATGGAGAAAATAAAGATATAGAAAATAAAGTAAATAAATTCAGGCTATTTGTGGAACCATAAAAAGAACCTTAGGTAGGAAAACAAGGAAAGATACGAAACTTAAATTATATAAAACAATGGCTGTTCCTTTGTTGTTGTATGGAAGTGAAAATTGGATTATGAAACCAAGGGATAAAAGCAGGATACAGACTGCGGAAATGCTGTTTTTACGTAATGTGAAAGGATGCACAAGAGCGGATAGAATAAGGAATGAAACTATACGAGAAGAATTAAATATATATAAAATTGAAGATAAAATCAGCGAAAATAATAAGAAATGGACAGAACACTTAATGAGAAAGAAGAACGAAAGAATACCAAAAAGAACCTTCCTGTATAATCCCAGAGGAACAAAAGATGTTGGCCGACCACGCAGAAGATGGACTCCACTTTTAACTTCGCCGGAACAGGCTGCATAGCCTAAACCTTGTAGTAGTAGTAGAAGAAGAAGAACTCTTGCCCCAAATGGGAGTCAATGACCAATCACGTTTCAATGATTTTTATTTACAACCAATCACAGTTGTGTTTCGCCTCGAATTTATCAACCGAAGTTTATCATATTAAAGAAAGCTCCTCCTTTTTAATATTCTGAATAGGTCATTGCATTATTTTGCAGTGACTGACTCTCTAAGAAATACAGCTACAAGATTGTATATATAGTGCATGAATGTCAGCAGATGGCGCATGCGGGAGATAATATAAAACATTTGTAGCAATTTATTATACCACAAAAAAAAGAAACCACTGTTTGCGCTCTCTTAAACGAATTATTTTCCAGGAAATGGCGTTGCAGAAAAATATAATTGACATATTTACATTTGCAGCCGGAAAAGGCACGAGTGTCTCTTCAGGGCGTGTTTTAGATTAAGCTTATTTCTGGGTTCTACCGGTGTCAAGGACAGGGAATTTGATGATCAGTAACAATGAGTTGTGTAATTTATTTAAAAGGGTTTATTTTGTTAACCTCTTATGAACAACACAATACACAACAAATTAATAATATCTTGAAGACTACTTGAGCAAATCTAGATTTCCCTGGTATATTTTACGTACGATAGATTGATTCACACTTTTAGGTAATAATCTGGGATCAACAGGCTCCTGTGAATACTCGTTATTTGATAAACTAGCCCACTCTGTTTTCGTAAGGGAGCTACTTGCTTCTCTCTGTATGTACTCGTATTGGAGCTACTGGCCACACTCTATGTGTGTGTATGAGCTACTAATCACACTCTGTTAACAATAAAAATTTCTTGGTCTTTTATATTCATTTCCGAGGAAGTTTTAAAATTGGCTCAAGTATTCCTTTTAACAAAATTTATTGTTTTTCAAATTTGAACATATTCAACACGTCAATCAAATTTACACTTTTATAATAAACAATAGTTTCGTTTCGCTAGGTACATGTACCTGCCAACCCTTGAGTTACCGCTAACCACTGTATAATAACAGTTTATTGTATGATCACAATTAAATTCTAATTCTAGGATGTACCCCAGCCTCACATTATATGACATCAGAAATTCATTAATACATATAATGTTGGTTATAGATTTCTCCACTAGGGTGCATTCTTACAATATTGTGATCCTTTGGCAATAAATAATATGATCTGGTTGTAGTGATGAACAAAAGAAGCAAATGAAGCTACCAATTATTTCTCATTTGTTTTCAAACATCGCCGTTTACATTAAATATATAAATATTTTAAAATAACTATATTTAAATAATGATTTGTGAGTAAACAGCTTAATTTTATTCGTTAAATAGTCCTAACAAATGCCACTCTTGATTTTTCCAAATTCTCTAGATAAATTCACTCCTCACTTCGTGAGTCGAGAATTTATCGATAATTTGGAAATCACTCGTGGCATTACTTATGAAAAATCTTCTTCGTCACGGTTTAGGCTTATTTATTAGCCTGTTCCAGCTCCTAATTGTTGCTGTTTCCATATTTTCTTTGGTCTTCCCAAACTTCTTCTTCCTCGTGGTGAATAGTTGTATGCTATTCTCAGTTATCCTTGCCGTGTGTTGTTTCCAGTTTGTTCTGCATTTCCTAATGAGAAAAATAACATTTAATTAAGGTGACATTGGTTTCGTTAGAAAAAGAATCAGTGCCAATGATTGTTAATGTGAATTATGCATTTTTTTAAAACAAATAGTTAGAAGACGATGATTGGAGAGTAGGTAGCATTAGGGAACAGCAGCAGCAGCTTATAGTGGAGAAACTTGGTACGGTAAACTCGTGTACGCATCATTTATTCCTCCTGCCGTGTGCTTCTAAAACACGCTCCATGTTATAATGCAAACTCTTGGGATTTCACACACTAGCGAGGCACTGTCTCATGTACACCACGCGTGCAGTCGCTAATTCACCACACATATGACGCAGGCAGTCTTCGCACATTATACAAGCTGTTTCACATTCCTCTTACACACTTCTTAGGGATGTAGAGGAGACTTGATAAACAAACTTAGGAAACCATCTATCTGCATAATTGGCACTTGGGGGTCTGCATGGTTGTGAGCCCTCCGTAACGGCCACCATTACCACAGAACATAATTGTGCCATTATCATAAGTAATGTCCGAGTGATTTCCAAA
Source organism: Diploptera punctata (assembly GCA_030220185.1). NCBI lineage: Eukaryota > Metazoa > Arthropoda > Insecta > Blattodea > Blaberidae > Diploptera > Diploptera punctata. Next base: position 317,375 of record JASPKZ010000460.1, on the reverse strand, counting down.
TTATCGATAAATTCACGACTCACGAAGTGAAGAGTTAATTTATCTAGAGAATTTGAAAATTAAGAGTGGCATTTGCTAGGACTATTCAACGAATGAAATTAAGCTGTTTACTCACAAGTCATTATTTAACTATAGTTATTTTAAAAGATGTATATATTTAATGTAAACAGCGATGTTTGAAAACAAATGTGAAACGATTGGTACGCTTCATTTTCTTCTTTTGTTCTCACTGCAACCAGATCATATTATTTATTGCCAAAGGAACGCAATATTGTAAGAATGCACTCTAGTGGAGAAAAAAATAAACACATCAAACTATAAGTTATATTAATTCATTTCTGATGTCGGATGATGTAAATATGACAATTATGTTTTTCAGGATTATTACCTGGAAAAAAATACATTTAAGAAAATGCAAACAGTGCTTTCTGCTTTTGGTGGTTATATAAATTGCTACAAATATTTTATATTAACTCCTGCAAGCGCAATGTGTTGACATTCATGCACTATATTTACAATTTGGTAGCCGTATCTCTTGGGGAGTCGGTCACTGCAAAATAATGCTATGACCTATTCAGAATGTTAAAAAGGAGGTGCTTTCTTTATTATGATAAACTTTAGTTGGAAAATTTTAGGCGAAACACGACTGTGATTGGTTGTAATTCGAAAATCATTGAAATGTGATTGGCCATTGACTCCCGTTTGGGGCATGAGTTAAATAGTCATAAGTAATGCCACGAGTGATTTCCAAATTATCGATAAATTCACGACTCACGAAGTGAGGAGTGAATTTATCTAGAGAATTTGGAAATCAAGAGTGGCATTTGTTAGGACTATTTAACGAATAAAATTAAGCTGTTTACTCACAAATCATTATTTAACTATAGTTATTTTAAAATATTTATATATTTAATGTAAACGGCGATGTTTGAAAACAAATGAGAAACGGTAGGTACGCTTCTACTGCTTCTTTTGTTTATCACTGCAACCAGATCATACTATTTATTGCCAAAGGAACGCAATATTGTAAGGAGGAGCTTTCTTTAATATGGTAATTATAACACTGATAAATATTTGGTGAAACACGACTCTGATTGGTTGTAAAACAGAAATCATTGAAACGTGATTGGTTATTGACTCCCATTTGGGGCATGAGTTAAATAGTCAGTATAATTACATTGAGCAACAAAAAAGAAATTTTTTTTTTGTCTCAGAAAGAAAAACATGCGATTCTGATAGTATTGTTCCTCCTGAATTCAAATATTATATCGGTTTTTCTCCATGACGCAAGGTTTCCGAGAGACAGGCCACTTTAATATTTTATACATTCGTAACTATACAATATTCGAACATTCGGACTCACCTAGAAAGTAAGAAATGACGATTTTCTGCTACATTTCGCCTGTGGAGCATCCCTCTTCATGGTCCAACAATAATCGGCCAGCATATTAGGATTCTATTTGCCTTGATATCTGTTTTCCATAGCTGAAACCACTTGAGTTAGCTCATTTGGTTTTATTTTGCAATGGACAAATGGACGAAAAAACGTATATTAACAAAATGTTATTTAAATCCATTAATTAAAATTGAAAAAAAAACTGTGGGTGATGGAAAAATTCTGAATACATATTTGAAAACAAGATAAAAAACTGCATTAAGTACAACTATTGGTACTCATGAGACAAAAATCATGTTGACCAGTGTTATCAAGTTATCATCATTAGAGCTGGGATTGTTGTCTAGTATCAATTGGAAAAGTTACAAAAATAATATGTAGTGAAAATTAAGAAAATATGTAGAAAAATATATTCATTCATTCATAGTGTTCTGCCCAAGAGCAGGTCTTTCACTGCAAACTCAGCATTCTCCACTCTTTCCTTAACTCAGCTTTCCTTTTTGTATCTGCATACAAATCATTTATTTTAAAATTATGCAACATCTGATATATTTTTCTACCTCTAACTTTCTTTCCTTTGTCCATTCCTTCTAGGGCATCCATCAGCCGACCGTTCCTTCTTAGCCAGTGGTCAATGCAATTTCTTTTCCTCTTCTTTATGAGTTTCAGGATTGTTCTTCCATCAGCCACTCTGTCCATCACATTTTTATTTTTTTATTTTGTCTGTCCATTTTATAAGTTCTATCCTTCTCCATATCCACATCTCAAAAGTTTCTAGTCACTTTTCCTTATTCCGTCGTAATGTCCAAGTCTCTGCACCATACAATGTTATGCTCCACCAAAGCACTCCACTTAATTATTTTGCCTAAGGTCCGCAGAAAATGTTTCTCTTCTTTTTAAAAGCTTATTCTGCCATTGCTATCCTCTGCTTTACTTCTTGACCGTTGTTCATGTTACTACTGATAGTACAACCCAAGTATTTGAAGCTCTCCACTTGCTCAATGGCCTCATCTTTAATCCATATGTTTATCTTCCTTCGTTTCCTTTCTATAATCATAGCCTTCGCCTTATTTATATTTATCTTCATTCCATAATCCTCGCACTTGGAAAAATATATAAAATCTTTAAAATATGTAATATAAAATATTAAATATTTCATGACAATTTCTTAATATTATGCTCAAGAGACATTCATAAAATATCATTATATTTTTCAGTACAGTGAAAATGTATTATTTGATGAAAATGTATCCTAGAAACATTATATTAATTTAATTTCGAAAATTAACTTTCAATTCTATCATTTAAAAATATTATAAAACGAGTAAACACAAATTCCAATGCTAGATAAATTAATTCATTAAATTACATTATTTTTGGTCTGGACATCTTACCTCAATATTAATGTTGATTTGTTCTTAGACATGCTTCAAAACAATTCTGTTTTATCGTCAGCTTTCCCAGACTGGTTTTATTTATGTTGCATTATGTTGCACCACCTGGATGTCGATGTCAGCTCCATCCTGTGGTTGGCCAAAGAACCTCCAAACAAGGTCACCCACCATCAGAAACAGAGTTATGAATCTTGATATTCCGATGGAGGGTGACCTTGTTTGGAGGTTCTTTGGCTAACCACAGGATGGAGCTGACATCGACATCCAGGTGGTGCAATATAATGCAACATAAATAAAACCAGTCTGGGAAAGCTGACGATAAAACAGAATTGTTTTGAAACATGTCCAAGAACAAATCAACATTAATATTGAGGTAAGATGTCCAGACCAAAAATAATATAATTAAAATAACCTCAAAATGTAACTTCCTAAAATTAAATATTAATCCATTAAATTTTGCAACATAGTGAACAATTAAATATTTTTCAAAGTTCCTGGGGTCAATGAGAGACGTTTGTCAGAATGTTCTTGTAAGCGGAAAATGAACTCTCAATGTCTCATGCTGTAACTGGGGCAAATTTTAGCAAAGAAATCTTTCTCGTGGAAATGTCAGGACAATCTATAATGTCCCCCTTTTAGAATATGATACATACTTTAAAATGTTGAACATCCAGTTTTTTTTTCAAACTTATTTTAGATTTATTCCTTATACTGCACTTAGAATTCAACTGCATCTTCCATAACATGAATATAATATTGAATTGGAAGTTTGCAAACGTGTGATGCTTTGATGAGAAGTTGCTTCTAATGTAAGAAACCGAACAAACCACTTGCTCTCAAATTCCCGTTAATCACCATAATCACCTTATTGTGGCAAGTGACAGTATCCGCATAGCTTCAATTTAGAATTTATAGAGCATTTTATATATGCGAATAGAAAAAAAATGATATACGTAATTTCATGTAATAACACAAGAATATGAAATACACTTAAAAATATATATAAAGGTATTCAGTTATAGTAACCCAAACATGTGGTTTGTAAAGATATAACATTTTCCAGCAACTAAATAGCAAGAAACAAAAATATGTGATAACATAGAAATTCCAGCCGTAATCATCATCAACAAGGCTTATGCCAATTCTGATTTGTCCCGGCATCTATAATTTTTGGTTGCATATTCTATTTATTTTATTTTATTTATTTATTTAGTCTGGTGGAGGTATGGCCATGTGGCCTTCCACTCACCAAGACAAACATATATTACAACAGAATATAACAAGCATAATTAACTCTAATATTAAATACTAAATGAAGATTTGACCAATAAGATAATATCTATTATATTACGATCTGTAATGCAACCAGTTAATGGTAGTTAAGATTAAGACTAAAACTAATAATAAAATGTATTCTAGCAAGATAAATTAAATTGTTGTAGACCGTTCCTGTCAAATTTAGGGGCCTATATAAAAAACAAAGAAAAAATGAAATACAGAAAACTAATTTTACTGTTATACATCATTTAAACAACTGAAAATATTTGTTAATTTTAATATTATTTTCATAGGTAATTAAATTTATTAATTGTTAAAAGAATACTATCAATGAGGTGTATACGTTACTTCTTCTTCTTCTTCACTTCACGGGTTAGGTAAATTGCCTGTTCCGCCTCAGAGTTGTTCTGTCCATCTTTTCACTGGACTTTCTACATTCCTTGAACCTCTTGGCTTGTAGTTGAATGCTGCTCTTGGTAATCTTGATGCATTCATTCTTTCCTCGTGTGTAAACCATTTCTCTCTATATTCTCTGAATTTCTGATCCAATGGATATATATTTAACTCTGTTCTTATATCTTCATTCCTTATCCGATCCAATCTTGTGCAGCTTTTTCTTCTTCTAAGGAAGTTCATTTCTGCGCTTTGTATTCTACTTTGCAGTTTTTTTTGTTATTACCCAAGTTTCGCTCCCATAAAGTAATGCAGGAACTGCCAATGTTTTATAAAACTTCAATCTAGTATCTCTTCTTGTTTTATTCTTTAATGTTTATGTATAGGCGTTCCGCATATCATTTGAAATTTCGACAGTTTCATATGTATGTATTTTTCAGTTTATGTGTTTTTAGTAAAATTACAAAATTACAACCCAAATAATTAAAATTTGTTACTTGTTCCATAGGTTTGTTGTCTATTACGATTTTTGATCTTATATGATCGTTTCCCCAAAATGCCATTATTTTTGTTTTTTCTTTCGATATTTTGAAATTATATTCTTGGCATAACTGATTTAATTGATGTAAAGAGTATTGCAAATTATTTCCAATTTCTTGAATAATAACCACATCGTCAGTATACATTAAAACGTTTAATATTTTAAAACGGTCCATTCTTATACCTATATTATCAATACTTTTCCAATTTTGGTTGATATCATTAATATGTATAAGTTACTTTGTAATTAAATAATTATTTTGTTTGTTTTTGAAGGATTAGCTGGTCATATGCGGCTTCTGTGTCCTTGTGGGTTATCATTTAATATTTTATGAGGTAACATTTCTCATTTCATTCTACTGACATGTCTAAACCATTTCAATCAGTATTCTACTATTTTAGTTATTATTTACACTGTCTATTTGTAACTATTTGCATGTGTCTTCATTTTTCTTCTTATCTGAAAGTAAGACTACATCAGATAAACCTCATATATGCTATTTATATATTTTTTAGTATATTTTTAGTAAGAGTCCAACATTATGAGCCATACAGAAGTGACATTTCATCACTAAAAAAGTATTATTAACACTTTTACAGCAATAAATAAACACAGTTATTAACTCCAAGAAAACTGACAATTTGTATATAGGTATTAGCTAAAACTTCATAAAATTAAAAAAGGTTTCTCAACGGGTTTTCAGGAGATATATATCTGGTCCATATTTCTGTTAGAAACTGAGTCGATCCAGGATAACGATGCTTACTAATCCTGAAAACTATGTGTTCGACACTAATCTAGATCATTTTGGATATTTTATTTTTAAACTTTCTCACTCCCACGCCATTCTTAAGAGTGCTAAGAGTCGAATGTGGTCTTAAATGACATCACGACTGTCATCAACCAGCTTAGCCACCACAAAAAGTTAGGATTTCATGCTATTTTCCCTAATTTCTCAAATTTAATTTTCAAACCACCTCGCCCCTCCCTACAAGGGTGATCGAACTTGGGTTTAAATGTCATTGAGACATCGCCAAATACAATATAAAACCCGAAAACTATGGAATGCGTTAATAATATCTGTAGTTTAAATCATTTTCGTGCCATCCCCTTATGGTATTAGGATTCACAGCATTTGTTAGATCATGTGAGTACCAAATTTCGTTGCAATTCCTAATACTATATAAAATGATAAAAAAGGAAGAATTTAGTCTTTACTTTGTTTAATAAATTACGGTAAGTGAATTCAAGTACTTTTTTTATTGCTGATTTAAATATTTTTCACTTTTTTCCACTCATCAGGCAGGTGTTTTATGTGGCACACATATAGCCTATATTTTATTTGTAAAGTACTTATGTAACACTAAATTGTATCTACAACGAATTTTAGTTTAGCTAAATAGTAAAGTATATTAATGTTCGGCAGCTAGTTATTTTACGATTGGTAGGACTGTCTTTCCAGTAGTCGGGCATCATAGTGAGGATTCATTTGAATTAGTATCTGTGTTCCATTTTATGAATATGTTAATAAACATGCCCACTATGCCCATCATTGATAGTACCAAGATCTTATGTGATTAAGTCTAGTTGGGAGTACAGAAAGTAAACATTTCGGTTTATATATTACTAAATCCGATTATAACAAGTGTATTGAACAAATGTATTTATAAGCATATAATTTACACTTTACAAATATGAACAAATGTACATATCAGCAAAATGAACAATTTTAATTGTGTTTTGAATTGATCATCTTCAATGAAATTAAGTTTATTTGGGATTGCAGGCTACACTAGATTAGAAAAATATGATTATTTTTAAAAGAGCTTAAATTCGAATCAACTTAAAATAATATTCAAAGTTATAGACCAAGTGGAGATCTCATGTGGACAGAATGCCCCTGAAAGAATATCACGCCAGATATTACGTTATCATGTCAACAGCACGTACGGCTTACTGCCCGTGCGACCCATATTTGTAAATAATATTGTAAATATCTTACTTTTTGTCTAATAAAGTCCTACTACTACTATTACGTTATCATCTACAAGGAAAACATGCATTTGGCCCGTACGCTAACAGCAATGGAGCGAGACCATACGAGGCCTCTATGGCTAGCATGTGAGAGGACAAATAAGAAGATAGACACTCACAAAGAATGCCTAATATAGATAAGACTGTTATACAATTCGACGAAAAAACTATACCTGATGATAATTTCATTTTACATATTTGATTTCTGTATAAAAAAATTGCAATATAATCGGTATTTAGTTTCCTTATGAAAATCGTGTTGATCATTGTAATTAATATTGCAAAGAACATTATTTATGTTGATAGAAATTTGGTGAAACTTATAAAAATTATGTTGCTAACTTATTTGAAGAAGAATCGGAGTTAGTGCAAATTTTAATACTGTATGTAATTTAAAAGATGATTTTTTGCGCGATGGTGCACTTTGTCATACTTATACCATTGGTGACCATGGTTGAAAGTTCAACTTCCTACATTTTGGGGTTGCCAACCTAAATAACTATAGGCCTACTGTAATATTACAAATTACAAACCACGTGCGGGAAGTAAAACCACTGTTCTTTATGTATACTACGTACAATGTACAGTATATACAAAAATATATCCAAAAGGTAATGTTAATATCCATCCATCCATAGTAATTCTGCCCGAAGGCAGGTCCTTCACTGCAATCATAGCATTTTCATGCTATGCTTGCAGCTTTACTAGGGAATTGTAGGTGTGGTAGCTTCCCGTTGCTTTCCACACCGGTGAAGGATGATGATGATGATGACGATAATGATAAGGACGATGATGATGTTGGCCATATGATTTCGGGGACCGTTTGGGCCTTAAAGTTTTCCTGACATTTGTCTTACAGGTGAGGGAAAACCCCGATAAAAACCTCACCCAGAAAAACTGCCCCGACCGGGGATCGAACCCGGGCCCGCTGCGTGACAAGGCAGCACGCTACCTCGAGACCACAGCGGTGGACATTGTTAATATATATTATGAGAAACAAATGACTGCATTTTAAATTAATTGAACTTTATTTGAAACAATATAAAACAATAAATACGTGCTTGCCGCCATTTTATAACTGATTGAGTTACAGCCTGCTGTAGTCTCAACTAATAAACATTGCCCACACTGTTAACGTTAGTCAGTTGTTTATATTGTATTGTATTGTATTTTAAGCCCATGTTTTCCCTTTACAGAGATTTAGGCGCTCTCTCCCTAGAGGGAAGAATTTGAACTATACTAATTTAGTTACAGTTGTTTTCATTTTGATGTCATTTTGAGTGGTCCGTGGTCAGCGTTCCGCCTCATACTGATATCTAGGAAACAAGGTAGTACTAGGACTGGAAAATTCGGTAAATTTTGCTTCTCATTCAGGCTTAAGGATTTTTTACGAGCCTGAAAATCTTCAGACTCGGGACCCACGGCTTAAAGTCCCTCCCGGAGGACTTGCTCCTTGGATTTTTCCGTCCTAAAAAAATCCATCGACCACGGCCGGGTTTGAACCCGCGACCCTCGGGACCAGAGGCAAGGAGCATAACCACTAGTCCACCGAGTTGTTTATAATGAACGCAAATATTTCCATCAAAGATGTTATTATTTTACTATTATTTATTATTTTGAAAACACAACGCACGTTTGTGAAGTGTTTTTACAGAATCTCGCAAATTAAAAACCTCGCTATCGATCGGTTTTTAAACATATCCTCACTTCTGTAAAAACCACTTCCAAACCTCGCATCGTAATATATTATTCTGTGCAGTCTATATGTATATTTTTTTCTGAGCTTGGTCCGTTTATATTAATTAGTACGTCGGCTATAAGTGTAACATATTTCAACGGTCAGTGCAGAAAAACTAACTTTCAATAGTAGTAGTTTCACTCCTCAAAATGTTTCCATATTTTGATAGAAAAATGAAAATTAATTATTAGATGAAAAAATATATATTTGAAACTGTACTGTAGTTACAAAATTGAGGTTCTCAATACCTCAGGCTATTCTAGTGAATTTTTCGTTATCGGAATGGATTTGTTTTTATTTAATTTGCGGAAAATGTGAACACAAAAGAGTAGTTACCGCAATCCATGTTTGTTTTTGTAATTGAATGTTTTTAAAATTATTAAGTGAACATGGAAAGCGGTTTAGTTGGTCGCTATCAAAATGTGAATGCTTCACATATGCTCTATATCACAAAGCTTGCTTGTGTAATATTTAACAGGGCTCTGCGTTCAGAATTTCATTCCAAACTGCACAGAAATCGACACAGCCTAATCATGAATATCATCATATTGAGGGGGCGGAAGTTTACTTTGCAAGTAATGATTAGTTCTCTGCATGCATCGCTAACAGAATCAAAGAACTATTTTAATTATACTGTTCAAAATGAATCAAAGAACTATTTTAATTATACTGTTCAAAATTGGAATTCAGTTGATACCTATGCAATAAATATATATTCAGTGCGATTTTTTCGTTGAATATAACTGTATGCCTTCTGGAATTCTTGTGTACAAATCCATATTTTGCTAGGCTCTCCACTTTTCCTATCCTCAGTCAACTGAATTCAGTAAATATATCGTACATCAAGTTCCCTAAGATCCATCCAAATGTTATTACCCCTTACCTACACCTAGGGATTCCTAGAGTATTTTTTAATGATTTGCTATCACTTATGTAAGTTACGTGACCTGCCCATCTCAATATCCTAAACTTAACTCTCTGATTACAGTGATAATGATGATAATTTCATATTTCTTGCGTTCGCGAGTTTCGAGGTCTTCTTTTCTTTCTTCTTTCAGGTGGATACCATTCACATGTCTTTCTGAGTAACCTTTCTTCTTGCATTCGTTGTTACATGCCCATACCAATTTAACTGCGTATATCTTATATAATATACTATTTAATAATAATAATAATAAAATTATTTATTTAATATGGGGAGTATGGGGAGTTGAAGACTTAAGGTCTTCTCTTCCGCTTCACCAGGGTTAAATTATGTTTAACAATTAAAAATTCTATAATATATAGTTAAATTAATTACGCATATTAAGTATACATTACATAAAACTCATGAGGAAAATCCAAAATATATAACAATGTTAGGATAACGCACAAAAATACGGAGTTAATCAACTGAAGATTTTTTGTCTTTTCCGTTAAGGAAAAGAAAATTCAGCTTATTTCGCTGAATAATTTAATATTATTTTATATAGTTGTTTTTACTTCAATATAGTCTTTAATTTAATAATTTAATTTGTGGTTGTAATGTTATTAAGTTAATGATATTGATTATTCAATCAATTATTTAGTAGGTCAAATTGTAGGATATGATTTAAGTAGATATTTCCATTAAACAGGACAAACAAATTTGAATGCAGTAATTAATTCTCTCAATGTTGATGTAATATTTTGAGAAATCATGTGATAAAAATGCCAGTTTTTTTAAAAAACCTACGACGCAGCTTCGTGACGCAAATGATTAGACACTCATCTTCCTCCTCTGGGTCCCGATTTGGCATCTGTCACTTCGTGTGAGGTTCGTTGTGGATTGATCGAACCAAGGTCGGGGATTTATTGGGGTGTCTTCCGTTTCCCCTGCCAGAAACTTCGGAAATTTCACAACATGTGACGCGAAACATTTTTCAGAGTTCCAATCATACACCATGCGCATGCGCCAACAGACGCGAACGGATTACACTATGGAATCACGGAATGCAGCCAAAATGTACACGATATTTAACTACTCTAAAAGGTAACAGCTACCCTAACGCAATTTAAGCACTCTAACCTGTGAAAGAATGCATCGCCCAAAAATAAGTAGTAAGTTCTGAAATTCTGAAGTATATGTGTACATTTAATTAATACGTACTCTATGTTGGCTGCACTGGAACACGTTCTTTGTTTTTGTTGTTGTATAGAATATTCGTTAAAATTAATATGGCTGCCACGTCTTCACTACGTATGTAGTTAAATATCATAGAAAAATATATTCAAATAATCATTAGAAAAAATATAAAAATCATTGGTTGAGTGGAAGAGAAGGCATTATGGCCTTAACTCTGCCAGCTAAAATAAAGCATTATTATTATTATTATTATTATTATTATTATTATTATTATTATTATTATTAATTAATTAATTAATTAATTATTATTAATTTATTATTATTGTTATTATTGTTATTGTTGATGATGTTATTGTTGTTATTGTTATTATTATTATTATTATTATTATTGTTGATGTTGTTATTGTTGTTATTGTTATTATTATTATTATTATTATTATTATTATTATTATTATTATTATTTTAAATGGTGAGAAATAATTTGAAAAATGAAACCCTAAGAATACAATTTGACCGGAGTTTATGAAGTCGCGTCACAGATTGTAAAGTTTAGCCGAAACTTCATTCCAGCACTTCTCATTTCGTTTCATTTCACTTCATCTATCCCTGTGACATGATCAGCCGGTTTCGTTATGTGACATAATATTTCACTAATAGGTGCTTCTTCATCCCTCGACCTGGCATTGTGTATAGTGTAGTTTTAGACGAGTATAATTCTACATTTCTAATTAAGTTGTTAAAATTATGATAAAGACGTTCTATTAAATAGGAAAAATAATTTTTCAAGAGTCGATATTATTAATAAAATTAGTTTCCAGAATATCGATAATTAAATTTTATATTAAGGAAGGCTTGTAATCCTAAGGAAATGTTAGCAATAATTAATTTAAGTTAACTAACTAACCTAACCAACACTCCAGCACTATTCGAACCCGAAGGTTCATGTCCGCGCGGACATAGCTCTCCAAACCACCTTATCCTGAGCCAATGTTTTCCAATCATCCCCTGTTTAATCTACTTCCATCAAATCGTCGTTAATGTTATCCTCCCACTTTATTCTTGGTCCACCAACTGGGCGTTTTCCCTCTGGTTTTTCTACAAGAATCTTCCATGCACGTCTTTCTTTCCCCCAATCGTGCCACATGTCCTGCCCATCGCAGTCTAAGAGATTTAACTGTTCTTATTATATCTGGCTTCGTATAAAGACCATGTAGTTCACTGTTATGACGTCTTCTCCATTCGCTTGTCTGTTCATCTCTCTTTGGTCCGAACATTTTCCTAAGAACTTTATTCTCAAATACTCATAATCTCCTTCCCTCCGTTAAAGTAAGAGTACATGTTTCGTATCCATATAATAGGTTATAACTAGTAGAATAACAGTTATATATATATTTTTTTTTTCAGTTTAACGTTTTTTTAAAGGAGTTGGGGCGACAGGAGTCCGTGTAATGCATAATAACATGTATTTCCAGAATTGAGTCTATGTTTAATTCCTATTTGTGATTATTGTTCCTAGATATTAGAATTTTGCCATTTCCTTCATTTGTCATTAGCTACCCATTTCCATTATTAATGTATTTTGTGTGTGACCATATATTTAGTTTTATTGTTATTAACTTCCAGTCCAAATTTCTTAGTGTTACTCAATAGTGTGTGCGTTTTGTCCATTCGTTTTTCCTAACATTAGTTATTTCAGCCATGAAATCTAATTAATAGGCTAGGATTAGCTACCCGATGTTTGTTAGTTAAGACTATTTAGCTCATGCCCCAAATGGGAGTCAATGACCAATCACGTTTCTATGATTTCTGTTTTACAAACAATCAGAGTCGTGTTTCACCAAATATTTATCAGTGTTATAATTACCATATTAAAGAAAGCTCCTCGTTACAATATTGCGTTCCTTTGGCAATAAATAGTATGATCTGGTCGCAGTGATAAACAAAAGAAGCAGTAGAAGCGTACCTATCGTTTTTCTTTTGTTTTCAAACATCGCCGTTTACATTAGTTATTTTAAAATATTTATATATTTATAGTTAAATAATGATTTGTGAGTAAACAGCTTAATTTTATTCGTTAAATAGTCCTAACAAATGCCACTCTTGATTTCCAAATTCTCTAGATAAATTCACTCCTCACTTCGTGAGTCGTGAATTTATCGATAATTTGGAAATCACTCGTGGCATTACTTATGATAAATTATTCTTGAGTAGTTCTAGTTAGACTGCTTAGTTATTTCTTAGTACTGATTCAGATACCGTACCTTGCGACATGTTGCGGAAACATCGATACGAGAATGTATTTAGGCCTTCTTTTCCCTCCCCGCGATTGTCTTCATGTGAACGTCAATATAAACAACGCTCCTATAGTTGAACGTTAGAGCTGTTTCCTGTTCAATGATAACTACCCACCTCACAGTCACTTTCCTTATGTTTGTTAATGTCAGTTGTAGAAATTCAGCTATATTTATAGCCTTCAAGTTAGTAACACTTCCTGTACAGTCCTATTATGTTAACTAGTTGGTGAAAATCGGGACAATTTTATGTGGGACATATACAGTGAATTAAATTTATGAATCAGAACTTCTTTCGCCCAATTTCCTACTTGTAACAAATCTTGTCGTTAAGTTTTATTGTTTGATTTGTTGAGATAACTATCACTGTGGTCTCGAGGTAGCGTGCTGCTATGTCATGCAGCGGACCTGGGTTTGAATCCCAGTCGGGGCAAGTTTCCTGGGTGATGGGTTTTTCAGGGTTTTTCCTCGCCTTTAAGACAAAGGTGAGGGACCATTAAGGCCCAAACGGTCCCCGAACTTCATCTGGCCTTCATTATCGTCATAACATGTTCATTAAGTTTGGGATTAAGGCCTCTCCTGGCGCATCATTGCCATCACATATCATATATCACCGGGGCAGTGTAACCCCGCCTTCTAGGCTCCCCAACCTCAGAAGTGGGTTACAAAAACGCCAAGCTAGGAAAAAAAATCAGAATGTCTAAATGAAAACGTGGAGGCATTGAGTAAAAAGAAATGTGGCAAGAAGTGATCTTCTTTTTGTGATCAATTAAAAATAATATTTGGACATTTCAATCTGCATTAATGCGTGTTTGCATGTATGTGTATATATATTTTTTAATAATTCTCTATTTTCTACTTTTTTCCATTACGTGGAATAATACTACACGCAATGTGTATATGTTTATTATTTTTGTAAAAAGTAGACCTTTAAAATGTACAATACAACAAAATCATTTACATGACTATTTAACTCATGCCCCAAATGGGAGTCAATGACCAATCACGTTTCAATGATTTCTGTTTTACAACCAATCAGAGTCGTGTTTCACCAAATATTTATCAGTGTTATAATTACCATATTAAAGAAAGCTCCTCCTTACAATATTGCGTTCCTTTGGCAATAAATAGTATGATCTGGTTGCAGTGATAAACAAAAGAAGCAGTAGAAGCGTACCTATCGTTTCTCATTTGTTTTCAAACATCGCCGTTTACATTAAATATATAAATATTTTAAAATAACTGTAGTTCAATAATGATTTGTGAGTAAACAGCTTAATTTTATTCGTTAAATAGTCCTAACAAATGCCACTCTTGATTTCCAAATTCTCTAGATAAATTCACTCCTCACTTCGTGAGTCGTGAATTTATCGATAATTTGGAAATCACTCGTGGCATTACTTATGATAAGATGGGGCAAATACCCTTTGCAGCTAGCATGTGTCAGTTACATGTTATATTTGAAGTTGATAAGTTTTGTTATGTCTGTTTTATTAAGTGTTCATGGTTTATTTAGCTGGTTTCTTTCCTTCACATTTAACATATTATGGCTGTTTAACTCATGGACTGATAATCGTGCCTCTTCCTGTTCGTAATGAGAGCTATCTCCACAAATTAACTTCTTTGACAATGATACCGACTGAACAACGTACGATCGGTATGGTACAGCAGGAAATGCCACAGCTTCAAAAATTAGCAGAAAATAAGCTTAGTTTAGTTGCTCTAAAAAATATTAAATGTTGTATAATGAATCTTCAGTATTGTTAATAATTATTTTTATGCAATCATATGTTATTGATTATTCCCAAGCCCAAAGAAATTTAACAGTAAAGATATGCTATTTATAACTATACAGCCGGCTTAGAAACTGCCCGGAAGTAAGATCGGAATACATAACCTCACATTTAAAATTCGTAATGAGAGATATCTCCGCAAATTAACTTCTTTGACAAGGATATCGATTCAGCAATGTACGATCGATATGGTACAGCAAGAAATGCTAAAAGAAAACAACTTAAAAAATTACCAAAAAGAAAAAGGTGACTCCTGTTGCTCTAAAAAATATTAAATATTGTTTAATGAATCCGCATTATAGTTAATAGTTATTTCTCATAAGAGCATCTGTTATTGATTTTTCCCAAGTCCAGAGAGATTTAACAGTGCAGATATGTTTTACTATTATTTATTATTTTGAAAACACCATCGCGTAAAAAATAATGTACAACGCACGTTTGTGAAGTGTTTTAGAGAATCTCGGAAATTAAAAACCTCGCTATCGCCCGGTTTTTAAATATTTTCCTCACTTCTGTAAAAACCACTTCCCAACCTCGCATCGTAATGCACTATTAACTAATGTTAATTTGTAATACAATTCACGAAATAAATCAAGGTGTGCTTTCAGAGGTAAAGTAGTTTTTCACATATGATGTTAGGATTAGGTCACACCTTAATTTATACAGCGTAGTTCTGACACAATGCCACCCTTGCAGAATAAACAGGCGGGCTGCATAACTGCAGGATAAACATTGAACGAAGGCTGTTCTGTGGTTGGGGGCATTCAACTATAACATCCGTGGTTTCAGCTTCTCACAGCGAAAGTGATCTATTTACCCTTTCTCATACATCAGTGATGAGGTGTTGTGCGATGGCATTTCCTTTTTATAGTAGAACATTTTTGTTTTCTTTTTTTTTTTTTTCTTTGACGTATATGTAATTCTGAGTGGTTTATGTGGTTTTATTTTAAACATACCAAGAGAAACGATAACTAACTCACTGGTTATCGATCCGTAGGTGCATGACCGTGTGGACATAAGCACCCCATACATCCCTATCCAGAGACAAAATAGTTTCTTATCATCCTGTATACTTCAGCTATCTCAAATCACGTTAATGTTATTCTCGCACATTATTTGTGACCTACCTCTTGGGCGCTTTGCTTCTGGTTTCCTATAAACAGTTTCCATGCGCCTCATTCATTCCCCATTCGTGACACGTGTCCTCCCCACCGCAGTATAAGAGACTTAACTTTTCCTATTAATTCTGGGTTCATATAAATATTATGTATATCACTGTTTTGTAGTCTTCTCCATTCATCTATCTGCCCGTTTCTATTTGGTCCACAAATTTTCTATGAACTTTATTCTTAAATAGGCCTATTTCTAACATTTTCTCCTCCCTTAAAGTAAGAGTCCATATTTCGCATCCACATAATATTATGGGGAGTAGGCCTATAAAATTTTATATGATTTCATTTTAATGTTTTTTGAGAGAAGTTGTGATGACAAGAGTCCCTGTACCGTATAATATGGTGCCGCCAGAAGGTTTGGGTTAGTTTAAAAATCCGAACCTCTGCGGAACCTGAACCGTCGACCACTCGACTTGTAGCGTATTTCACACACACACACACACGCACACACACACACACAATAAATTACATGCGCTACATTGTAAACCCTGTGATGGCAATGCTATTAATAAGGTGATATACGGTATTAGAAATTTTTTAAAAGCATGAAATAGTATTTTTAGAACATATTTTACAGTTTACAGCCTATTTTAGGCACATTATCTACATTTTAGAGTCTAAAATCCGATAAATAGTAATTACGAAATCTTACAAAAATCGTGGGCACAGTAAGGAAATTGACAGATAGCAAAATTGGATATCAGTAAGGAAATAATTATATATTATCAATAATAAGAATTTCAACATGGTGTTTGTTTTCCGATCTTCAATTATATTATATACTAAATAGTCTTAATAAGTTGAATAGCCTGATAGTGAATTATATATATTATATATATATATATATATACACATCAGAAAAATGAAGGTTTGTTCTAGACTTGTCCGGTAGCGTAATCGGTAGCACACTGGGATATCAATCCAGAGGTCTGGGTTCAAGTCCCATCCGAGCATTTATTTTTCTTATCATGTCATATATATATATATATATATATATAGGGTGTAACTAAATCCCATTACAGGCTTTGAGGACGTATAGTGGGGACAAGACGGTTGCATTTTACATAGGAACTCATGTCCAGAAACGTACCGTTTTCCCACTACACATAAAATATCAGAACACAAGTTGCTGCGTCTGACGTCTGCTGCTTGTCGTATGTGCCCACAAGAAGGACTGGATGTGAGGACCACATACGTCAACACAGATACAGTATCTCCTTACAATGATCTGATACACATGTGATCAAATATAATTCATTCACAATGATTATTTTTGTTATTAATAATGATAGAGTTGTCATCCGTTTCCGAGAATTCGTACCATGTACTCCTGCGTACTAACCTACTAACCAACCAACCAACATCAAACGACGACCAAGAACAGAATATTATATCACCACTAATGGAACAATTCTATAACTATATCCAATAAACTTTATGTAACACTAATATTGACTTTAAGGATATACAAAATTGATACATCACTAATATTAAAATATTATGTGTAATAATTAATTTATGGTAACGATTACGGTATTTAAAATCCTTGGGTTCATTATGTAAATATGTTTTAGGAACATGTTTGTATATCTGTATTTTTAAAATAATTATATATTTTCATTTATATACATATTTTAAATGTTTACACATATTTCTGTGCCTAAAGTTTTATTTTCCTTCTCCACTAGTCCCTATTCATGTCCTCCTGATCTCTTGTTCTCTTTCCATTTCTTATTTCTTGCACCTACGAGTTTCGACGTCTTCCTATCTTTCTTCTTCTAGAAGGACACCATTCCAATGTTTATGTTAACACAATTATATCTTGGCTTAGTATTTCATCTACCAATTTTAATAATCACCCGTTCTTAGATACCTACAATCCTGTATTACATTTTGTATCGCGTTCGTTTAATACCACTTGGATATCAGATCCATTTTTTTTTCAATAGATACCGATAAAATAAGGACCTTATAAGCAGTATTTGAATAGTATCGATGTAGGGCATGCTGGCATCTCATACGTTTTTGGTAATGTACATTTTGAAGTTTATTTATTATGACTAATTAACTCATGCCCCAAATGGGAGTCAATGACCAATCACATTTCAATGATTTTTTATTTACAACCAATCACAGTCGTTTTTCACCTCAATTTATAAGTTTTATTTTATCACTATAAAATCAAGCTCCTCCTTTTTAACATTCTAAATACGTCTTAGCATTATATAACAGTGAAAACATGTGGCTACCAGATTGTATATATAGAGCACGAATGTAACCTAATCGTGGTTGCGGGAGATAGTATAAAAAATATTTGTAGGAATTGATTATACCACGCAAAAAAGAAACCACTATTTGCACTTTCTTAAACGTATATTACCCCGGGTAATAACGTTCCAGAAAAATATAATTGACAAATTTACATCATAGGACATCAGAAATTAATTAATATACAGTTTGATGTGTTTCATGTTTTCTCCACTAGGATGCATTCTTACAATATTGCGATCCTTTGGCAATAAATAATATTAATATAAAATTATAGAATATTCACCTGAAAGGTCCGTCTCCTCAACTTAATTATCATTTAACTGTAGCGCTTTCGGAACTTGTCCCATCATCGGCAGGATTCAAAACTGGTGTTCACTGAAGATCTGGTAGAGGGGGTTGCATGTATTGGGTTCGTTTTCGTTTATCAGGCTGTCGTTGTGAGCTGCTTTCATGATTTCCATCTCTTCGAGTACGTTTATCTTCGCTGGATTATTTTCTCTGTGCATTACTGTTAGGGTGTTTTCAATATTTAACATGCGATGTCCTTCATGGATAACGTGTTTTGCATAGCTTGATTTACCTTCTGCGTGAATGAAGTCTCGAAAATGTTCTTTGAATCTGATGTTAAAACTCCTGTTTGTCCTTCCTATATAAAATTTGTTGCAGTCCTTACATGTCAGTTTATAAACTCCTTTGCTGTTGAAAATGTTATTTTCTTCAATGTTATTGTTTATTATGTTGTTTAATTTGTTATTGGTTCTGTATGCTATTTTTACGTTTTTATCGGCTTTCTTTAGTGCATTGGCTAATTTTGTCGTTTCTTTTCCTGTGTATGTAAGTGTTATCCATGTTTCTTGTTGTTGTCAGATTCTTTTTCTAGTTTAGTTATGTTGGTTATGTTGTTCTTCCTGTTTTGTTTTTTTACGAGCTTATCTATGAATTCTTCATTATAGCCATTCATAGATAAGCTCGTAAAAAAACAAAAAAGGAAGAACAACATAACCAACATAACTAAACTAGAAAAATAATCTGACAACAACAAGAAAACATGGATAACACTTACATACACAGGAAAAGAAACGACAAAATTAGCCAATGCACTAAAGAAAGCCGATAAAAACGTAAAAATAGCATACAGAACCAATAACAAATTAAACAACATAATAAACAATAACATTGAAGAAAATAACATTTTCAACAGCAAAGGAGTTTATAAACTGACATGTAAGGACTGCAACAAATTTTATATAGGAAGGACAAACAGGAGTTTTAACATCAGATTCAAAGAACATTTTCGAGACTTCATTCACGCAGAAGGTAAATCAAGCTATGCAAAACACGTTATCCATGAAGGACATCGCATGTTAAATATTGAAAACACCCTAACAGTAATGCACAGAGAAAATAATCCAGCGAAGATAAACGTACTCGAAGAGATGGAATCATGAAAGCAGCTCACAACGACAGCCTGATAAACGAAAACGAACCCAATACATGCAACCCCCTCTACCAGATCTTCAGTGAAACACCAGTTTTGAATCCTGCCGATGATGGGACAAGTCCCGAAAGCGCTACAGTTAAATGATAATTAAGTTGAGGAGACGGACCTTTCAGGTGAATATTCTATAATTTTATATTAATTTTGAATAAACCTCAACGGAACACATCATGAATCTTATAAAAGTTGAATAAATAATATGATCAGATTGCAGTGATAAACAACTCCAACATAACGTTTCTTAATTTTTTTAAATTTAAGCATCGCGCCATTTTTGTGGTTTACATCAAATATATAAATGATTTTAAAATATATAATATTAAATAATGATTTGTTGGAGTAAACAGCTTAATCTTATTCGTTAATTAGTTCTAACAAATGCCACTCTTGATTTCCAAATTCTCATAAGTAATGCCACATGTGATTTCCAAATTATCGATAAATTCACGACTCACGGTCACGAAGTGAGGAGCGAATTTATGTAGAGAATTTGGAAATCAAGAGTGACATTTGTTAGGACTATTTAACGAATAAAATTAAGCTGTTTACTCACAAATCATTATTTAACTATACTCATTTTAAAATATTTATATAAACGGCGATGTTCGAAAACAAATGAAAACGATTGGTACGCTTTATTTGCTTCTTTTGTTCATCACTGCAACCAGATAATATCATTTATTGCGAAAGGATCGCAATATTGTAAGAATGTACCCTAGTGGAGAAATTTATAACCAACATTATAGGTATTAATTAATTTCTGATGTCCTATGATGTAAATATGTCAATTATATTTTTCTGCAACGTCATTTACTGGAAAATAATTCGCTTAAGAAAGTGCAAACAGTGGCTTATTTTTTTTTGTGGTATAATCAATTGCTACAAATGTTTTATATTATTTCCTGCATGCGATATCTACTAATATTCATGCACTATATGTACAATCCGGTAGCCGTATTTTTTACAGAGTCAGTCAGTGCAAAATAATGCTATGACCTATTCAGAATGTTAAAAAGGAGGAGCTTTCTTTAATATGATTAAACTTCGGTTGATAAATTCGAGTCGAAACACGACTGTGATTGGTTGTAAATAAAGAATCATTGAAATGGGATTGGTCATTGACTCCCATGAGTTAAATAGCCTATATGAATTCACTTCGTGAGTCGTGAATTTATCGATAATTTGGAAATTACTCGTTGCATTACTTATGAAAATCCTGCGTAAGTAAGGTACTCACAAATCTTAACAATTGTAAATGATACTATGAAGATTGAAAAATTAACCTGTTCGGAGATGGGGAGGGTATTGAAGAGGTTTAATCTTGCCACGACAGAAAGGTCGTTAAGCATGAAATGACGTTGTGATGTCTCGGCGACGTAATGTCTCTGTCAGCCACTTGTCGCCTTGATTGCGTCGTGTCCACTCGGTCCTCAAAACCCAGACTTGAGCTTAGTAAGATGGAAATAATCAATTCAGCCGCTAGAGTGCACAACTTGGCAATCAGAGTTTCAGCTTCAAGTGAACCACTTGTAAATCACAGTCTACACTTTCTAATTGTAATCTCCACAATATTTATGTTTACACATAGAACGATAGAGGAAGTAAATTATTTTAATTAAATATAATCAATGAAGGAATCTGAATATAATAAATAAATCATCTGTTAGCATTGCTGTCGATAGGGTTCCCCATGCCGGACTGGACGAAGGTGATAAGCCAGACGGAAAATGTACCTTGGTCGAAAGAGTGACGTTCTTTTACCGTAAAAATACAACCGTGAAGATATGCGGACATGGGTTCCACTGGGGTAAACTTTTTCGGAGGTCAAATAGTTCCCCATTCGGTTCTCCGGGTGGGGACTACTTCAGGGAACCCATGCCAGAAACCAAAGAGAGATGAACAGACAGGTAAATGGAGAAGATTACATAACAGTGAACTACATGGTCTTCATAGGAAGCCACATATAATAAGAACAGTTAAGTCTCATAGACTGCGATAGGCAGGACATATGACTGGGATGGGAATGAAATACGTGCATTGAAGTTTCTTGTAGGAAAACCAGAGGGAAAACGCCCAATTAGTAGATCAAGAATGAGGTGAGAGAATAACATTAACCATGATTTGAGGGAAGTAGATTATACAGGGAATTATTGGAAAACATTAGCTCAAGATAGGGGTGTATGGAGGGCTTATGTCCGCGCGGCCATGAAATTACGGGTTCGATAGTTCCAGTGAGTTAGTTAAGTTATACAATAGAAACAGCAAGAACAAGAGAGTGCCTCAATGAGCAGGCGTAGAAAAACAAATGCAATATGATAAAGAGTGTAAAAGAAAATGTTTAGGTTTATTATCATTCCTGAAAAACTATGAAAGTTTGTTGGTAAAGTGCTATTTTATTCTGTAAGTTATGCTTCTCTAATTTTCTTAATGATGTCAATTATATAATTGGTTTAGTTTTCCAATTATATTTTTTATATTAGATAACACTAAATGGTTAATATTCATATAACACTAAACTCCGTAGCGCGACAAGCTAGAAGGCCCCTGGCCTACCCTCTGTCAACTGGCCTCACATCCGCATGTGGTAATCACAGAGGTGGATCTTTACTGCTGCCCTATGTACCACTTAGAAACTACAGGAAATAAGATTAAGAAGATGAATGTACGAGAAGCTTACGAGTGTATGAAATTTCAAGAGGATCTAGAAATAAATCATATAATTGTTAAACACTGCAGTATCTTTCAAATGTTAACAAAATACTGATTTCATATTTTGATGTTAAAAATACCGTAAAAAATTAATATATGCTCTTGAAATATTGAATTGGAAAAATATAGACGTAGTATAACTGGAAACAAAACACGAATCCTACTTTCCCAAACTCCACATCCATCACTCGTACCAATCCTCTATCCAACCGATTATGCCTCGATATGGAGATGGTAAGGAACTTCTAGATATAAAATACAGGGTGTTTCAGAAGTTATGGTCAATAATTCACACATGAAATTACAAGCTAAAGTAACTAAAAAGCTCCAAAAACATGGGTTCCCAAATCAACCGTTGTCGAAATATCGCAATAATTCGAGTTGGTAATCAACTCTAAACGCCTCTGGATAATTACGTTGGTATCTCAAGGTTTGGGAACGACTACCAGTTTGTTGACGCATGCGCAACTAGTTCCCTTTCTCCCTATGTGCACTGAATCTGCAGGTCTCACAATCAGTTACGAAAATAAAGGCATCATGGACAGATGTTACACCAATGAAGAGTACGCTGATATGCACTTCATGTATGGCAAACTAAATGACAATGCATTTGAGGCTGAACGATTGTATGAAAAGCTTTTCCTCGCCGCAGGCAGCCTGACAGGCGTACATCTGGGAGTTTCGCATACCATGTACGAGAAGATTGACCCAGATCCTTAACACCTGATGTTGAGGACAGGGTGTTACGCAGTGTACACGAACGTCCGAGAACTTCAACAAGGAGGACTGCTACCCAGTAGCGTGTCTTGAGTCATAGTAGTGTGTGACGGATCTTACATCGGGAATTACTGTATCCGTAACATCTTCTCTCCTAGGGAGAATTTTTGACAATGGATGCAACAACCCTGAATCCCCTGTTTGTAAGCAGTATTTTGTTCACTGATGAAGCTAGATTTACCCGTGACGGTTTTTTAAATTTCTTTAAAGTCACATTTGGGCCGATGTCAATCCTAATGCAACACGCGTGTCACGACATCAGCAGCGTTTTTCGTTGAACGTCTGGGCAGGACTGCTCGGAGACCGCATATTTGGACCACACTTCTTACCACACAGAATGACCGGAGAGCGGTACGGGCGGTTTCTGCGGACTGTACTTCCAGATCTCCTTCATCATCATGATGTTCCACTGAACCAACGCCTGAACAAGTGGTTCATGCATGACGGTGCTCCAGCACAATTTCAATTACGTGTGCGCCGGCTTCCAACTCAAAGGTATGGTCAACATTAGATAGGTAGAAGAGGGCCTCCAAGGTCACCGCCTTTAAATCCCATTGATTTCTGTGTGTGGGGTCATGTCAAAAGCCTGATCTACCCTATTTAGGTCAACAGCCTTGAGGATTGAAGCAGCATTCCAAAATTTACTGAATTCTCCATGTCTGTCTGACAGGATTCGCAGCTCATTTCAGAGACGATTTCGATGTTGTGTTGAGACGCAAGGGCAACCTTTTGAACGCCAAGTTTTAAAGTTTAGAGATTACATGTGTTCATAGACGCTGATGAATCACAAGATAAAATGTGTTCTATCTCGACAACGGTTGATTTGCGGACCCATGTTCATTGGAGCTTTTCAGCTACATTTGGCCTGCACTTTTCATGGGTGAATTATGGGCCATCATATCTGAAACACCCTGTATATTCATGACTGACAGACAGAGTTCAATAATATTCGCAGACTTAACAACTATACAATGCCTTCTTGTTAATCGACACGCACACCCATCTGAACATGAATCATGCTTAATAACAGTTTCACCAAGTTAACAAAAACACATGAAAAAGAACATTATATTCAGGCATTGGAAGTCTCTAAATGATCTATTTATACACGAGATTGATGATGCATCTATTGAGGGAGAGTTGCCAACGCATGGTTAACAAAGTGCATTATCTTCTCTGGATCAATAAGGTTTTATGATTGATACACAGAAATATATTATAATCAATACAAGCAATTACAGGAAATAACTACTAAACGGCAAGTACAATAACAATATATTTCTGCAAATAATAAGATTAGACACAAAAAAAATCATTCAAATATAACTTATTCTTCTTTCTTAGTTCTACAGTCCATTCAGTTTGACCTTGCTCCTTTAAGACAAATGCCTATACATATCTATTCAATGTCTTACATATCCACCTCTTAACTGGCATCAATCTTAAGATTTCCTCTAAATCATGCAATACTATTTAGACTTTAAACATTCCAGGTAGTCAAATTCATCACTTTATTTCGATTGCTCGGTCGTTTTCGTAAATCAGTCCTCCATTCATCTTTAGGCTTCTGAATTTGTTTCTTTTGCTAGGATGAGGTTGTCAGTCTCATGTCCAACCCTCAACCTGAAGATGTACCAGTGAAATTGAAAATAAGGTTGATATTAGTTATTTATAAGAAACGAAGAAAATATGAGTGCATTAATTTTAGGGGAATCACCGTAATGAATGTTATTAGTCGTATATATGGAAAAATTATCAAATACTATTTGGAAGATAATTATATACATAAAGAGAATGAAGTACGGAAAGGCTTTAAATCTGGGAAATCTACAATTGATCAGATATTTCTGTCAAACAATTGATTGAAAAGACAAATAATAATAAACAAGTTCTGTTCACTTTAGTGGATCTAGAATAGAATATGACACAGTACAAAGAAAGCACTGTGAAACTGGAGTAAAAAAATGTTCCGAAAAGGGAGTACCAATTGGAGATAGATCAGCAAAACAATATTAACTGTTATTTGTGGATGACCAGATAATAATTGCACAAGAGTATGAAGGCACGGAGTTTATGTTCAGAAAATTTGAAAAAAAAAACGGAATGTGGAACAGAAACCGGAGATTTGATATTAGAAGATCAAATGGGGTAATCTGATATTGGCGAATGTGAAGAATTTGGATATTTGGGTTTAATAAACCACACATAATGCGCTTCTACTCGAAATTGGAAAAATGGATGATTAATTTTTTTCCCTCCGTCGCGCATTTTATCGCTAATGAAACGGTATATCCTGTGTCCATAATGTATAAAGTTATTTCCATTAAGGGTAAAAAAGGTTGAAAAAATAACATTAGTATAACGAGATCAAAATTTTACTGTCCTGTTTTGCATGAGCGCAAATGGACAATTCATTCCTGCTCTGTATTTTCAAGAAGAATATGAATTCTAAACTTATGTTAAATTCACCAGTTGAATCGATTGGAATAGCCCAGCAACATTGTTGGATGGACTCGGAGGTATTTTTTTTTGGATGAAATATTTTGTGAAGCATTTCCATTTAACACAAGAAAACCTTGTTCTTCTTGGAGATAATGACACTGCAATTATAAAGACTTCTGTGTGTTCCTTATTGCATGGTCAAAATACACTGGTGTCCAAAAGTTTAGGATAATTTGTAAAACGGAAAATCAAAATGCTTAAAGAGGAGCAAGGAGTAAAAATTATTTATCAAAACGTTTCTCAGTACATTTAGTTTAGTTTACATACTAAATTATAATCTCTCTTCAACAATGAAAAAATTAATAGCAATTATAAATGAAAATTGCATTGTTGCAGTTAAGCCCTGTTCCATAAATCTTCATTTTTAAAGAGAGTTATGATATAATCAGATGTAGTGTAAGAACAGATTGCAGTAAAATGGCACAAAGACAACATCTGGACCCTCTGCTTCGGGGTAGAATTATTGGGCGGCTAGAAACAGGACAGACACAAACTGAGGTCTCCATAGCACTTTAATGTGCCACAAAATGTTATATCTAGGTTATGGCGACGGTTCCAAGAGACCGGAGACGTTAGGCGAAGACCAGTGGGAGGTCGTCCAAGAGTTACAAATCCTCAGCAGGATCGATATCTTGCGTTAACTGCAAGAAGAAACCGAACAATGTCTGCCAGACAACTGAGTTCAGAACTTGCGGCCGCCTCAGGTATCAGAGTATCCAGACAAACTGTCTATAGAAGACTCAGAGCTGCTGGTCTGTATGCTAGACGGCCTGTAGTGTGCGTCCCACTCACCCTTGATAACAAGAGTGCATGTTTACGGTGGAGTCAGGAACATCGCGACTGGACTCTAAATCAGTGGAGCAGCGTGCTATTTACAGACGAGTCCAGATTCAGCTTGAACTGTGATTTGCATCGCGTGACTATCTGGAGGGAGCAATGAACTCGTTACAACCCCATGAAGATCATGGAAAGACATCCATTTGGTGGCGGTGGTCTCCTGGTATGGGGAGGTATAATGATGAATGCACGCACAGAGCTTCACGTCTTCGCAGGTGGCACTGTTAATGCTCAGCGGTATAGAGAAGAGATCCTGGAACCTCATGTAATACTTTTCAGGGGAGCTGTGGGTCCAGAATTCATATTCATGGATGACAATGCCCGACCTCACAGGTCACAACTGGTGGATGAGTTTCTTCAGGAGGAAGATATCCAGCGTATGGAGTGGCCAGTGAGGTCTCCGGATATGAATCCTAGAGCATGCATGGGATGCCTTAGGGAGACAAATTGCATCTCGTCAGCCTCCTCCGAGGACACTTCAAGACCTTCACATTGCTCTTCATGAGGAATGGAATTTGCTGAGCATCGAACTCCTGAACAACCTCATCACTAGCATGCCACGTCGATGTGAGTCTTGTGTAGCTGTCAGGGGTAATCACACCCCATACTAATCATTTGAACCATTGTTGTTCAACTTTTATGTTCGAATTCTGAAATGCAGTTTTCGTTTGTTGTGAAAATGACAAGTGAATGACGTATCCATGCCATTGTTTCTTTCGTGCCATGTTTCTAATTATCTGTGACATACCCTTACCAAATTTTGTATTATTCTGACAAATGCTTTATAATAAGTCGGCAAATGAACTAATTATCCTTTAACTTTTGGACACAAGTGTATATGCATACATTGATTACTTCTCCTCATAGAACACACAAACTACATCCTTTAGATGGTATATTTATAAAGTTATTCAAACTTGCCTATAACCAGGAATATTTTGAATGGATGATCCTTTCAATATTTTTGCTTAAGAATTATAACATTGCTGGATTAGTCAATGAAGCATTTCACCATATCTTGCTAAATTAAGATGGCCAAAAATGGATTCTCACGCACGGGGATGTATCCATTATCCGGAGATGTATTATCTTACTGTGAATTCTTGCTTGCTGAAATAACTGATGTACCTCAAGTTCTCGATGAATCAGCAGTATACACAGACGAACAAGTTAGACCTAATTTCATCCAAGCAACAAGGTAGAATGCCTTCAACTAGTCATGGAACTTCTAGTGCTGGCCATAGAGGTGTTTTTGGTTCTTCTGATCCTTTAAGCAGTCATGGAACCACTAGTGCAAATATCTTAAAACAATTTTCATCTCTCCCAGATGCAAGTCGTCGGGGTTAGGGTCCTGAAAGCGTCGTGCAGGTCAAGCAGAAATTTTTACATGAGTTCTTTCAATAATTCACTAGAAACGAAAGGCAAAAAAAAAGTGGAGACAAATTAACACCAGGCAGAAGTTGATTGAAGTTTAAACAGAAAGAGGAAGAAACTTATTGAATAACATGTGGAGAAAGCGTTTCTGAAAACTGGATACAATGTAGTAGTTGTATGGGATATGCTCATGAGAAGTGTGTTGATTTAGAAACAACCCAAAATTATGATTATATCTGTTAAATGTGTACTTAAATTATTTGTGTTCATTTTATTGGCAATATAACGATATTAAATTAGTTTCTTGTGTGTCCCGAACTACCAGCCACAAATGTTATTTTCCAAAATTGAATAACAATTTTCAAATATTTATTCCATATAAAAGTTTTTAAAATGGTTATTGTTGATAGTAATAATGTTGTTAAAGTACATGCTTATGTAAACATTACTTGCTTCAATGTGGAAATTTGAAGGCAATTAACAAATTAAGAAAATATCCAAGTGAATATATTAGAAATGAGCTAAATATCTTTAAACTCTTAGATATAATAAAATAATCTAGAAAAAATGAAAAGAACATGTTCAAAGAATGGAAGATGATCGCAATCCCAAAATTATACTTAAATACGAACCAAGAGGACGCAGGTATGTTGGTAGACCGAAGAAGAGATGGATCCAACTTTTGAATGAGAATCTATGAGACCTGAACAAGCCACATGGGCTTAATCCGTGATTGTTGATGATGATGATGATGAAGAAAATATCCGGTGGTCCAGATTGTTCCCTTATGTATATATAGTCCTAATCTAATATATAAAAATGAATGTTTGTTTGTTTGTTGGTTTGTTTGTTTGTTCGTAATTTATGCGTGGCTATACCGTTGATTCAATTTTGATGGGGCTTTTTGCAAAATGTTCAGGAGATTCCCGGGATGGACATAGGCTATAAGAGAGTTATGACACTCAACTCCTACCCTTAAAAATCGTCCTTTGTAGTGGAAAACGTGAAAAAGTAGCTCTTTGGACGCGTAAGTAGCTTACGCTTCCTGAATCATAACAAATACACAAAATTAATGTATACAAAATTGAATATCTCAAAAAGCTCTATAAAAAAGTCCGCGACAGCATATGTTTATCTCTTACGGATAACTCACAATAACTATTTTTGTCTTTCATTGATGACAAGAAGATCGAGACAAGTACATAGATTCCTGTGCAAGCATAGCAGCACATAGCGGGTGTTCTTTTACGGATAATTCACAATAACGAATTTTGCCTCTTAGCTCATTTATGCCAAGAAGATCGTGATAAGTCGATTCCGGGGCAACACCGGGTAATCAGCACGGGAATCTTATAACAATTACGATATATATTTATAATTATTTTTCATCTTATTCAACTAATCATAAGAAGTACATTAATTTTTGTCTTTCAGCTCATTTACGCCATGAAGATCGGGATGAGTAAATTCCCGAATAACGCCGGGAAAACAGCACTGGGTATCTAAAAATAATTACGATATGAATTTTTCCTCTTACTTATTTAACTAAACATAAAACACATTAATTTTGGTATTTCAGTTCATTTATGTCAAGAAGATCGGGGTAGGTGGATTCCCGGGCAACGTCGGGTAATCAGCACGGGAAATCTAAAAAATATAAATTTATAATTATTTGTCCTTTTACTTATTCAAATAAACATAAAAGCGCATTAATTTCCATTTATTTAGGCGTAGCAGCGCACGTAGTGTATTAGCTAGTATATATATATATATATATATATATATATGTATGTATATATATATATAAATAGTTGGACATTTATTTGACTAAATATAAGATTCATACAATGTTATTTACAAATATGGATCGCACGGGCAGCAAGCCGTACGTGCTCTTGACAGTCCGTATCAGAGAGAAATAGACAACAATACAATTATATTATACATTGATTAAGCTAGGTATAGTTATTACGTATTAATAATATTACTTTTTGCTTACATATTTATTTATTCACGAATGTATGTTTTTAATTTCCACATCTTGTCCAGAAATTTACCCACATTGATTCAATTTTCTGGATTTACTACTAACTGGTAGTATGCCGATCTATCACGGTTTTGATTTAGAAATATTTCCGGCAAAAACTGGCCCCTCCAATATTCCAAATCGTTACATTTTTCTAACATATGTATTTCGTGTTCAAAGCCCCTGTACATTAGATATGATTGCATATCATGGTCGTCGATAATTTTTATAAATTTACATACATCCAATTTAAACCAAGGGAGCCATGATCTCGTGATCTCTCTTTAAATTCTATACTGTATGTATATATATATATATATATATATATATATACATATAATATATATATATATACATATATATACATATATATACATATATATACATATATATATATGACGTGATGAGAAAAATAAATGCCCGGACGGAGCATATATGTGTACATATACGCAAAACCCTTTCCGATTAAATTTTTCCCGAAGTGCACTTTGGTCCACTGTATCGAATGCTATCTTAAAATCAGTGAATACACAGAATAATTTTCCCCTCTTCTTTTCCGGATAATCGTCAATTAAAGTTCTCTGAACAAATACGTTGTCCATTGTGGAACACCCTTCTCTAAAGCCTGCTTGATATTCTGAAAACCTATTGTTCTCTTTAACCCATTGTCTTATTCGTTTGTAAAGTACTTTACAATTGGTTTTACCAAACACTGACAAGAAGCAAATTCCCCTATAACTGCCTGGTACATGAGACCCATATGATCCTTTAAATAGCATTGGACTACATCTGTCACCCTAGATTCCGGAAATTTCCACTACTAAAACTTTATTGAACGCAGTTTTAAAAATTCTAATAATAATAATAATAATAATAATAATAATAATAATAATAATAATAATAATAATAATATATCGGATGACATATTTTTCAGGAATTCAATTGGTGAACCATCGATTCCAGGAGCAATACCATTATTAAAACCTTTAATGGAAGAAACCACTTCTCATTTCGAAATATATAATACTTGACAACACATAAATGTATACATTATTTTGGATGTACTGAAATGACAAGAAAAATAAACATACATTACACATCTGTTAAAGATTAATTTTAGTTATTCAGTTCTTTGTTAGGACTGAACGAGCATGTGACCTTGAGTACCGCGACCTAATATATTTTTCACGCTATCCGAATATATTATGGATGAATGGAATTAAATCTATTCTATGGTGTTATTTGAGTTGTAGGTCGTTTCAGGGTCCGGCACACCATGTTCTCCTCTCATGACCTATACCGACATTTGTGAGTTGGGCCCGTGACCACGAGGGAAGACTACAACCCTCCCCTTATCCCCTCTGACCTTTTTTATTGTTCAGTCTCGTAGTCATGAATCATCAACCCGATTGACCCCCATAAGAACCCCGCAGTCTCATATTTCCAACACCTGTTGGTGCTAACCAAAATATTTATCCTAATATGAGATGAGGTGAGAGTAATATGAAATAAATGAATGATATATGAGTGTTGATGGGATGCACTTCGGGAAACAGGAGAACCTCGTAAAGCGCGAAAAATTCCGGTATGGCCCACCACCAATATTCCTAGAACCGCCGGGCGAACCTGAGATCCCTGATGGGACAGCCGCGTACGCTAGCCACGTGAATACCGACATAGTTGGAGATTAATTACTTTACAGTAAAATTATCTACTTTTGGAAGATAACAAATTATTTTTTAAGGGGCATTCCACATAACAATAAAAATAGGTCTGGTCTGTATACATTAATAACTCTGGTATGCAAATTTTAACTTTTCCCCTGGGCTTTCTACTCTAATAAGTGAACAGGCCTAATTCAACCATGCTGAATTTAAGTATGAACTCAGTTTTCCTCCATAACATATCAATTTTACATTTCTTACTCTCGGTCCTATCAAGTTTGTTATTATTAACTTTAAATCATTTTTCCATGAATTGTCATGGCTACATCTTAAAGAGAGAAGTTAATTACACTGTCTAGTTCTCCTATTTAAGATCCTACATACCTCGACTCCCAATTATTTATCCTCTCGTTTACAGTATCTTTCCTCAAACCATAACTTAAACACAAGATCACAACACAGTCTCTTGCTTAAATATACATAGGACATCACATCACTCCATGTCATATACTATCTTCACTTCTCGCAACTGGAATTCCCTACTATCAGAAATAAGGGGCTGCCGGACAATGGCATCTTTTAAAAGGAATCTAAACTTAACTTCATCAATACCCAGTGTAAGGTACATAGTATATTAATTGGTATTTCTCGTATAATTTATTATATTCATGCTATAATAGTAATAATAATAATAATAATAATATTATTATTATTATTATTATAAGTATTATGTACTGAAAGCATTAGCTCAGGATAGGGATGTATGGAGAGCTTATGTCCGCACGGACATGAACCTACGGGTTAGACAGTGCCCGTGAATAAATAAGTGTCATAAGTATTATTAATTAATATTATTACCATCGTATAAAATGTTGTTTTTGTACATTAAATTTCCATTGCAACATTTAATATATTTTATATTCTTTATAATTAGCATAGTGTAATATAAACTACATTGTCATATATGTACTTGTAATTTGTGCCAGTTGAGTGGAAGAGACCTTAACACCAGGGCGCCCAGCCTTTCTCTAACCCCTCTAACGCCCAGAGTGGTCAATTTGACCCTTAGTGTATAAATTTAATATTCTTCATTATTATTTTAAAAACTACAATTATTTGTTATAATATTATATTGTTTTACTCATTATTCACATGTTAATTAAGTTTACTTGAATATAAATGAACACTGAAGGTACAAATAACGCACTCACATTATTCAAACAATAGTTATATATCTTATCAATAAAGCACATCGAACACAAACAAAAGTAAGTAATTTACCAGTTCACTTAGTTTTAAATGAATATAGCAATGAAAGTATTAATTTTAATTTAAGTTCTGAATAATTCATCCTTCTACACAATTGACACATTTGTATTGAATTTTCTTTGTGCATTTTCCACACACTATTTTCTTATAAACAGTGCATTTACAGGTAGTTTTATTATATTTTCAGAATTGAAGAATTTGACATTTCCTCCGTTTTTGGTGCCATTTCTTCTTCAACTTCATCGCCATTGTCTTCATTGTCACCTGTTTTCTAGTAAGTGGGCGACTCTTCAAGTACTCGGAGCGTAGTTGCTCTGAAAGGTGCTGAAGATATTCTCTTTTTTTAATGTTTTTCTAGCAATGGATCTGAGTAATACATATGCATTTATTCCAGCTAGGTCAAGGATGTTGTAGAACGAGTGTACAGGCCGTCTTCTTGAGGAAGCCTTGGTGGAATACTGCTTGGCCATTTTATCCACTGTGTCAACCCCAAATTTTGTCTTGTTGTAATAACAGTTTCAGGAGTTTTTTGTCATTTGTATCTACAGCAACAGAAGGATGGAGAGAACACATTATCAGGACTTTTTTTTGCTTTTTTCCCTTGATAAACCGTTAGGGAAATATCATCATGTTTCAAAATTTTAGTTGGGTAGAGAGGGGCCTACAAAGTCTTCACTGCAGATGACATTTCCCTTCTCGCTCTATTCGCAGTTCCCATGATGGAGGTTGACTTCCCTTTCAATTTCTCGGCAGGTCTGAAGGAAGTGAAATAATTATCTGTGGTGACATTTCTGCCTTTACAAAGAAATGGTTCCATAAGGCGCATCACTACATAATCAGAAACTCTTTCATCTTTGGACCTTGCAGTATCCTTTCCAAGATACGGGAAACCATTCAGAATGTACTTGGTATCAACATCTACTGCTAACCAATACTTTTGACGATGCTTATCAGGTTTTGAAGCCATGAATTGTGTGAACGGGCACCTAGCTTTACTTGGGAAAAGTTGCTCGTCAATCCTTATGTTAGGTCCGGGTTTGTAACATGTAGTGCATTTTTCAATGAAATTGTTCCAAACAACAGACACTAATGCAAATTTGTCAGTCTGCAAACGTACAGATCGTGTAGATTTCTTGTCGAAACTCAAGAATCTCATAATTTCGCAGAATCTATTTCCACTCATGGTTTTCCTACAGAAAGGTAGGCCCCAGGAGTCTGACCATAAGCTGTGGAGGTCTGTAGTTCTGCAACCACTAACACCACGAGCATAAATTATTGCAATAAATGCTTCTAATTCTTCAATGGACATCGACAGTTGCTATTTCCTAATACACTGTGTGCCTCTATTGTTGTGCATTTCTCTATATGTTTGAGGGTAGATTGGTCACAAATGCCATGCACTTGTTACATTTTCGTCACTTACATTTATTTTTGCTTGTGTTGTGGGTCCAGGAGAATCTCTCAAAATGTTATGAATAGGAAGGCGTTCTCCTTGCTGTGAATTAGGCACTGCTTCGATCCATATCGTGCCATCAGGAAGCAACTTTTCGGTGTACGACATCTGATGTTGAAGAAGCAGGAACAGGTACTTCTCCTCGTCTAATTACATGGATTTCCTTCAGCTATAAAACATGAATTTTTAAATTACATAATTAAATAACGTCAAAAGTATAGAATTATAATATCATTATATACATATAGATACCTGTACACTACTACACTATTTATTAGAAAATATACATTTTTAATTATTTACTATAAAATGAAACTAAAATCAATACATTTATAATTAAAATAATCGTAATTATTAATAAATGGGCAGTAATACTACTACTACTACTACTACTACTACTACTACTACTACTACTACTAATAATAATAATAATAATAATAATAATAATAATAATAATAATAATAATAATATACTTAATAGATAGTGAATTTTCATTTTCAGGATCTGAAGAATCCCTATCATTACTATTCGAAGATCCATCTATTACTTCTCAAGTTATTTGCGGTAAAATTTCGTCATCTGAATCACCAGAAAAAAGTTTTCCTCCATCTGAATTATCATGGACAACTCTTTGTAGCTCTGAAAGCAACTCATCTTCACGTAAATAACGTATCCGATACATTTCCACCTTCACCTCACAATCACATGTATATAACTGAGTTTTGGAAGTGTATGACAAAATAATTCTTACTATGCCCATTGTTGTTGATTATGATATCAATAATCCAATTAAAAGATCATTGTTGCATCATAAACTAAAATAGTTTCAATATAAAATGCATAAAATAAATGTCAAGCATACAAAATAAGAAAATAATCATATTACCTTAAAGGGGTCAATATGATCACTCTGGGCGTTAAAGTTAAAACCTTACACAATTCATATTGAATTGTGGGAAAAGTGCAGATATTTTAAATACTGAAAGTACCTCCAAAATGAATAAAAGTCATAACAAGAAATCTTCCTTGGACCGTTCTGTGAAAAGTAGATGAGACTTAAAAACGAAAAAGGGTAATTTTGACACTCTGGACGTTCTAGTGTTAACTCTGGCCTTAACTCTGCCAAAATAAATAAAACGTTATTTTATTATTATTATTATTATTATTATTATTATTATCATTATTATTATTATTATTATTATTATTATTATTATTATTATTATTATTATATTATCTGCCAAAGGAATTCTTGCCTGGCGGCTGGATTATTATTATTATTAATATTATTATTATTATTATTATTATTATTATTCAATTAATATTATTCACAACACAATTAATCACAAATTAATATTTAACCACTGTTGTTAATTAATCACTTACATTTGTATATTAGTACAGTTCTCATCTGCTGTCTTCAAATATGAATTAAGATCTATATGCGGAACTACATTAATTGGTAACTGTAAAAAACTGGTGACAGGAATAAAATGGATTCCAATTTTGAGATTAGCATAATAATTATTATTGTAATTAATAAGTGAGAAATTTTTTAAACCCAGAATAATGTATATCTATGTAATTAATAAAATTCATAAAAATAAAATATAAATACAAGCATAATAATACAATTCCAATAATTATATATTAAACTGTTAAAATATAGAGGGGCATTATTAACGATTGGTACAAATAGGAAATATTCCTGTGATTCTTGCAATTGATGTTTCAGAAATAAAAATATAACATTCAATATTCTCTTCACGTTTTTATGGCTATTCGTAAATGTTCGATCTAGGCACCAATTGTGACACTGCAGATTTCTACGCGATTCTTAATTTCTTCCCGGATTTTTGCCAGCGTAGCCTGATGTGCTAATTTAACCGGGAGATTGTCCATTGCCTTAACTACTGCAAATGAAGAAACTTAAGCCCTCCTATAGGTATCTCCAAAATAAAAATGTGCATGGCATAAGATCGAGTGATCTGGGGGTTTTACAGCAGTAATACATTATTAATCCTAGCACAGGAAATCCTCCTTGAGGTGACAGCAAACATTTTTTACATATTTTTATAGTTACCAATCAGAAATTGGGGAGTTAACTTTTCAAGTTTTAGGCGTTATTGTACAGGTTAAAATATTAAAATATAAACCCGAGATTTCAATCGTTCTCAACTAATTAACCTTTCTATTGAACACGTCTTTAGTTACATTTTCAGAAAACGTCCCATCAATAGAATTTAAAATGTTACTAAATGTTTTCGGTCGTTATTCTGTTAAGAGTTTTAAATGCAATGGACTTGTTCTCGTTTAATAGGTTTTCATTGTTAGCTTCTTTTAAAATATCGATCTCTTCAAGGATTTTGAAAGAAGCTAGGAATGAAAATCTACTGAACGAGAACACAGCCAACGTTCTGAAACCTATTTAGATGATAATAATAATAATAATAATAATAATAATAATAATAATAATAATAATAATAATGATAATGGTAATGATAATGGTAATAATAATGATAATGATAATAATAATGATAATGATAATGATAATGATAATAATAATGATAATGATAATGATAATAATCATAATGCTGATGATGGAATATGTTTTTGAAAGACCTTCAAAGTGAGTTGGTCCGTTGGGTTGCGGGTTCAAACCTGCCTAGGATGAAAAAATCCAAGAAATGAATCATCCGAAAAGGACTTTAAGCTGTGGGTTCCACGCTTGAATATTTTCTACCTCATAAATGTACCTCAAGCCTAAATTAGAGCCTCTGAGCAAATTTAAATCAATCACACAGATCTAAAAAAAATCCTTAGTTACCTTTGAGACGATTATCTAACCTCTTGTCATTCGCTCACATCTGTAGGAAAATAAACTTAACTGGTGTCCCGCGCCGTAGCCGAGTGGTTAAGGCAAGAGGCCTTGGTGCAGAGCTACTGGACTTGCATTGATTCGAGCCTACATGGGGAAGATATTTTCTCATGGCATTTCAGCCACTATGGGACCAGTGCCCATCCAGCATGGTGATGAATTTGGGTAATTACAATAAGTAACGACACTGGAAGGATGATTGTCCACTTCTGTTATTAACATAAGTAGATGTAAGGCCAGCAGCCTGCTGGTAGTCCAAGGGACTTCTGGGCCTGTCACGCCATGCAGTTTTGTTTTTAATAGCTTGGTTATATAACTCCCGGAAGGAAACATCCTTCCCCAAGTTGATATATACGAGTATGTCCACCACTGTGATCTCGAGGTAGCGTGCTGCTTTGTCATGCAGCGGGCCCGGGTTCGATTCCCGGGTCGGGACAGGCTTCCTGGGTGTGATTTTTTCGGGTTTTTTCCTCACCTGTAAGACAAATGTCAGGAAGCTTAAGGCCCAACAGTCCCCGAAAATCCGGCCATTATCATCATTCATATCATTATCAGCATCATCCTTCACCGGTGTGGAAAGCAATGGGAAGCTACCACATCTATAATTCCCTAGTAAAGCTGTAAAGCATAGCATGAAAATGCTATGATTGCAGTGAAAGACCTGCTCTAAGGAGAACACTATATATAAGATATAAACAGAGTGATTCATAATTCCTACTACAATGTTCTGAGAGTTTTAGAGATAAAGTATTGATTAGGAATCCTTGTCCGGAAACGTACCATTTCGATGTAAAATAAGTTTGAAGATCGAAACATAATGGGCCGATGTCGTGTGTTTCAGAATAAGTATTACAGAGTTCTAGAGGTTTTACTACACCTGTCGAGTTGGAGGAAGAATTTCTTGCAAGAATTCTAGCGGCAGCAGAAATTATTGAGCACACATCCGATCTTTTAGAGCGTGTGTATGATAAGATGTGTCGCAGGTACACTTTGTGCAACGAAAAACAGGGTCGCCACGTGGAACTATACTTGTAGTTCAACCCCTAGAAGTCTGTAATACTTATTCTGAAATACAAGACACACGATATCGGTCCATTGTGTTTCGATTTTCAAACGTATTTTAAAACAAAATGGCACGTTTCTGGACATGGGTTCCACATCGAAAGCTTATCTACTTAGTCCCCTCTACAACCCCCAAGAGTTTATAATAGAAATTGTGAATCACCCTGTATCTTTATATGTGTGTGTGTGTATATGTATATATATGTTTAAAATGAACTCACTGTTCAACAACCCCTTTCCTTATCAGGAGTCGAGGTTAGAGTTTTCACATTGAAATCTTCTTCTTCATTATCCAAGGATTAAGTAGATGGCTCCTTCTGGTTTCATGAAAGTTAGAATTGTTAGACCATCTTCTGTGTGGGAATCTCCTTCCGTATGGTTTATAATTCACCAATAATTTTAGAAATTTTCTTCTGGCATTCTATCAACATGTTCTTTCCAAGCGTTTCTATATTTAACTATTCGATCTGTAATTTTGAAAACATTTAATTCCTTTCTTATAGCTTCATTTCATTTTTTTATCGAACAGGGTATATCCTGCTATATAAAAAAATCTCATCTCAGTTGCTTCCAATCTTTGTTCTTGTCTTTTAGTGATCGTCCAACAGTCTTTTACCGAAAGTGCATTTTCGGCACGTAACATCTATGTTAGTGTATCTTTCCTCTAAAGTGAGAGTCTTGAATAGTGCCAATTTCCTTCTTCTTTATGCATTCTCCTACTTAATACCCCACCCCTTCCCTCTGCGCTGTGTATAGTTGCGCAACTTCCCCTCTTCCTCGGAACACTCAAATACGTGATACAAGTTACAAACTGTGTCATCATATTTATTATCGTCTGGATCACATCGGTTAGCTCGAGTGGAGCTGAGTTGTTTTGTTGTGGTCCTGTAAGCCAGGGTAGGGCTTCCCGGGTGTGGACCATAACCCTTGGCTGGACTAAGGAGTGCTTGTGTGCATGTATGGGTAATTATTATTATTCTCATTATTTTGTTTTGTAAATCTAGTGATGACCAAGATAATTAATTTATATTGTTTATATTATTTATATATTAATATTTTCTTAAAATTCATATTATGGTCAAAATTCATTTCTGTTTAATTAATTTTGTATTACAAGATCAGACTAATAATTTAAACATTATATTCAATTTTAGTAAAAAGAATGTTGAATTACTGTTTAACTAGTTATGAAATTGCTGCTTCATTATATTGATTCCTATTCAAAAGCTTTCTCAAGTCATATTAGCTCCCCTTTTCCTTCTGGCTTTCATGATTAAAATAGTATTCAGAGTTAGATACGAACTATATAAATTACTACAGAGTAAGTTAAGTTATTTAAGGTTTGTTGGTTATAGTTAACATATGTTATACATACAACATAAGAAAGATTAATCAATCTTTGCCTCTGATGGGCCCGGGCAAAGGAAAGTAAGAGCACTGATGTTTATGAATTGGTAGTAGAACGTATGAGTCAGCTACAGTCTGATCTGTATATCAATACAATCACTTTATAAAATATATTTTTTGTTTCTGTTCTTGCGTTTGTAAGGGTTATTTTAATAGTACCACACATTGGATTATATCTATTTATTTTATCATTAGTATCTTCAATTTTAACATATGATATATTAAAACCTACATATTTAAAACTATTCACTTGCATTAAAATGTTATTATCGATTACTATTTTTGCTCTTAAGGTATCATGCCCTTTAAATGCTAAAACATTGGAATTTATGAAAGTAAATACTTACTTACTTATTCACTGGCACTATCGAACCCGTAAGTTCATGGCCGTGCGGACATAAGTTCTCCATACGTCTCTATCCGGAGCTAATGCTTTCCAATCATTCCCTGTATAATCTACTTCCCTCGAATCATACTTAATGTTATTCTCCCACCTCATTCTTGGTCTACCAATTGGGCGTTTTCCTTCTGGTTTTCCCACAAGAAGCTTCCATGCACGTCTTTCATTCCCCATGCGTGTCACATGTCCTGCCCGCCGCAGTCTACGAGACTTAACTGTTCTTATTATATCTGGCTTCCTATAAAGACCATGTAGTTCATTGTTATGTAGTCTTCTCCATTCACCTGTCTGTTCATCTCTCTTTGGTCCAAACATTTTCCTTAGTAGGCACGCCGTAGCGTAGTGGTTAAGGCACTGCGCTACAAGCCGGAAGGTCGAGGGTTCGAGTCCCTGTGGGGTCAGGATTTTTAAACTGACCCAAACCTTCTGGCGGCACTATGGCCCTGGGGTCGACTCAGCCTCTGACTGAAATGAGTACCAGACGCTTGTTCTGGGGTAAAGGCGGCCGTCACGCAGGGCTGACAACCCGGCTGACATCAAGTGCCGATTGTTAAGAAAAAGTGGGAGCCTTAACTTCCTACTACCCCAAGGGCCTCCTGAGGCCTGTAGTGGGATCACTTTACCTTTTACTTTACCTTACTTTATTCTCAAATACTTGTAATCTCCTTTCCTCCCTTAAAGTAAGAGTCCATGTTTCGCACCCTTATAATATAACTGGTAAAATAAGAGTTTTATATATTTTGAGTTTAACGTTTTTTGAATATGAAATTAAATACAGTAATATAAATCTTAGAACTTCTCAATAATCATTTTTGCTTAATTTCTTATGTGCATTTGTGTACAGTCCTGCTTTAATTTCACTAAGAAACTAAAAGTTCATTGTTTGCAATTTTTCTCTTTTATAACCTCTCAGGAGAATTTGATATTTTCAGAGTTAAGAGAGGTATTGGATTGGATATAGGTCGCCTGAATTAAATCTGACATAGTGTATAGAGATTGCTGCGCGTTTTCCAGAGATCACAAATCAGAGGGAGTAATGTAGAGAACGCAATCTGTGTCGCTACTGTCTCTAGAGTGTCATATCTTCTCCTTATATTCTGACGTCTCCACTAGTGTTATAATTCACACCTTCATTACTTCCCGGCAACAACAAACTGCCCTAATCAGCCCAAACCTCCTGTTGTCACCATTCTCTTCCTCTTTGATGTTACACACATTTTGCAAAATGTTGACTTTACGATTGGCGGAAAAAGAAATCAGTAGATTCACTGATATATATCTGGTACACTAAAAAAAATAAAATTTATTACATATGACATAGCTATAGTACAGGGGTCGGCAAGTAATTTCAAGTGGGTTTCGGATGCGTTTGAAAAAAAAATGTCACGGTCCTAAATTATTATTTTCATTTTAACTCACAAAATTATATGAAATACAATAGATAGGCATA
This sequence comes from Diploptera punctata, assembly GCA_030220185.1. NCBI lineage: Eukaryota > Metazoa > Arthropoda > Insecta > Blattodea > Blaberidae > Diploptera > Diploptera punctata. The sequence goes on along the minus strand of JASPKZ010000460.1, from coordinate 275,667 downwards.
TTTGTATTAAAAACCAATGTGAGAAATTACATTTGCGGTCTTGAGCCGGTTTTGAAAAAGTTAGGTTCACGCGGGGAGTAACTTATGCGAGGACTGTCTTCAATGTGGGCGGGCGTTAATCTTTGAGCGATATTTGTGCCGACGCACCGCAAAGGATCCGCTTACGTATCGAAGTGTATGTATACACACCGAAGGAGTAGTACCGCAAAGGAGGCGCTACCATGTCAAAGGTCGCCGGCGCCGAGGACACCCGCACGAAAGATAAGTTTCATAAAGTGGCGTTAAGCTTTCGTTCGAATTACGAACACAAATATTGTTTAAATGAATATGGCTGCTCCGAATAAAATATGCTTCAGATGCTGTCAAAGTCAGAGAGCGATTTGTAAAATTTCTTATTTCATTAAATAGAATTCTTGTGTTGCATTAGAGGATATATAGAGCTTTTATGTGGATCTACATAACACAATAAGCTGTGCCGGCCGGTTAGCTTCTCCCTTCCGCACCCGCTCTCCAGCGCACTTTCCAGCGCTGCACAGATTAGTAACTACAATGAGTAACAAAATTGTTCTCATGTTTTGAAATGTTGAAATAATATAACTATTTAAATAAATATTGTTTGTATTAACCTAATTGGACATTTTCTTTTATGTTTCAGTTTATTCATTCATATATTTTTGTGAGTTGACTATGACATGATTTTTGGCGACCTGTTATTTGACCTTCCACGGTCCGGACCTTTACCTTCTGCGGTCCGGACTTCGATCGCGGTTCGCCAGTTGCCGATTGTTGCTATAGTACCTTACACACGGGCTACAGAAGGATGCCTTTATACAGTCAGGTATATCATATGGACGGGTTATACATTGGTCTAAGCCATATTTTGTTTTTTATAACATAGCATATTTCAAAAACATTATTATTCTATACCAAAGATCCCGATTTGAGGATAACGGTGGTTCCTGCTGGTTACTTATCTCAGCTGATTTAGTTACCCTTATTTTCCTATATATGCAATTGAGTGACGTAAGTAGCTCATCGCTAAGAGGAGACATCTATTAAGCAACTAAAGTGGGAAACCGATTAAATTTTACGCAGAAACTCTAATTTAGACTTCAGATTCTATAATAAGCCCGAAAATCTTCTGATTCAGGTTCCATGGTTTAAAGTACCTGCCAGAGAACTTGACACTCAGATTTTTCTATCCTAAAAATTCATCCACTCCTGCTTGCTCTGCACCCGTCGACACTCTAGACACAGAGGCATGCTACTGAATCCTTAGACTATGCTTGTAGATTATTACAAAAAAGGACTTTGTATAATAATTATATTATAATATTATTATTTCAAAGGTATCTCCTGCATTTAAATGAAGGCACGCCGTAGCATAGTTGATTAAGGTAATGCCATACAACTTGTAAGATTACGGGTCTGAATCCCGATGGGGTAAAACTTTTTTAACTGATTGAAATATTCTGGCCGCACCATGACCCAGGGGTTGATACAACCTTTGACGGAATAGTAGACAAAAGAAAAATGAACACCTACTTTGATTAGGAACATGAATTAGTGACACAGGAGAAAAAAAAGCCTACTAAACAATGCTGCAAAGAGGATGCACAAGAAAATTTAAAGAAAAATATAAAATAAGAAGAGAGCTTACAGGAAAAAGAAAAGGGTATATGAAAATCAGCGTTTGAAGGACTTAGAATGTTTTTAAATCACAAATAATATTACGTGTTTTTTATAAAATTATTTATTCCGATGTGTAAGAGTAATAAGGGAATTATTTTAACAGGAAAGAGTGAGATTTTGAAATGATGGGCACAAAAATTTAAATTTACTTTTAAATATTAATTCCAATCATCCACATGACAATATAAATAATACTCCAAGGAATGATGATTACGAAAACAATGATCCATCCATCCATAGTAATTCTGCCCGAAGGCAGCTATTTCACTGCAATCATACTATTTTCATGCTATGCTTTGCAGCTTTACTAAGGAATTATAGGTGAGGTAGCTTCCCGTTGCTTTCCACACCGGAAAAGGATGATGATCATGATGATGGCCGGATGCTTTTCGAGAATCGTTGGGCCCTAAGCTTCCTGACATTTGTCTTACAGCTGAGGATAAACCCCGAAAAAAACCTCACCCAGGAGCCTGTCTCGACCGGGAATCGAACCCGGGACTGCTGCGTGACAAGGCAGCACGCTATCTCGAGACCACAGCGGTGGACAGTATAATATTATCATCGTATAAAATGAAAAGGATCTCTCTTCTGTTAACTTAGTTTCTTCTTATCCTCTATAGGTGCCCGATGCCAACCGGGTCTGACATAATAATATACGACAAATAATAATAAATTAATATAATAATAATAATAATAATAATAATAATAATAATTTACGATGTTAGAGTAAGGGTACCAGGTCTTATCTTTCACTAAACGAACACTAATACGTGTACAGATGAAGAGCGATATTAGATAAGTTATATAAAACGCATTAAATTATGTATCGCTGAAATTAACATTATCCCTGCTTTACTAACCATACACTGTACATTTATCATATGACATATTTATGACAGACCTAGCAGATCATACAAAGAACCATTCAAGTGCAGGGCGACCTGACAGTAGAAATGATGTAAACAACACTTGCATGGACGAGGAACGGGAGCATGACGAACACAGCGTCAAGACGTGACCAGGTATAGTTAGGTACTGCAAAAATTGTATAATAAGCAACAATTACAATTGTACACTAAAATAACCAAAACACTACGCAGTATTGCCCATGCTAGCAAACACAGACAAACAAACATAAACAAAACCATACACAATTTTTTTTTAGGAATTAAACCCAATGGGTACAACTTGGACACTACACACACCCAATCCCAAAGTTGAGATTTTTTTAAAAAAACCTAACCCCGCCGGGAATCGAACCCGGGTCGCCTGAGTGGAAGGTTCTACCGACTACGCCACAGCTACGGACCACACACAATTTATAAGTTCACTATTACTTGTAATATGTGCATCAGAACTGAAATGAATGTTACTCCCTGAACATATTACGCTGTTATATTAGTAATCGGACGATATTGCATTCCCTACTACCAAACCTGTAGCGATTGTGTTTGGTGTAAAATCCAGTAGGTCTGGTTTATGACAGTTCTCATATTGAATAATTGTATTGTAAGCCTATGTTTCCCCTTTACAGAGATTTAGGCGCTCTCCCCCTACAGGGAAGAATTTGAACCATACTAATTTAGTTACACTTGTTTTCGTATAGATGTCATTTTGAGTGGTCCGTGGTTAGCGTTCCACCTCAGACTGACATCTAAGAAACTAAGGTAGTACTAGGACGGGAAAATTAGATAAATTTTGCTTAGAGGCCTTTCCATTCAGGCTTAAGGATTTTTTACGAGCCTGAAAATCTTCAGACTCGGGACCCACGGCTTAAAGTCTCTCCCGGAGGACTTGCTCCTTGGATTTTTCCGTCCTAAAAAATCAATCGACCCCGGCCGGGTTTGAACCCGCGACCCTGGGACACTCGGGACCAGAGGCAAGGAGCATAACCACTAGTCATATTGATAATCATAATCATAATAGTTACAATTAAGGAGCGATCAATACTTTTAAAATCCATTTTAAAACACCGTTGAGGTTATGTAATAAGATGTTACATGTAAAATTGGTACCTGGTAAGTTAGTCGTCCGCAACTAAATTATTAAACTTCATCAAGTAGCTCCAATATGGAGACCTTTCAAAAACAAATGTTTCATCTTCTGCACTTAACTGGTACTCAATCTTTTCACACTGGTCCTTTCTACATTCATTGAACCTCTCGGCTTGTATTTAAATGCTGCTTTTGGTAATCTTGTTACATTCATTCTTTCTACATGCTCTATAACCATTTATCTCTATGTTAATTAATTTTATCATTCAATTGATATTATATATATATAATATATCTATATATATATATTATATTATATTTAACTCTGTTCTTACATCTTCATTCTTTATCCGATCCCATTTTTGTTGCTAGCTTTTTCTTCTTCTAGGAGGAAGTTCATATCTACGCTTTGTATTCTACTTTGTAATTTTTTTGGTCATTACCTAAGTTTCACCCTCATAAACTAATGGAATTTAATTTATTTAATACTTTAAGTAAAGTTAATAGAAAAACTCAAACTTGTTAGATATTATTTAGCCCTAAATTTGTACCAAATTATATAACAATATTTAAACAAAACAGTATAATAACTTGGGTTATACTACAGGGTGGCACCGCTCGAATGGACCTAATTTCAATTGCTTGTTTACTGGCAAACGGTTGAAGATAGAAACTTAAAACAACGTTCATATTACAGAAAAAAATCACCAAGTTTTGATATCCAGATCACCACATCTCTATATGAGCCCCAGCAGTCACTGTGACGATATCAAACGCGATGAACAATTTCTTGCCCCAAGTACCGTTTGGAGTATGTCTTCTGGAATGTTCTCAATTAGCCTCTATGATGCGCTCTTCACGAAGATCACGAAGGTCTTTTGACTGGGGTGGTGTAAAACTTTATCTTTGACATAGCCCCAGAGAAAGAAATACCAGTGGTGTTAAATCGGGAGATCTCGGGGGCCACGCGATTGGGGCCTCCCCTACCAATCCAACGGCCAGGGAAAAAAATGTTGTCCAAAGTCGTACGAACTTCATTGGACCAGTGGGGAGGAGGAGCACCATCTTGCTGGAAAACGATGTTAGGCTGACAGTTGTTCAATTTGTGGAAAGAAGAACTGCTCCAGCATGTCAAGATATGTGGTACCACGAACAGTTTCTCGGCGAAGAAGAAGAAAAAACGTGTCCAATGACCTTATTATGTGACAAAACTGCACCAAACATTCATCTTCGGACTATCACGAACATGCGAGTGCTTGAATAGCGTGAGGATTCTCCGATCCCCAGATCCGCACCATTATGCCGGTTTACCTTGCCTGACAAATGGAAAGTGGCTTCAGTCCGAGAAGAGAAAATCTTGGTCATGAAGTCAGGATCAAGCGCCGAGACGGTCCAGCATCGTATTGGCGAATTCCACTCGTTTCGGCATGTCATTCGGCTCCAGACGTTGGCACTAACTGCACTTTATATGCGTGCAGTTTGAGGCGTTTGTGGACAATCCGTTGTAATGTCGATTTTGGTGGTTATGAAGTTCCCGCGAAGCTCTTCTTAATGACTTCCGGGGGCTTCGCTCAAATGCGGCTTGAACATTTGCTACCATTTTCATCGGATGCTCTGCGACCACCCACCCATGCTTCTTCAAATTCACAGATCCTGTAGCTAATAATGTATCACGCCACTTCTTTATGCTTCTAGCAGTTGGAGCATCACGGTTAAACACACGCCTGGAACTCCCTTTGAACTCTAAATGATTGATTTTAAAACTCCGCATGATTCCACAAAACAGCTTGCGCTTTCATCTGCGGAGTCGCCATTTTCACAAACATTTAAATCTAAGAACGAGAAACGTATCTTTGTGCCATCTAACCGTACAGGATTCGAAACTTGGTGAGTTTTTCTGTACTATGAACGTTGTTATTTAAGTTTCTATCTTCAAACCGTTTGCCAGTAACAAGCAATTGAAATTAGGTCCATTTCGAGCGGTCCACCCTGTATGTTTGTTTTCTCTGAAGACCGACACGTTTAAATAAGTATAAGAAATTGAATAAATGAAAAATATATTCATTTAACCACAAAATTGGATCACAACTCCGAATCTGTTTAAAATAAGTATAAGAAATTAATAAATGACAAAAATATATTCATTAACCACAAAATTGGATCACAACTCCGATCTGTTGAGGAATTAGTTTATTTTACGCAGTTCCTGCGTGGACGCACTTTTTCGTATTTAGAAGTTTAAGCTTGATATATTAGAAAGTTGAAGCTCAAGGTGAAAATTAAAAATAATTATTAGATAAATGTTTTGGTCCAAACAAAGATTTTAGAGACAAATGTATTCTGTACCCCCGTGGTGCATCTCCAACTTGAAGCAAAAGGTGCTCCCCTTGAGAGAGTTTACATAACCAAACTAATTTAGTTACGTTTATATCCCCTATGATTTAGCGAAATGACATGTGGTTAGCACTTTGTCCCTCAAAGCTACATCTAGTAGACAAACTTAAGGGAAACGATGGGAAATGTTTAAATTTTGTCCAGAGGTTGTAATTTAGGCATGAGGCTCTTTTACGGACCCTGAGAATCTTCGGACATAAAGAGAGGAAGACTGGATGCATGGCTTGAAATCCCTTCCAGGGAATTTTCCTTTGAATTCTTCCATCCTAAAAAACCCATCGACCTCGGGTCCCGTTTTTTTTGAACCAGCTAAGTTCAAATACCACAGGCAAGGAATTTAACCACTAGAGCACTTACGCACGGCCGATGTGAAAAATATAATTCTATAAAAAGAAAAACATAATAAAATATTTAACTTACGATATATTTTTTAATTCGACCCTAAATAGTGATTATATATTAACAAAAATAATATAGTAAAATATACGACCTACAAGTTCCTTTATTTTTTCTTCGATATTAGGTCTATATATTTTTTTATTATTATGGACTTTACATACACAACAGGAGCCCTGAAAGCTTGTAAGTTTGCGCCTTCTCTGGAGTAAAACGCTCTACGCGGTTGATGCTATAAAACTCTAAAGCTTGTTTTCCATCCAATTTCTGTGGCAATTTAATTCCTTCTTTCCATTCTGATATCCCATATTACGGAGGCGCGGCGGCCGCTAAAGGAGATTTTCTTCAAGAAGAAACAGAAGAAAAATAAGATAGCGAATCTCAGCTTAAAGCAAGCAGATAGAGTAAGTTTTAACAGAAAAAAACGATTTTCATGAAAAGTAATGTCTCATTCATAGACTATATTCAAAATAAAACTGACATCCAGACAATTGGAACTTCAAGAGCGAATTATGGAATAAACAGTGTTGAAACGATAACATTCTCCGAAATTGTTTGGGAATGTTTTCATGCCAAGGTATTTTATATCCGTTATCTTAAACACAGAAATTTGTTGTAAGTAGCTATAAAGTGCTCGCCTTTGATTTCGTGGCCATGGGTTGAAAACTCTCTGTCATAGCCCGAGAATGATTGTTTTCAGATCATAACTTTGATATTACATAATAATAATCATCCATCCCTAGTAATTCTGCCCAAGACAATCCCTTCAACATGCAATCATAAATCATAACATTTTCATGATACGCCTGCCAGCTTTACCATAAGGGAATTGTAGGTGTGGTAGGCTTCCCGTTTATTTACACACCGGTGAAGATGAAAAGGATGTTATGACGATGATTATGTAGGATTTGATGATGGCCAATGAGTTCGGGACCGTTTGGTCCTTAAATTTTTCCTAACATTTTTCTTAAAGGTGAGGAAAAAAAACCCCGATAAAAACCTTCACCCCCATAAATGAAAACGTGCCCCGACCGGGATCGAACCCGGGCCCCCTCGCTGCTTGACACGGCAGCACGCTCCAAACCTCGAGATCACAAAGCGGTGGAAATAATAATAATATAATATAATATAATAATAATAATAATAATAAACTAATATCATCATCAGCATCATCATCATCAAGTATGGGCCTGTTGGCCCTTTCCGCTCCCCCGCGACTACATGGCCGCCGGGGCGTAGGTCGTCCTTCCAACGAGGTTTTTGGTCTTCTACATTTCCTTCGGCCTAGAGGCCTATAATGAGCAGCTGTTTTGATAGCGATTATGTGGCAAATTCTTTGTTTTATGTTCAAACCATTCGTTTATTGTGTGTATTTTCCCTCGTTGAATTAGATTTGTAGTTCACTCTGATATTTGACTTAATCTTTGTCTCTTAAGATACACCTGCAAACTGATTAATACTAATACTAAAATAATAATAATAATAATAATAATAATATAGTAATAATAATATAATATAATTAATATAATATAATAAAAAATAACAAATATACATATAATATAATCTAATTATAATATATATATGCATATAATTATATAATATAATATATGTCCTGTAATGTAATGTAAATTTAATGTAATGTGAATGTAATGTAATTTACTGACTTAATTTAATGTCCTGTCCTGTCCTTCCTGTCCTGTCCTCTCCTCTCCTCTCCTCTCCTCTCCTCTCCTCTCCTTCCCTCCCCCTCCTCTCCTCTCCTTCCTCTACCTCTCCTCCCTCTCACGTCCTCTCCTCTCCTCTCATCTCCTCTCCTCTCACTCTCCTCCCCTCCCCTCTCCTCCTCCTCCTATTCTTCTTCTTCTTCTTCTTCCTTCTTCTTCTTCTTCCTTTCTTCTTCCTTCTTCTTCTTCTTATTCTTACTTCCGGCTCTTCTTTCCCCCCTGGTCCCGGCGCCTTGTTTCCTTCCTTCCCTCCCCCTCCTGATCCCCTTTTCTTCTCCTCTTCTCTTTATTTCACCTTCTTTCCCCCCTATTCCACTGCTTTTTCTTTTCCCTTTTTCTCCCGCTTATTTCTATCGATTTTTCTATGATATTTAACTAGTACATGAAGACGTGCGCCATATTGATTTTAACAAATATTTAGCAAAAACAAAGGCGTGTCCCAGTCACGACAGAGGATTATGTCTTTTGAACTGTACACGTATATAGTTCAGAATTTTCAGAACTCACTACTTATTTTTTTTGGGCGTTGCATTCTTTCACAGGTTAAAGTACTTAAATTGCTTTAGTTTAGCTTTTAGGTTCGTTAAATATTGTGTATATGTTGACTGCATCCCGTGATTCCATAGTGTAAACCGCTTCGCGTTTGTTGGCGCATGAGCATGGTGTATAGTTGAAACATATTTCGCGTCACATGTTGTAAGAAAACCTATTATTATTATTATTATTATTATTATGCTATTATTATGTATAATATATTATGTGTATTTTTTATGTTATTATTGTTATTAATTATTTATTATTCTTATTATTATTAATTATTATTATTATTATTATTATTATTATTATTATATTATTATTAATTATATTATTATTATTATTATTATTATTCTTATTATTATATTATTATTATTTGGCGAACTTCATGGCTGTGGTCAGAGTATCTGATTAAAGTTTACGAGGTCACGGGTTCAATTTTCAATCAGATCACAGGAACGTTTTATTTAAGGACCTGTCTGGGTCTTCTTGTAAGTTAAATAGGTTAAAGACTCTCCAGGCGCTTCATTATCATTAATCACTTACCATATAATCGGGATAACGTATCTCCGTCTTTCACGACGCGACCAAACTTTAGAAGTGGGCTAGAATTCCCGCAACGCCAGGAGAGAATACTAGAAATGACGTAAAGAAAACCTGGAGGCTGATAAAAATAATAGCACTTTTAACGAAAAGAGGAAATAATATTATATTAGTAATAATAACAATAGTTTAATAATAATAATAATAATAATAATAATAATAATAATAATTTTATTTTTATACAGTTTTTTTCAATGTTTACACATCTTTCTGTGCCTAAAGTTTTATTTTCCTTATAATAAAAATAACATTAATAATAATAAATTTATAAGTCCACCGCTGTGGTCTCGGTGTAGCGTGCTGCCTTGTCACTCAACGGGCCCGGGTTCGATCCCCGGTCGGGACAGTTTTTCTGGGTGAGGTTTTTATCGGGGTTTTTCCTCACCTGTAAGATAAATGTCAGGAAAACTTTAAGGCCCAAATGGTGCCCGAAATCATATGGCCATCGCAATCACCATCATTCATATTCATCTTAGGTTGGGCTTAGGATTAGGGACTCTCCTGGCGCACCATTATCATCATCATCATCACCCATCATATCATCGGGGCAACGTAACCCCGCCTTCCAGGCGTCCCAACCTCAGAAGTGGGTTACAAGTACGCCATGCCAGGTGAGAAACCAGGAATGTCGAAAGACAAAACACGGTGCATTTGAGAAAGAAAATATATATACATAATTTTAATGTTTACACATCTTTCTCTGCCTAAAGTTTTATTTTGCTTCTCCACTCTCTCTCTCCATCCAATCCATGTCCTCCAGTCCTCTTGTTCTCATTCCAGTTCTTATTTCTTGCATCCACGAGTTTTGAGGTTTTCCTCTCCTCCTTCTTCCAGGTGGACACCATTTAAATGTTTTCCTGGGGATCTTTCTTCTTGCATTCGTCGTACGTGCCCATACCAATTAATTGCTATAATCTACTATTGAATAACCAATATTCAGTTTTTCACTTATGACAGAATTTCTTATTTTGTCTAATTTTGAACATCTTGCTGCTCTCCTCAAGAAATCCATTTCCATCGACATAAGTTATTGTTCTAAGTGTTTGTAAAATTTTCAAACTTCAGCTCCATATGTGACATTACTTCTCACTATTGAATTATATATTTGTAACTTATTTTTCCTGGTTATATATCTGTTCCATAAGACTCCATTCATCATTGCTGTCTTGATCTACCTTTATTTATCCTGTTCTTAATATCACTTTCTTGTTTATCCTCTTTATCTTATTTTGCTCCCAGATACTCAAATTCTTCACATCCTCTAATATACCCCATTTCATCTTCTAATATCAAATCTTCGGTTTCGGCTTCACATCCCATAGAAAATGTTTTTTCTAAATTTATTTTCAAACCCCAGTTATCGCATTCGTCCAATAATTTTCTGAACATAAACTCCATGTCTTCATATTCTTGAGGAATTATTATCTGGTCATCTGCAAATAACAGTGTATGTATTGTATAATAATAATTATTCTTTTAAAAGTAATAATTTTATTTATTTCCAAGTTTAAAATGTAGGCCTATTCATATACATCTCCATGTATGGCTACTCAAAATTATTTAGCATTTTTTCATTCGAAAGATCTATTTTGCCCCAGCCCCTTCCTGATCATTTAGTGTTGTATCTCCTGCATCCAGGAGTGACTAAGTAGCCTTTTCTTCTTGTACCCGATGATTTCCTTCCAGAACCTGCTTGGGAACCCATTCATCCTTCATTATTTGCATGTGTCCATATCATAACAACTGTTTGTATCCTGTAGAGTCTAAAATTTATAATACAAATAATTTCAATTATAATAATTAATTTCTTCCGATGAAGTTAGGTTCGTAAAATGTTCTCGCCCATTTTCCAGCAACAAATTATATGCATACTTAAAATTGAAAAAAACCCATTGTAAAAGGGACATATACCACACTTGTCAAATGGTTTTAGGACAGGAAGGCAGCCAGTATCATCTAGGGTCATAAATAGAATTTCTAGCAGAAGAATCATTCCATATCAAGTCATCTAGGCCATGTCAACCACCACCTCCTATCTTCTCACATGCTAAGAAAGTATACCAAAATGTATCTGTTTATCTCGACAAATTTTTGTTGTATAGTACTTTGAAATATTAGTAAAATAACCAGTTTTGCCATTTCGGAAAATGAAAAAAAATTGTGTCTGTGACATTTATAGTGCAAATCGTATGAAAATGTGCACTGCTGTTGAGAGAACTGTGCTGATTCCAAAAGATCAAAATATGGCAAAACTTTATATTTATTTATTTTATAAAAAATATTTTTATTTATTTCTAAAAAAAAACATTTCAGCACAAAAACGGTGTTTAAAAATAATATATCTAAGTGGGAAAGTGACAAACTAGTCATTTTGTTTTAATTAATCTCCAACACTTTTTCTATTTTAAGAAAAATACAAAATATTTAGCATTGCATTTGTCTCATTGTATGAAAGTATTTTTAGACTGTTGAACACCTTATTTTGGATTGTCCATCTCGTGGATATAAGCGGTACATTCTGGACGTTCATTTAATTGAATGTAATAAAGTATTGCGTAATTAAATAATTTATATTTTAAAAAGGAAATGTTGTTACACAGCGTTAAAAACACTTGTAAATGCTATTTCACCACATTGTAATTCATATTTATTACTATTTATCTTCTTAATTATAATATAATGTTAGTTTTGTTTCGTTTATTTATTGTTTTTGTTTCATTTCAATTTTGTAACTATGTGTATCTTCAAGTTTCTTTTAATTTAAAACTTTTCTTTAATTTTTTAATTGTTAATTAATTTTTTTTAGTTTAGTTTAAGATAAATGGGGCTAAGCTTGTTTATATTTTATAAATAGGAATAGTTTAAATATTATGAATTTATTTTAACTACAGCCCAAATATGATTATAAAATGGGACCCTCAATCTTGGAGATTTAATAAATCTATCTATCTATAGTGTTCTGCCCGAGGGCACGTCTTTCACTACAATCATAGCATTTTCATGCTATCATTTGCAGCATTACTATGGAATTATAGGTGTGGTAGCTTCTTGTTGCTTTCCACACCGATGAATGATGATAATGATAAGGACGATGACGATGATGGCCGGATTTTCGAGGGCCGTTGGGCCCTAAGATTTCTGACATTTGTCTTGCAGGTAAGGAAAAAACCGAAAAAAACCTCACCAAGGAGCCTGCCCCAACCGGGAATCGAACCCAGGTCTGCTGAAAAGGCAGCACGCTACCTCGAGACCTCTGCAGTGGATATTTAATAAATCGATGAATGAATGAATTAATTAATGAGAAAATATTTACCTTTTAAGAAGTGTTTTAATACTAACGATAGAGGGCATTCGGATCCCTAATTCAGTGAAATACTAGATTAAGGAAATTTTACAAGTATTTGACTTAAAATGATGCGATTATAAGTGAATATTTGTGTGGTATTGAGCTGCAGAAGTAGAGCTGCTTAATTTACGAAGTATATGAAACTAATATAACTCCAGTTGTATCCTTGCGCTAGAAGGGATACAAGTTGATGTAAGTTAGTTCACATACTTTTGGAGTAACCTTCACCTCGTGCATGTGGGGGATGTAACTGCCACTAATTTCTGGAGGCGAGGAGCCGCGGGGATTCACCATTATTCCAGTGGCGCGCACTCGTAATAAGCTAACTTTGTAGACACAGTGAACATGACAAATTGCTCTGCAACTTGTTGTACTAACCAATGTTACATTTTTTCTCGAGTCTCTAATGCATCTTACGTGTAAACCACTAGATTCCTCAAGCATATGGTTTTCTGGCTGCAAATTTGTCAAATATTCAGAATAATCTTTTCTTGGTGAAATATTTATTAATTTTGAAACTAAATTGCTTTCTGACTAGCGGTTCCAAGTTCGATACCCCGGGTGGTTGGATTTTTTAATTTAACTGGTTTTAAAAGTAGTAACATCTTCCTGTGCCCAATATTAAGATTTGATTCTCTTCTTCCATTTAGAGTAAGGCAAATGCGCTTCTTACGTTCACTGTTAGGAATTAATAGACTGGATCACCAAAGGAACACTATTATCATAAGTAATGCCACGAGTGATTTCCAAATTATCGATAAATTCACGACTCACCAAGTGAGGAGTGGCATTAGTTAGGACTATTCAACGAATAAAATTAAGCTGTTTCGCAAACCATTAATTAAGTATAGTTATTTTAAAATATTTATATAGTTAATGTAAACGGCGATGTTTGAAAACAAATGAGAAACGATTGATACACTTCATTTGCTTCTTTTGTTCATCACTGCAACCAGATCATATTATTTATTGTCAAAGGATCGCAATATTGTATGAATCCACCCTAGTGGAGAAATTTATAACCAAACATTGTAGGTAGTAATTAATTTATAATGTCCTATGATGTAAATATGTCAATTATATTTTTCTACAACGTTATTTCCTGGGAAATAATTCGTTTAAGAAAGTGCAAACAGTGTTTTTTTGTTTTTTTTTGTGTTTTTATATCATATGCCGCAAGCACTGTGTGTTAACATTCGTGCACTATATATAAAAAGACTGTGATTGGTTGTAAATAAAAAAATCATTGAAATGTAATTGGTCATTGACTTCCATTTGGGGCATGAATTAAATAGTCAGAGAAAAAGTACCATGTTTAGTTGAAGATACAGAAAGATAGCAACAAGAATGGAAAAATTATCTGAGAAGAACTGAAAGAATGTACCTCTAAAATTGGCATTCCAATATACTCTAACTGAACATAGGGATCAAGGAAGACCAAAACATCAGTGGAAAGATCAAGACCATCTTCTTTAGGTTTACCGTCACAGGCCACACGGCTAAAACGGGTTTGTATTGTATTGTATTGTAAGCCTATGTTTTCCCTTTACAGAGATTTAGGCGCTCTCCCCCTACAGGGCAGAATTTGAACCGCACTAATTTAGTTACACTTGTTTTCGTATAGATGTCATTTTGAGTGGTCCGTGGTCAGCGTTCCGCCTCATACTGACATATAGGAAACCAAGGTAGTACTAGGCCGGGAAAATTCGGTAAATTTTGCTTAGAGACCTTTTCATTCAGGCTTAAGGATTTTTTACGAGCCTGAAAATCTTCAGAGTCGGGACCCACGGCTTAAAGTCCCTCCCGGAGGACTTGCTCCTTGGATTTTTCCATCCTAAAAAATCCATCGACCCCGGCCGGGTTTGAACCCGCGACCCTTGGGACCAGAAGCAAGGAGCATAACCTCTAATTTCACGATTATAATCTTCAATTCATCTGTATCCTTCCAGTCACCATCCTGCAGTCCCCTGTCCTTCATACATTTCATAATTCCTTCTGTCATATTTTGTAAGGTCTCCCTCTTCTTTTCCTCAGATTTGGAATCCACTCCAAAATCCTAACTGGCAATCTATCTTTATTCATTCTCTTTACATGTCCACCCATTGTAATTCTTTATTTCCCACAAATTGTATAAATGTTTCATCGAAGTCCATTTTAATTACAAATTATTATAGAAGATAGGGGGAGTGGTGGTGTAAATCAATATTCGCTAGATAGTTCACATATAGTGTCGTTTAAGGCAACGTGCCTTGGTACATTTCTACCGGAGTTGAGCTAATTTGAGTCCCCATGGGGGAAGACATATTCTAGAGGAATTTCGGGCCTAATGGAACCATTGCTAACACATAATTGTAAGGAATTTGGGTAACTTCAATAAATAATGGTTCCACGTTAAGAAGACCAGCTTAACGTCTAGTAGCCCGGAATGCTGACTATATAAATGAACCCTTGATTATTTAAAATGGGTCATGCTCATTATATTACATTTAGAGAAAACTCCGTTTTTTTCTATTTAGCGGTTCAAATTAAATATTCAAAATGGTATACATATAACAAATATTTTACTTGTTTTGATGGACACTTGGTAATACTAGAAAAATACATTTCGGATCCTTAGAAGCCAAGGAGAACAAATGACAAGTCGATAATTTTGGAGTTAAGTGTAGATTTTAGTAGTTAAAGCAGAAAGATACTAATATGAGTGTAAAATTGATACAAATAAAAATCTGTCAGATGCTGAAACCTAGTGGCTGAAAGGAAAACTGCCAAGACAATAACATATTGAGATTCCCAATTTTGAACATAATTTACTCAAAACTGACCTTTCCTTATTTATACCTCTTGGCTTCTAAGGATCTCAATTAAAAACATGAAATATGCTCTTGAGGTGTCAGTAGATCTACTCACTTATAAATGCACTAAATTATACACGGTCCATTTTAATACTCATATCACCCCTATACTAGTGATGTGATCATCCATCACTGTGACTAGCACATGTGGATGAGAGACCAGCAGCCAACTGGTCGGCCAACAGCCTATCTAGTCCTGATGAGCCATGGCATTTTGTTTAGATAGTTCACAGAGAAGAACGCTGTGCCGTAATTTATTACGGAAATATATTACAAGCTTCAAGGTCGAGGGCATTCGGTGTCTGTTTAGAGGTTAAGTTTCTTGTGTCTGATCCCAAAAGTCGTGGGTTTAAACTCGACCGGTATCGGTGGATTTTTTGGAATGGAAAACTACGAGTAAGGGTATGTACTCTGGAAGGAACTTTAAGCCATGGGTCCCGAGAAGGACGATTTTCGGGCTCATAAAAGAATGTAAATTAGAGCCCCTAAGTAAATTTTAATCTTCCTTTCACATCTGACAATGGAATTGTCAACCATTGCATGCCGAAACCTGCCTTGAAATATCTTTTAGAGAAGCTCTGTGATGTACCAAGGCCATGTCCAAAAATCTGCTGTTTTTAACTGCAAGGCACATAAATCGAAGCAGAATCCAGAAATGGTAACCTATTGAGCGAAGGAGATGGACTCTCTGCTTGATTAGGGCGGAGTGTAGTGAGGCGGGCCGTATCCGAGTGATTAAGGCAGGAAGCCTTGGCGCAGAGCTACGGGACTTGCGCTGGTTCGAGTCTCCATGTGGAAGATATTTTCTCACGGTATTTCGGCCAGTATGAGACCGGTGCCCACCCAGCATCGTGAGGCATTTGGGTAGCTACAATAAGTAGTGGCTCCAGGTTGAGAAAACCAGCTATAACGGCTGGGGGACTCGACATGCTGACCACATGTCACCATTACACTGGCTGGATGATCATCCACCTCTGTGATTGAGACATGTGGATGTGAGACCAGCAGTCGACTGGTAGTCTAAGGGCCGTCTAGGCCTGTCGCGCCATAGAATTGATTAATAAGTCTACTAACAATGGTATTTATGCTCCCCATGTATTTTTTTCGGAGTAAATTATTAAATTATTTCAATATTGTAATTATAATAACCATTCATTTATCAGCAATGTCATGACCGGGAGTAGATTTATAACTTGGTCTGAGAAGTTTGTTGAATGTCTTACGCTCCACCATTCTGAAAGGAAATGTAGTTGCTAATACAAATCTAGATATTTGTTCATGCAGTATTTTTCTTTCTCCCTCAGAAGTTTTTATAACAAATTTATCTATTGTTAATTTTCTTTTAGTGGCGTTTTGAACAGATTCTGAACATAACTGTTTTTATGGAAAGGAGAAAAAATCTAATAAAAATTAAACAAACATGGATAATTTTAAGTAACTGTAGGCTGATTTTTAAAATGAAGTTTTATTATTATAGTAATTTACAAAATAAACAATAAAATATATTTGTTTATCTGTAATGTCTGCAGATGTTGGTGGGATATTGACATCATTATATGGCACTTATTCCACCTCATATTCACAAGTTTAGTTTTGATTTTCATCTTCTTTAAAACATTTACTTCTACGTGTTTTTAACCTGGTTACAGGCCCTTCCATTTCGACTTTGTACACTTACATCTCCAACAGTTTTACCTGTTTATCCGGGTAGTATATCAAATCAGATAGGGTACAATTTCCGTCCAGCATATGACATTAATTTTTGAGAAACTGTATACACTGTTAATCAACTCCACTAACGTGAAATCAACATAACACTACAGTCAAGGAATATGCTACAGTTTTTTTTATTCGATGCCCCGGGTTGTCATTTCGACGTTTCTGGTTTTCTCTCCTGGCATTGGCGTAATAATTGTAACCCACTTCCGAAGTTGGGGCGCCTAGAAGGCGGAGTTACATTACACCGATGATATACATCAATCCATAGTAATTCTGCCCGAGAGCAGGCCTTTCACTGCAATCATAGCATTTTCGTGCTATGAATTGCAGTTTTACTAGCGATTTGTAGGTGTGGTAGCTTCCCGTTACTTTCCGCACCGGTGAAGGATTATGATGATGTTGGTGATGATGGCCGGATGATTTTCGAGGAACTTTGGGCCCTAAGGATCCTGACATTTGTCTTATGGTTGAGGAAAAACCAAAAAAAAACCCACCGAGGAGCCTGTCCCGACCGGGAATCGAACCCGGGTCCGCTGCGTGACAAGGCAGCACGCTCCCTCGAGACCACGGCGGTGGACCCCGATGACATAATGAGTGATAAATGATAATGTAGCGCCAGGAGAGTTCTTAACCTAAACATAACCTAAATTCCAGACCAAGGACAGCCACAGGAATAATTTTCTTTAAGGAAGAATTCGTATGGTTTGACCGGGAATCAGCCTGGTAAAATACAGTCTTCAGTCTGGGCTTGGTGAAATAAAACTTTTTTTTCTGGATTATTGACCGTTAATTAAGTTTCAATTTAAATTTGAGACTGCTATGATCAGCCTCATGAGCTAGTGGTCCGCGTTTCTGACTATTGTTCATGAGGTCCCGGGTTCCATTCCCGCTCAAACCATAGGAATTTTTCCTTAAATGGAATAATTCCTGTGGTTTCCCACAGTCTGGAATTTAGGTTAAGTTTAGGTTAAGAACTCTCCTGGCGCTTCATTATCATTTATTATCCATTATATAATCGGGGTAACGTAACTCCGCCTTCCAGGCGCTCCAACTTCAGAAGTGGGTTACAATTAAACCAATGCCAGGAGAGAACACCAGAAATGTCGAAATGACAACCTGGGACATTGAATAAAATAATGATGCTTATGTATTGTTAGGCTGACAAGATTTAAAATATCGAGCTGTGATTTAAATAAAATTACATTTGAATTAAATCACGATTTCAAAATTATTTAAATAACTCGATTTAAATAATGATAAACCTTGATAAAAATACCCTCTAAATGCTTATTTAAGGAATACACTAGGATTACTTTTATATTCAGGTATTACACTGAGCAACAAAAAAATATAAGTTTTTTTGTCTCAGAAAGAAAAATATGTGATTCTGATAGTATTATTTTCCTGAATTCAAATATGATATCGGTTTTTTTCCCATCACGCAAGGTTTCTGAGAGACAGTCATTTATAATTTCAAACACTTTAATATTTTCTACATTCGTAACTACACAATATTCGAACATGTTGACTCACCTAGAAAGTAAGAAATGACGATTTTCTGCTACATTTCGCCTGTGGAACATCCCTCTTGATCGTCCAACAATAATCGGCCAGCATATTAGGATTCCATTTGCCTTGATATCTCTTTTCTGTAGCTGAAACCATTTGAGTTAGCTCATTTGGTTTTATTTTATAATGGACAAATGGACGAAAAAACGTTTATTAAAAATAATTATCTAAATTCATTAATTGAAGTGTAAATAAAAACAAACTATGGGTGATGGAGAAATTACGAATATATATTTGAAAACACGATAAAAAAGTGCATTAAGTACAACTATTACTACTCATGAGACAAAAATCATGTTGACCAGTGTTTTTATTATTATTATTATTATTATTAAAAAAGTTGAGTCTGACGTCATCTTATCTCATATTTCCTTCTTTGCAAGACAAGACTTATTTATTAAGTAGAACCTCAAAAGTCGAAATGTTACTTCATGTTGAATTTTCATAATAAATTATTATTATTATTAAAAAAGTTGAGTCTGACGTCATCTTATCTCATATTTCCTTCTTTGCAAGACAAGACTTATTTATTAAGTAGAACCTCAAAAGTCGAAATGTTACTTCATGTTGAATTTTCATAATAAATTATTATTATTATTATTATTATTATTATTATTATTATTATTATTATTATTATTATTATTATTGTTGTTGTTGTTGAGCTGATCATCTAATTCGGATTAAACTTTATTGAGTGGATTACATATTGAAAAGTGGACTTCAAGAAATATTGCATTTTCCGATAGATGTCCCTGATCACATGTTATGTACTGAATAACGAAATGAAGAGCTTGGACTTTTTTTCTGTAATACGGGAAATAAAACTTGCTGCATATTACCATATGCCATGTTCTTCATGAAGACAGCAATATATATATATATATATATATATATATACATATTTTATATGTTACTACTCTCCGGAACCTAGAGGAGAAAAATGTGAGAGATCTTGGTATTGTACCTAGCGTCATCAATATTCTTCTTCTTCTTCTTCTTCGTCACGTTTCGGCTTATTTACTAGCCTGTTCCGGCTCCAAATTGCTACTCTTTCCATCTTTTCTTGGTCTTCCCAAACTTCTTCTTCCTCGTGGTGAATAGGTGTATCTTGCTATTAGTATTCTATTCTCATTCATCCTTGCCAAGTGTTATTTCCAGTTTGTTTTGTATTTCACTATTGTTGTGTTTAATGCCTCTACTTTTAGTTGTTGCTTTATTTCTGTGTTATGTTTTTTTGTCTGTTCTTTGATATCCTGCTATTGGTCTGAGTAATTTAATTCCAGCAGCTTGTATTCTGGCAGAGTGTTGTGTTGTCAGTGTCCATGTTTCGGATCCATAAGTAGTAATAATAAGAACTCTCATTGTCTTGTATAATTTCATTGCCATCAATATTAATACTGGAAATATTCTACCAGATGGAAGGAGTATTCTAAAACAATTAAGAGTTCAAGAAGCAATTAACTGGAATAAACTTCGTCATAAACGTAAGGGTATAATATTCTCTATAATGGATATACACCAACAAATCAGTAGATACATGATCATCACAACTTGTATTGTCTTTTTCCAAATGGAAAGAAGCAATTAAAATGACAGCAGATGTGTCAGCAGTGTGTTCTTTGCCAGGGGCGATATCCTCTATAGGCATTGCCGCAGTGAGCACGAAATTTTTGCACACGTCCTGTGGGACGGTCCATTTGTAGAATCACTGAGAAACAGTCGGCACTATTATTCGGAACATGATGGGCCGGATTTTGCGAGATTGTGAATTATTGTTTAGGAGGAAGTTCACGGTGTGGTCTCTAATGGGAGTAGACATAATAAATGAATATATATTATTTCATTTAGAGTTTAAACCATTTTCAACAATTGATATGACCTCAGATCCTACAGTTAATTTTGAATCTCGTTGTGACCAGCCAGACGAAGTTGATTCTGAAAAGAAAGTAATATACTGTATGAACCAACAGTTGATTACTATATAGATAAATAGGCCTATCAATTAGATAGTATAATTGTCACAGGGTTGATGGTCAGGACGAAGGGTTCAATAATATCAGAACTCTTAGTTCAGTTTTGAAAATCCTTAGATTTGGATAAAATAGGCCTATATATTTCTAAAATTGCTATTGCTCCTATTCAAGGGTAAATTTCTGTTTTAAGGAACGATCTTTACGAAAAATCTACTTTATAGGATATGCAGGGTGTAACTAAATTCCCATTACATATTTTGAGGACGTGTAGACGGTTAAGTGTAGTATAGGAACGCATGTCCGGAAACGTATAGTTTTCCAGCTACACGCAAAATACCACAATACACGTCAAACTCTCTCGCACTTTCGGCGCGAAAAACTAGGGTATTACGCACGTCATTTATCGATCACCTGATACCCCATGCTCACTACAGGTTTATTTACTTGTCATTTGATTGAGTTTGTGATTCGTCGAGAGACGTTTGTACCTGCTGTTGTGCTTGTGATCTTTGTTCATATTGTATTACTCGACCGCGTTAACTTTTAGCAGGAGAGGGGAAGCAATGGTGCTAGTGGTGAAGATGGAGAAAGTGTCTCCTTCCACTGTTGGTACAAGCGAATGACTGGACAAGTGGTATAACACTGAGCAACAAAATATAAACTTTTTTCTTGTCTCAGAAAAAAATGTGATTCTAATAGTACTTTTCTCCTGAATTCAAATATGATATTGGGTTTTCTCCATCACGCAAGGTTTCCGAGACACAGGAATTTATAACTTCAAACACTTTAATATTTTGTACATTCGTAACTACACAATATTCGAACATTCGGACTCACCTAGAAAGTAAGAAATGACGATTTTCTGCTATATTTCGCCTGTGGGGCATCCCTCTTGATGGTCCAACAATAATCAGCCAGCATAATAGGATTCCATTTGCCTTGATATATCTTTTCCATAGCTGAGATCTCCTGAGTTAGCTCAATTTTACAATGGACAAATGGACGAAAAAAATGTTTATTAAAGGAAATAATTATTTAAATCCATTAAATGAAATTGAAATAAAAAAAACTGTAGGCGATGGAGAAATTCCGAATACATATTTGAATACACGATATACAAACTGCATTAAGTACACCTATTGGTACTCATGAGACAAAAATCATGTTGACCAGTGTTTTCAGTGGCAAAATATAGTGGTAGGCCTACTTGAAATAGGAGATGAAGTTAATGATAGATCCTCGGAGTGTGTATGCCTACGGGTTTCTGGGTAATGTTACGTGCAGAGGAATTAAATCAGCAATGATATCCAACTACTGTCTGACAGACTTAAATGTGTATATACTGTGAATATAGGGTATAACTTTCGCACTTGACATTGTCACTAACAACTACCTATACACAACTGATGGATAATAAACACTGTCACTGCAACCTGAGACAAGGGTCTGCTACCTCCAACCCCTATTCACTCTTACTACATTATTTTAGTTCACAGTTTTCCCGCTTTGAAAGATAATGGCATCGAGTAATACTAAGTTGTAAGTACTACATTTCATTTGTTATGTTTTGCTGTTGACTATGGTGGATACACGTTTGCGGAATACATCGACATGGTGTTATTGTACGGTGAAACTCGTAGCAATGATAGGGCTGCTCGTCCGAAATTATCTGGACCAACGATTTGGGCAATAGTTGATAGGTCGTAGTGGACCGATTGCTTGGCCTGCAGTTTTTCTTGACTTGACCCGACTAGACTATTACCTGTGGGGCCACATGGAATCCATGATTTACGAGACCCCGTGGCATCCGAGGAAGACCTACTGAAGATGATTATGGATGCGGACGTGCCGTATCTGTTTTGACGTCGGTGGTAGTTACATCGAGCCCTTCTTGTAAGTGGATCCAGACGACAGTAAACAGGCATGAGAGTGAGCAACGTGTGTTGACGTGTAGCGAGAAAATGATACGTTTCCGGACATGGGTGCATATGCTAAACATAACCGTCTTGATCCCCACTACATGTCCTCAAAAACAGTAATGGGAATTTAGTTACACTAGAGAATCGCGGGTTCAAACCCGGCTGGGTTCGACGAATTTTTTAGGACAGAAAAATCCAAGGAGCAAGTCCCCCGGGAGGGACTTTAAGCCGTGGGTCAATTTTCAGGCTCGTAAATGATCCTTAAGCCTCTAAGCAAATTTACCGAATTTTCCCGTCCTAGTACTACCTTGGTTTCCTAGATGTCAGTATGAGGCGGAACACTGACCGCGGACCACTCAAAAGGACATCTATATGAAAACAAATGTAACTAAATTTGTATGGTCAAATTCTTCGCTATAGGGGGAGATCACCTAAATCTCTGTTAAGGGAAACATGGACTTACAAGAAGAAGAAGATATCCGGCCATCATCACCATCCTTATCATTATCATCATCATCATCCTTCACCGGCGTGGAAAGCAACAGGAAGCTACCACACCTATAATTCCCTAGTAAAGCTGCAAAGCAAGGCATGAAAATGCAATGATTGCAATGAAATACCTGCCCTCGGGCAAAATAACTATGGATGGATGTATGTATGTACAGCTACAATTTAAACTTTTAACTTATTTACACAATATATTTCATTAAGCTATAAATCACTTTATCGTAATATATACATTTATAGTTCGCATACACTACGTATAATGATTCAGTTGAAAAAACATAAAAGGACTCATTGTTATAGAAACTTTCATAAATAGGAGTACAAACTATTTACGTACTGTGTACTGTAATCGTCCCTCGTCGTAGCCGAGTGATTAAGGTAAGAAGCCTTGCGCTGGTTCGAGTCACCATGGGAAAAGAAATTTTCTCATGGAATTTCGGGCAGTATGGGACCGGTGCCCACCCAGCATCTTGAGGCATTTGGGTAGCTACAATAAGACTCTAGGTTGAGAAGACCAGCTATAACGGTTGGGAGACCCGAGATGGTGACCACATGTCACCCCTACACTGTCTAGATGATCGTCTACTCCTGTGATTAACACATGTGGATGTAACGCCAGCAGCGGCGGCTTGGTGGTGCTGTAGGCTACGGGAATTCTAGGCCTGTCGCGCTTGGAGTTTGGAGTACTGCGATCATGTATAGAGCGAGTAGTTTTAAACGTATTTTGGCAAAACTAACCATGTATAAATGGTTCCGGAAATACTGTTATAGCGAAGTATTAGCAAATTGACTAAAATAAATCGATCTCAAATATTTGGACATACTCGGACCCCCCCCCCCGTGTTACCCCCTCTGAAGCAAAGCACTCGGTATATGGCTTTAGATGTTAATTCACCTGTAAATGAGACTAGCATATAAAACGTGCTCAAAGCGGAATCACAGGGGACCATTTTTTCCACATTACAAAATTCAGCATTATAAAAAACTAAAATTTATTAATAATCTTACATTATAGGATATAGTTTAACGTACCTTGGATTAATTGTAGTTCTGCTGCCGTTGAGAAGTGAAGTATAATATGTACGAGCGACTTCGACGGTAACAAGCGAAAAAAAAAAAAACAATCCCGTTTCTTCAAGTTAAAATGTCTCTTAGGCGCGTATCCTGAAATTAAAGTATGTAGTTTCGGTTTCCGCTCACTAACTACACTTTCGTTCATATCCTTTGATTGCCCGCAAATTTCATTCCATTCTTATTTAAAACTGTCCAGCCAACCTGAAGATACCTTGAAATCGTTATTTCTAGGGATTTAGAAAAAGGTAGAGCTTGACTTTAGAGAATCGCTTTGGAAATTAGGAGACATATCTTCAAGCACTTTCACTTTTTCGTTTAATGACAATGATACATTCGTTTTAGTCATTTTATTCCGTAAATTCAGAAAGCTACCTGAGAAAGATCAGTCTCAGGACTTAAACTAATCTAAGATTTTACAGTGCAATGGTTATTTGTAAGACAGATATCTGTATTTCACTAACGGGTATGCATGCCGTGAGGCCAAAAGAAAATTTCAGGTACAGGTAGAATCTCTACTTCACCCGACGGCAGGTATCATTCCTTATTGTTTTCTTGGCCTAATGGGAATTCCATGCATAGGAAACTAATTTGTCTCTCTGTCTTTCAGCTTTATATTTTTTTCATGAATTGTGTAGAAATATTCTTCCGTTTCCACGTTGGACAGATTCCGCTTTATGCAAAATAAATACAGATAAAATTACTATTATTTCGCCGGGACCAATAAATGTGTTCACATTAGACAGATTTCCGCATTATTCATGTTCGGATTAAACTCTTTTTACTCATTGAATAATGCAAGGAATTCTACTTTACCGTATTCTAGAATTTTCGATTTTCATCACATGGGTTAGTAAAAATATAATTGACAATGAATGAGCCTAGCGGAGATTGCACTAACGAATGGCAGACGTCTACTGCAAATTTTCTATATTGGATACATATTTCATTATCCGATTGCAAATGTGACATTTATTTTGAAATGAGTACAGTGCGTATAATTTAAGTGTCATGTAGTTAGTCTGGATATAATTAGACAAATACAACGTCGACATTTGCCAAATTAAATGTCATTTTCAATTTAGACTGTTCATATGTTTGAAAATTACATTTACAATTTATTTGGTTTTAAAATAAAAAGCGACGCTAATCGGATTTACCTATACGTTTAATTAATTTTATGTTTAAGCAGAGCTGTAGAGAGTGGAAAACGAGCCAGGGCTTCGAGAGGTCAATCATAGTGTTAAAGAGAAATGTTAATCACGGTTTATCATAAGTAATGCCACGAGTGATTTCCAAATTATCCATAAATTCACGACCCACGAAGTGAGGAGTGAATTTATCTAGAGAAGTTGTAAATCAAGAGTGGCATTTGGTAGGACTATCTAATGAATAAAATTAAGCTGTTTACTCACAAATCACTATTTAACTATAGTTATTTTAAAATATTTATATATTTAATGTAAACGGCGATGTTTGAAAACAAATGAGAAACGATTGGTACACTTCATTTGCTTCTTTTGTCCATCACTGCAACCAGATCGTAATATTATTTATTGCTAAAAGATCGCAATGTTGTAAGAATGCACCCTAGTGGAGATATTTATAACCAACGTTATAGGTATTAATTAATTTCTGATGTCTATGATGTAAATATGTCAATTATATTTTTATGCAACATCATTTCCAGGAATATAATTCGTTTAAGCAAGTGCAAACAATGGTTTCTTTTTTTTTGTGGTATAATCAATTGTTACAAATGTTTTTATATTATATCTCGTATGCGCTTTCCGTTGACATTCTGGTAGCCGTATTTCTTGGTGAGTCAGTCACTTCAAGATAATGCTATGACCTATTCAGAATGTTAAAAAGGAGGTGCTTTCTTTATTATGATAATCTTTAGTTGGTAAATTCTTGGCGAAACACGACTGTGATTAGTTGTAAATAAAAAATCATTGAAATGTGATTGGTCATTGACTCCCATTTAGGGCATGCGTTATATAGTAAGGTTTAACCTATAACTAGACGAGAAGTGCAGTAGAACTTGAAACTACGTGTCTCTGTGTTTTGAGTGATCCCTGCAACATGAAAGTCTCGCATTACCATTTTACATTTGGTGAATAGTAATTACTACGACTCAAGAAAATTTCGAATTTTGGGGAAAAATAATAATATCAATTAAATTATATACAATTTAATTAAGAAAATTCATTACAATAAAGCAATAAACAAAGTTCTTCCTTTACCCAAGAAAGACATAAATATGGCATAATGCCATACATATGCCCACTTTCCAATAAAATATCTAAATACTTAAAAAAGTTCAACATTAATGTGGCATTTTAAACTAATAAAACTTTACAAAATATAATAAAAACAGTAAAACGAAAGTAAAAAAAAGGAACAATTATCAGGTGTATATAAATTGAAGTGTAGCACATGTGACAATGTCTATATAGGACAAACTGGTAGACATTTTATTTCTCGTACAAAGGAACATACGAGAGCATTTAACAGACGTTTAGATAATTCAAAATATGCTAACCACCTACTCTAATACGATCATTGTTTTGATTTAAATCTTAAAATTTTACAAGTTTGTGACAAAGGAAAAAAATTGGACCTTTTAGAAGTTGCAGAGATAAATAAATTGAAAAGTGGTAATAAGCTGTTAAATTCCCAACTAGATTTGAGAATCGCCTCTTTTAAATTTATAGTAGATATTGTAAAAAGAATTGTTGCATAGTTACAGTTGTTATGTACTATAATAGTAAAATTCATTAATTTGTTATCATGTCTGAAGAAGGTACAAAGTACCGAAAGAGCTGTAACTAATGTATATTTTAGTAAATATGAAAATCACATAAAACATTAAGTTTATTTTTATTTAATTAAATATAATATTATTAGTAGTTATTATCATTGATTTTTATCTTATAATAAAAATTAATCAATAGTAATATCATATACATATATAAATTAAGAAATTTATTAATATTATTAATCCACATTTTCTCGTTTTTCATCATCTTCCATGCAAGTATTAACCATGTGGCCTGTTAGGTTTCAAAGAGGAATTTTCCATCTAGCGTTTTTTTTTGTACAGCGCTTAAATGTCATCTGATTTGCTGTTATAATAATGTATTATTATTATTATTATTATTATTATTATTATTATTATTATTATTATTATTATTATTATTATTATTATTATTATTCCTAGGTGTTAGTTTGAGGCGGAACGCTGACCACGGACCACTCAAATGACATCTATACGTAAAGAAGTGTAACTAAATTAATATAGTTCAAATTCTTCCCTCTAGGGGGAGAGCGCCAAAATCTCTGTTAAGAGAAATATGGGCTTAAAATATTATTATTATTATTGTTATTATTATTATTATTATTATTATTATCATTATTATCATTATCAAAAACACCGGTTGATTAGTTATTATTATTATTATTATTATCATTATTATCATTATCAAAAACACCGGTTGATTTGTTATTATTATTATTATTAATATTATTATTATTATTATTATTATTATTATTATTATTATTATTATTAGGTCTAAGAATTTTAATAAATAGTATTGTGATAAACTGTTGGTCTGGCTTTTGAATTTAGCGGGCGACGGCAAGAGTCGGGTCACGGATTGTATAGTAGGGGGGAATCCATGAGCCGGCGACTAATTTATCGGTGAGCTCGAGGAGAAATATCCACGTGCGTCTATACCTTCATTTCGAAAGAGTCGGTTCTGGAGTCTTCGATCCAAGAAGTGTCTCGACTGTGATACAATGTTTATTCCTAGCCTTGCTTATATAAGAAGATGCGTGGGTCTGAACAGTAAGTTGTAGTTATGTCTGGGTTGTGAACTAGTGAAACGATCTCAAGAGCGAAGACAAGATGATGTTGTAAGTGAAACCGTCAGTGAATATAAAGAAGAGGATGTTTGAATAAATTGTGAAGAAAAATACTTTATTAGCAGAAAATTATTTGTGAAGAATCAGTTATTTTTTGTGATATAAATAAAGTACATTTGGAAATTTTATATAAACATATGTGAAATTAATTTAAAGAAATTCTATGTGTTTCCCACGCGACCGATATCCGATTCATTATTATTATTATTATTATTATTGTTGTTATTATTATTATTATTATTATTATTATTATTATTATTATTATTATTATTATTCTGATAAACAGTGAAATATTCCTTTAAATGAAACTAAATCTGTAATGGAAATATAGTTACAGCGTGTATATATTCGAAAATCGAATCATAAGATTAAT
Organism: Diploptera punctata; assembly: GCA_030220185.1. Taxonomy (NCBI): domain Eukaryota; kingdom Metazoa; phylum Arthropoda; class Insecta; order Blattodea; family Blaberidae; genus Diploptera; species Diploptera punctata. The sequence goes on along the minus strand of JASPKZ010000460.1, from coordinate 247,074 downwards.
ATTAATCTCCAATATGGAATGAGGAAGCAGAAAACTTTAAAGTGAGAAACTCCATCAATTATATCATTCTTCCAATATCGTCAGGTTTATTAAGTCTGTGTATAGGATATTGTGATGGGCAGGTCTTGTAGTTCGATTGCTATCAATCTTTTACTGGAAAACCTTTGTGAAAAAGTCATTAGGAAGGCCTTAGGTCTTGGTTGGAGAGTAATATTTTTAAGAATCGCATTTTTGTTTACTTTTACTTTTAATATATTTTATATTTTTGCTGCTTCGTTGTTTGCCTTTATATTTCCTTTCCACTAAAGAACAGAGTACACATCTAGAACAAGGTGGATATTTAAAATCCTCTACTCTATCGTTAATAAAACCCGGGTCGCTAAAATAACCTTTAAGAAATGAAAACTAGGTTTTAAAATACTTCTTTGGGTTTTTCAAAATGTGTAACATCAAGAATAATTGACAGAAAAATTGATATACGAGGTAAAAGTATGAAATTAATAAAAAGTTGAATAACTATGTAAGGTATTTATATTATTATAGTTTCTGTGTTCCTCTCTGTAAGTAAGGGATTTCTATTGTGTATCAATCGATTTTTTGAGGTGGAAAATTCAGGGAACAAGTCCTCTGAGAGGGACTTTAAATCATGGGTCCCGATTCTAAAGGTTTTCTGCCTCCATAAAGAACCGCAAGCCTGAATAAAAAGGCCTATGTGCAAAATGTAACTTACCTTCATCTATCCAAGTAATGCATTTGTTGCCTACTATATTTCTCATTTAGACGGTGTGTTTACAACTTTGACATATGTAGGTAAATAAGCGTAACTAAATCAGCTTGTTGTGTTTGGTACCCTTGGTATTAGGTGGGTGACTCGAAATAAATTTGAAAACAAACACTTTGCTTAAATAATAACTTTAATGATAGATACATGTGTACTGTTAGAAGTTCATATAATAATATTTTGTTAATATTGAAGTTTATATTCTCTTTACAAATAGAATTTAATCTGTATTTATAGAGTATTCAGCCAGCTATTTCTTTGTAAAGAAATGTAAAGTATTTACTCCAATTAATTTGTTCCCATTAGAACAATTATTGAATAATCATAAAGAAAATAAAAAATGATTACAAATAGTTAAAATGATTAAAAATTGAGTAAAATTATTAAAAATGATTTAGAATTATTACAAATGGACAGTACTTTACCTTAATGAGTCATGAAGATATCAGATCATGTAACAATGACTTAATATCAATTTGTGAAGCTAAGTTTCCATTAATTAAGAAAACTGCAGCTACATGTAGTAGTGCCTTATTCTTTGGCCTAGCTGATTTAGCACACGATGTACGTACTAAATTAATTTTACCTAATCACCGAGCACCTAGATAAAATAATAATGAATAAGGTTATAATTATTATTATAAAGATTATTTATCTTGCAAATACAAACTTTTTGATTGGAAGTCAAATATACTTAATATATTAGATAAATATATGTATATATTATATTATCTTCCTCGGTTTGGATTCATGCAAAAAATAAACAATCATATTGGATATACAGTCTAGCAAATACTAGTAAAATCACTCAGAATTGTAAAGTCAATAATCGTATTGTGAGTTCTAGCCTCATTTTATCAGGAAATGGAATATTCGAGAGAGAACTGATTGTTCTTACTACGCCGAAGATTTTCTTCTTCTTCCCACATCAGATGGTTATACCAACATTACGCTGGATGACAACATACCTGATGACACTACTGCCTCCAGAAATACCTGAATTATTGTCGCCACCAGAGACGGAGATCCTCCAGAAGATACCGCAAGAAACAGAAAGGACACTTAGTTCCTTGGAGTCCATGATGTCCAGGAGTTCTCCTACCAATCCACACAAGTATATTGAATTACAACAATTAATTCAACAATTATCTCAAAATCAGAAAATTCAACATATTCATAATACTGGTATAATACTATTTGTGATAATTATTTTTCTAATATTTGTAACCATTACCTCAATGTGTTGGAAACAACCTCTGACAGAGTTAATTTACAAGTACGCATGTTGTACTAGAAGACTTTCCAATCATACCCAGGGAACCACTAATATTCCTGTACCTCGCAACAGAACTAACTTAACGGAAGTATTTTCAGATAGAACCACAAGGAGAGATCAACAAGCAACCGAAACACCGGAAGAACCAGGCAGAGCAATGGAGATGGAAACCCTAATCAGAACGCCGGAGGAAAGCCAGAACACCACTATTCAAGGTCAATGTTTCGCAAGATCTGGAAAATTTGAATTAACACCTTGAATTTTATTATTTATTTTCAGCTCAAGTAAACTTAATTTTGAATTATAAATTAAAGAAACTTAGATTCACATGACAACCAATGTAACACATGTTTTGAAAGAGAACGCTACTGGAGGATAGATAACGCTGAAAGACAACCATGAAACTCTATTTGCTCACGATAATTGGTAAGATTGTCCATTTGTAATAATTCTAAATCATTTTTAATAATTTTACTCAATTTTTAATCATTTTAACTATTTGTAATCATTTTTTATTTCTTTGTGATTATTCAATAATTGTTCTAATGGGAACAAATTAATTGGAGTAAATACTTTACATTTCTTTACAAAGAAATAGCTGGCTGAATACTCTATAAATACAGATTAAATTCAATTTGTAAAGAGAATATAAACTTCAATATTAACAAAATATTATTATATGAACTTCTAACAGTACACATTTATCTATTATTAAAGTTATTATTTAAGCAAAGTGTTTGTTTTCAAATTTATTTCGAGTCACCCACCTAATACCAAGGGTACCAAACACAAAAATTGGTGGCATGCTGTGGGATAATTGATTTTCCCTTGGGAGTCACGAACCGCCCGCCGAAGTAGCACGTTAGTGTACTATTGGTATTGGGTGCATTCGTTTCAAAATAGGAGAGCAATAATTTTAAATGTGTTGGTGGAATTCATGTTTATGTTGTGCATGTACTAAATCTTCCCGCTTAATTACTGTGTTGTTAGTATACATTGTAGCCGCTTCTAGTGAGAGAACTTTGACGGAAGCATCTGATTTTGCTGAAATACTAGTTTTTGAATATTTGAGGAAATATACACGCATAGATCCTAAGAAAGTAAGAGAACATAGAGCAGATTTTTATATTTATTAGTATATACGAAATTTGAGATCACAATTTTAGGTAAACCTAACGGATATAAAGCCCCCTCCTACATCGTTTATACAAACGACGGAAAAAACGGCACGGTGATATTTGATGTTGAAACTAGACTAGAATATAGATACTGCCCTAAGGACTTAGAAGTTGTTGATTTCCATATCGAGAGAACAGATTACGTATCCACGTATGGTGTAGATAGAAGCCCTACAATTTGTCCAAGTAGTAGCGAGAAACCGGCCCTAAAAACAGATACAGTTATTCCAATTCAACTCAAACCAGGAACCAGAATTTCTCGAGATTATATGACCCCTATAAATATCAAGAAAAACTCCCCTAAACAAAAACAGAAAGACGTAAAGCCCCCAGAACAGACAGAACATACATACGCAACACCACGTACGTTCAAAAAAGGAGAATACGTACCCTTAGATTATTTTATGAAAAGATTTGAACAGTAATTTAGAAAAATGGAAGTTCTTCAAGCAGAAATAATAGAATTAAGGAATAGACTTCATAATTTAACCAGAGCTCAGCCTACAACAAGTAAAGATTTATCTCTCGCAGTCGGAATAAAAGAATGGAACGGAGATACCAAAAGTCGTTCGGTAAAAGGATTTTTTGCTCAGTTTGAAACATTAGGTCGAGTTAGTAATTGGACAGACGCAGATAAGGCTCTACTAGCCAAAACAAAAATGCAGGGTTTAGCTTTACAATATCTACAAGGTCAGGAGGAATTATTAAAGGATACGTGTACGTATAATAAACTAAAAGAAGCATTCATAGCTAGATTCGATGATAAAAGACCCGAACAATTTCATTATTTAAATTTGCATGAGGCTAAACAGATGAAAGATGAAACTGCTGCCGAATTCGCAGACAGGTGTAGGAAATTGTGCCAAAAGACAATTCCCAAAGTAGATAACCCCGAGGAACAAAGAACACTTAATGAGGAAGGTGAACGTACATTAGTTGCCGCATATACGCACGGATTAAAAAGTAACGTGGGAAGACAAGTGAGGGCAGCCATGCCGAAAAACATGAAAGAAGCGGAAAATATTGCAGTTACCTTAGAAAATTTAGAATTATTTGAGAGAAATAAGGGACAGGACAACATAAAAAAAAGTGTTCACGGTCCCAACGCGGGACGGAGTTACATGTTTTAAATGTGGTAAGAGAGGCCACATTTCTCGTGAATGTAGATCCCTAGGTGTAAAACAAAACCAGGCACCGCCCCAAAATGGAAAAGGACATGGACTACCTATTAATAGACAATCCCAAAATCCAGGATATTTTCGATCATCACAAACTACTTTACAGTGTTTTATTTGTAAACAATTTGGCCATAAACAGGCAAACTGTTATAAAAATCGAAACAATAATTTTTCCAACAGGCCGGGTTCAAACCAAACGAATCCCCCAAACAGATCGGGTTCAGGACCGAGGTCCCAGGGACCGAACCGCAATTAACCAATGGAATTCAAACCATAGAGGCCCCAGGAGAAGAATTATTAGTAGAAATAGAGATAGAAGGAAACACTTATACTTTTCTAATTGACTCAGGAGCTTCTCTTTCGATAATTAAACACGGGATCAGTAATGAAAATATTGTAAAAACAGCATTTAAAGCCAGAGGTATAACGGGTAATCTATTAAACACATTAGGAAGTCAGAATATAAAATTCGTAATTGGGAAGAAACAATTTGAACAAGAATTTTTAGTAGCAAAATTAAATGTCGATTGCGATGGAATTTTAGGGATCAACGTACTTACTAAGATGGGAGCTAAAGTAGATATCAAAGCACGTAGATGGCAGGGGAATAACCTCAACTAAATACAGTTATGGTGTCTTCATCCGAGAAGGAAAGGCCATGGACGGGAATGATCAACCCTGAGGCAACACAAGACAAGTCGGATGCTGATGGTTCAGTCGAAAAATGGCACCCTGTAACACGCGTTTGGAAAATGCTCTTGGGCATATCTTTTTGCCTCCACTTAGTGAAGTACTGGTAAAATGTAAATTAGAAAATCTTAAAGAAGGTTTTATTCCTACCGACGGACATGAGGAAAGAGTAAACGATCCAAATAAGATAAATGAGCAAGACATCACGTTCTTGATAGAACTCACTGAAATGCATGTGAATGGTGCTCACATGGCGCGTGTAGTAGGTAAGTTACTCACTGCTGAAGGCCTAGGCAACGTTTTTGACTCGAGTCAGGATGATAGTCAGAATAGTCGGAATTATAGTCGAAATTATAGTAGAGAAGAGATAGAAAAGCAAGTTAATGAAGATAAACCGGTTTATAAAATAGAGGGAGAAATTAACAGTGAAACTTTTGTTGTCCCAATACGCACCGAATTAGAGTCAGAGAATGACGTAATAAATCAAAGCGGCAAAGATATAAAAGAACATAGAGATCAAAGAAATGAATATCGTTATTGCACTACTAAAATGGTTAATACTAGTCAAGAACCATTATCGATAGGTAAGAATACAATATTGGGTAATGCTGAGGAAATAGAACCGTTGGATATTTACGAAAAGACGTGTATAATAAATAGAATCATGGCAGATAATAAATCTACAAAAAAGAGAAAAGATAAACATAAGAGAAAAATTGAAACATTTAAATGAAAAAGAGTCAGAAATATTAATAAATGTTTCGAAGACTATATCGATTTTTTTAGTGATCCACCACCAGGACCAATCCCTTGTACTAATAAAGGTTATCATGAAATTAATTTAGAAGAAACTCAACCTATTAAGAAAAATCCTTACAAAGTCCCATTTGCATTAAGAGATGAAATGAAAAGACAGTTAGATGATATGATAGAAAAAGGAGTTATAACTGCATGTTCATCACCTTGGAGCGCACCTGTAGTAGTAGTAGTAAGATAAAAATCCCTAGACGGAACCCCAAAATATCGATTCTGTACTGATTTTAGAGCTTTAAATAGTGTTACCAAAATTCCTATATACCCCATCCCAGGTGTCAAAACAAATTTATCATTAATGGCAGGAAGTAAATATTTTTCACTCGTGGACTTAGAAAATGTTTATTGGCATATCCCTATTAAAGAAGAAGATAAAGACAAAACTGGTTTCGTCACACCCTTTGGAAGCTATAGGTATGAACGATTACCATTCGGGCTCGCAGGAAGTCCTAGCACATTTCAAAAAGTAATGGATTCAGTATTATTAGGCTTAAAAGATATTGAATGTTTAGTATATTTAGATGACATTTTATGTTTTGCCCCTACTATAGAAGAACACGCTAGAAGACTACGCTTAATATTTGACCGTATTAGAGATGCTAATTTCAGATTGAACTTAAATAAATGTCAATTCGCAGTCCCAGAAGTACTATATCTAGGTCACATCATAAATAAAGATGGAGTAGCCCCAGATCCCCATAAAATTCGATCCATCCAGAATTACCCTAAACCTAAAACAGTAAAAGACATTAGAGCATTCTTAGGTTTAGCGGGATATTACAGATCATTTATAAATCAATTTGCAGCAAGAAGTAGACCCCTAACACAATTAACCAAAAAGGATCAATCTTTCATCTGGACCATAGAGCAAGAGAATTCATTTAATGATTTGGAAACCGCTCTTAGCCAAGAAGTAATTTTAGGACACTCAGATTTTGAAAAACCATTTATATTATCCTGTGACGCATCTAATTATGCTGTATCAGCAATATTAAGTCAAGAGCAAAATGGAAAAGAACGACCTATTAGCTATGCTAGCAGAATTCTCAATCCCCCATGAAATAAATTATAGTGTAACTCATAAAGAATTACTAGCAGTAATTTTCGGTACCAAAATTTTCAGATGTTATTTATATGGTCGAAAATGCAAACTAATCATTGATAACATAGCTTTAAAATGGTTAATAACCACAAAAAAATCGCCAATGCGCTAGATTAAATAGATGGGTTCTTAAACTTATGGAATATGAGTTCAATATCGAACATAAACCAGGAAAAAGACATATTAATGCCGATGTATTATCACGCTACGTGACAGTCGCACCTATCCTTCCGCCGGACACATCAGATCAAAAACAGGATGATGGAATTACTAAAGCTAGAATAAAAGATGAGCAAACCACTGACCACTATTGTCAGGAAATAAGATATAAACTAGGTAAGGAACAAACAGATGAGTTTAAAATTGACTCAGAGGATGTTATTTACTATATGAAGTCAGGAAAGCCACCCAGAATAGTTATTCCAAGATCTTTAGTACAGGAAATCCTTGAATTTCATCATGATAAAATATTTTCAGGACATCAAGGTACTAAACGCACTCACAAAATTTTAAAGACTAACTATTTTTGGCCAAGACAACTGCAAGATGTTGTAAGTTATATTCAACAGTGTCGTTCATGTGCTACTCACAAAACAGGAAAATTAGTAACCGCCCCATTAGGCGAATTACCTGAAAGCACAGAGCCATTTCAAAATATATCCATAGATTTATGTGGACCATACCCAGAAACAGCTAATCATAATAGATATCTACTAACATGTGTAGATCATTTTTCAAGATATCCTGAAGCAATCCCTTTACCCCGACAGGATACAGAAACAGTCGCAAGAGCTCTAGTAACCCAAATATTTTCTAGACATGGATGTCCAGAACATATTACTTCAGATAGAGGAACTCAATTTTTATCAGAATTATTTAAAGAAATCTGTAAATTATTCCAAATCAGACGATTAAATTCAACCGCATACAACCCCCAAGCTCAAGGAAAGGTGGAAAGATTTCATCACGGTTCAAATCAGACAATGAGTCATTATGTTAATAAATATGGTAATGACTGGGATAATTTTGTGGATTATGCATTGATGGTACAACGCTCAACCCCTCATTCTATCACTAAGACAAGCCCACATTATTTATTATATGGTAAAAATATGAGATTACCAAGCGAAGATGATCTTAATGCAGTAGGTCTTAATGTCAGAGACAGACAAGAAATTGATGGTAATCCACATCATTACTCTAACAGAGAGATTAAAGGAAGCTTATGAAGTAGTAAGAGAAAACAATAGGTTAGGTCGAGATAAACAGAAACAATATTATGACCAAGGAACTAAATTAGTTAAATTCGAAATAGGAGATCTTATTTATCTAAAAGATATACCAAAAGGAAAAGGAAAAACTAAATTCTCAGAAAAATGTTGTGAGACAATTATCTGATCTTACGTATTTAATTCGAACTGCTCCAGAAAAAGAATCAGTTGTAAATGTTAACAGAATGAAATTATGTTATTCATCAATATCTACCCCCATAAGAAACCAAAAAAGAGCTACTAGATGAGGATAAACAAAATAAACCAGTGGATGAAAATCAAACGGATAACGAAGGACATTATATTCCTATTAGCGAAAATATTGACGAAATTGAAGATAGCATTGAACCAGAGACTATGGAAGAAACTTTTTATTCACCGGAATTAACAACAAACGATCCAAATTGGACCCCCCCTTCTTACCAGAGACAACGGACTTATGAACATAGAACCCCATATAATTTAAGATCGCGTAGACATTTAGATTCACAAAATGAAAATGTAAGTAGACAATTAGACATACCGGATTGAAATAATGATACCCCGATAATATTACAACCCCTGAAGATGAACTAAATTTAAATCAGGAATCACCAGAAAGTAACCGAGATAATTATTCTCATCCATACAATTTACGACCTCGACGAACTTAAACTATAAACATTCTTTTTCTTTACAGGAAGTCTCTTGGCAGGAGATGTACCAATACCCGATCTTGATAAAGGACTTCTATTCCTTTATGAGAAAGAACTCTTAATCACCGGTAATTATTGGAATATTGATTTAGATTTTAATGTTGCATGGTATAAAGAAACTATTGATTCAATTGAGAAATTATCTCAACATATGCAATCATCATATGCAAATTATCACTATTCAGAAAGATTATTAGTTAATTGGCATGAGATTGAACAATATCGTAAACTTAGTTCTAAATTGCAAACCGAAATTAACAATTTAGCAGATTTATTACCTACCCCAGATCATATGAACCGAAAGAAAAGAGGACTTATTAATTTTGGAGGAAGTGTTTTAAAATTTCTATTCGGAACTGCCACAGTTGCAGAAATTCAAAATATACACGAAGCATTAGATTTACTATCCACACAGAATAAAATATTAAGTCATATTGCAGAAAAACAAGTATCTTATATTAGTTCAATGAATCAAGAAGTAGAACAAAATACTAAAAATTTAGCAACATTGTCAGGAATTGTAAAGGATACCATACTAAATTTATTTAAAATAAATACAACATTTATTAATGAGACGACTCACTTAAAATATTCCATTAATGCTGTTAAAACAATGTCACTCGCAATGAGAGAATTAGGATTTTCTACATTATCATTTCAAATAAATTTTATGCAATTACAAGAAGGACTCGATAAAAGTTCAACAGGTAGATTGTCATCTACACTGATACTCCCATCCAACTTATCGGAAATATTAAAGGAAGTTGCTCTTAAGTTACCAGGTGATACTTCCCTCATGGGTCCTCCAGAAATTGAAAACATGTACTTAGCTAGAGTACATGTCTATGCTACCTCTAATTTTATTAGATTGATTATAAGAATTCCTTTGAAAGGATCAGACAGAGTACTAAATTTGTATAAGATTAAATCATTACCAACATATTCTCCTGTTTTGAACCGAACAGTAGCAATTCAGCCAGATTCAGATTATATTGCTATATTACAAATGGACAGTCTTACCAATTATCGTGAGCAAATAGAGTTTCATGGTTGTCTTTCAGCGTTATCTATCCTCCTGTAGCGTTCTCTTCGATGTCACGATTTTGGAACATAAGTCATGGGTTTATATACTGTATTTGTCCACGCCTTGAATGACTTTTAAGATCTGTTCTAAATGAAAGGGAATGTACGCGTGACCTTTAACAATGATTTGGAATAATAAATGTGTGAGTTATGCATAATTAGGAGCGGTTTCCAGGTTGTGGGAACGATAAAAAAAAACATCCGGTGTACGTGATTGTGTAAATACCTATGTCATGCTATTGGAGTCTTGGGTTCGATTGAATAGTTTATGAGGGTCTAATATACAACAAGCTTGTTAAGAAACGCCCGCTGCGGAGCACCTGTGTTACCAAGTGGGGCGTATGAGTTACATACATCAATCAACTAAGCTCTTTAGTGAGATTTGTCGATTGATCTTATATCTTATAAGCTGTATTGTTCTGTTTTGTCAGTGAATTCTAGGTCAAACATTCTTACTTACTTTTGAGGGCCTCTCCACTTTTCAGCGGTTACCCTGTATTCCCATTCGCCATTCTTGCCGATCACGCCATTCATCCTCCTCCAGACCTCGGTCGTTCATCAATCTATGGATCTCTCCTCTCCAAGTTGTTCTTGGCCTGCCCCTTTTCCTTCTCCAAAAGAGTTCTGGGCCACCTATCATCCTCCATTCTCCTGACATGGCCATACCACTGAAGAGCTCGTCTTTCGATCCTTTCCACCACTGTCTCCTCCATATCCATCATCTTCCTCACTTCTTCATTTCTTCTTCTTTCCAACCTGGACACCCTGGCACTGCGTCTTATTCCATCCATCTCCACTGCCAAGATCTTAGTTTTTTGTCCCTCTACCAAAGTCCATCCCTCAGCACCATATGTCATTATGCTTTCCACAACAGACTTCAAAATTCTCCTCTTCGTGTGGTTTGACATGGTCCTACTCCACAGTACTCCATTCAACATATTTATGGATCTTCGTGCTTGTGGTCAAACATTCGAGATGGTTAATTTTGATTGTTATGCATCGTAATGTCAGGATTTAACGATGGACTAGCATATAAACTATAAAGCATTCATAATGCTTAACATATATAACTAACCAACTAACTCACTGGCACTATCGAGCCCGAAAGTGCATGGCCGTGCGGACATAAGCTTTCCACACATCCCTATCCGAGCAGTTTTCCAATCATACTCTGTATAATTTACTTCTCTCAAATCATTGGTAATGTTATTCTCCCTATTCATTCTTGGTCTACCGACAGGGCGTTTTCCTTCTGGTTTTCCTACAAGAAGCTTCCATGTCCCCCTTTTCTTCTCCATTCTTGTCACATGCCCTGCTTATCGCAGTCTGCGAGACTTAACTATTCTACAGACAGGCGAATTAAGAAGACTATATAACAGTGAGCTACATGAATTTTATAGGAAACCAGTTATGTTTAACACACACACACACACACACACACATATATATATATATATATATATATATATATATATAATGTATATACACATTGTCCACTGCTGTGGTGTCGAGGTAGCGTGCTGCCTTGTCACGCAGCGGGCCCGGGTTCGATCCCCAATCGAGACAGTTTCTCTGGGTGAGGTATTTATCGGGGTTTTTCCTCACCTGTAAGAAAAATGTCAAAAAAACTTTAAAGCCCAAACGGTCCCCGAATTCATACGGCAATCAACGCCATCATCATCCTTATCGTTATCATCATCATCATCATCCTTCACCGGCGTGGAAAGCAACGGGAAGCTACCACACCTACAATTCCCTAGTAAAACTGCAAGCATAGCATGAAAATGCTATGATTGCAGTGAAGGACCTTCAGGCAGAATTACTATGGATGGATATACACATTTTCAATGTTTACACATTTTTCTGTGCCTAAAGTTTTATTTTACTTCTCCACTCGTCCATATCCATCCACTCCATGTGCTCCAGTCCTCTTGCTCTCATTCCAGTTCTTATTTCTTGCATCCATGAGTTTCGAAGTCTCCCTTTCTTTTTACTTTCATGTGGACACCATTACAATGTTTTTCTGGATAACCTTTCGTCTTGCATTCGTCAAACATGCCCATACCAATTTAATTTTTTATATAGTCTACCATTTAATATTCATTTTTTCTCGTATGATCTTATTTCTTATTTTTCAAAATTATATATATGCTGTATATTCTTAAATATGATCATTTTTCTCATCCTTCCGCGAACTACCGTATTCGTACGAACGAGGCTATATTCAAAATTATACATTAGGTGCAATATCTGAAAGTTTGGCTGACGGTTAGACCCTTCACCATTCGTTCTTCATGTCGTCTTTAAATTGAAGGATCCTCAAATAAAAATAATACGTTTCTTTAAACCGACCCCCCGATTTTCTTTCTGTTATCCAATTTGAAAACACTAGTCATTTGTTCAGGCTGCAGGATTGTTTGACACTGATATGGAATAATTTATCAAGTAAGAGGGAATATTTTACATCAGTTTTATCATGTAAGAGGGAATATTTTACATCAGTTTTATCATGTAAGAGGGAATATTTTACATCAGTTTTATCATGTAAGAGGGAATATTTTACATCAGTTTTATCATGTAAGAGGGAATATTTTACATCAGTTTTATCATGTAAGAGAGGAATATTTTACATTAGTTTTATCATGTAAGAGGGAATATTTTACATCAGTTTTATCATGTAAGAGGGAATATTTTACATCAGTTTTATCATGTAAGAGGGAATATTTTACATCAGTTTTATCATGTAAGAGGGAATATTTTACATCAGTTTTATCATGTAAGAGGGAATATTTTACATCAGTTTTATCATGTAAGAGGGAATATTTTACATTAGTTTTATCATGTAAGAGGGAATATTTTACATCAGTTTTATCATGTAAGAGGGAATATTTTACAATCAGTTTTATCATGTAAGAGGGAATATTTTACATCAGTTTTATCATGTAAGAGGGAATATTTTACATCAGTTTTATCATGTAAGAGGGAATATTTTACATCAGTTTTATCATGTAAGAAGGAATATTTTACATCAGTTTTATCATGTAAGAGGGAATATTTTACATCAGTTTTATCATGTAAGAGGGAATATTTTACAATCAGTTTTATCATGTAAGAGGGAATATTTTACATCAGTTTTATCATGTAAGAGGGAATATTTTACATCAGTTTTATCATGTAAGAGAGAATATTTTACATCAGTTTTATCATGTAAGAGGGAATATTTTACATCAGTTTTATCATGTAAGAGGAATATTTTACATCAGTTTTATCATGTAAGAGGGAATATTTTACATCAGTTTTATCATGTAAGAGGGAATATTTTACATCAGTTTTATCATGTAAGAGGGAATATTTTACATCAGTTTTATCATGTAAGAGGGAATATTTTACATCAGTTTTATCATGTAAGAGAGAATATTTTACATCAGTTTTATCATGTAAGAGGGAATATTTTACATCAGTTTTATCATGTAAGAGGGAATATTTTACATCAGTTTTATCATGTAAGAGGGAATATTCTACATCAGTTTTATCATGTAAGAGGGAATATTTTACATTAGTTTTATCATGTAAGGGAATATTTTACATTAGTTTTATCATGTAAGAGGGAATAGTTTACATCAGTTTTATCATGTAAGAGGGAATATTTTACATCAGTTTTATCATGTAAGAGGGAATATTTTCAATCAGTTTTATCATGTAAGAGGGAATATTTTACATCAGTTTTATCATGTAAGAGGGAATATTTTACATCAGTTTTATCATGTAAGAGGGAATATTTTACATCAGTTTTATCATGTAAGAGGGAATATTTTACATCAGTTTTATCATGTAAGAGGGAATATTTTACATCAGTTTTATCATGTAAGAGGGAATATTTTACATCAGTTTTATCATGTAAGAGGGAATATTTTACATCAGTTTTATCATGTAAGAGGGAATATTTTACATCAGTTTTATCATGTAAGAGGGAATATTTTACATCAGTTTTATCATGTAAGAGGGAATATTTTACATCAGTTTTATCATGTAAGAGGGAATATTTTACATCAGTTTTATCATGTAAGAGGGAATATTTTACATCAGTTTTATCATGTAAGAGGGAATATTTTACATCAGTTTTATAACATTCTATTAATTCTTTTCCAACCCTCCCCTATGACATTATTGATGCTTTCAATTATCTTGTTCTCAATACTTCTATGCCAACATCTTTATATTCTCTCATCACCTACTCCCCAATGACAATCTGAATACATGATCGCATCAGACTCTCTAATTTGAAAACCCACGTCATAGATCTTTTAACTTTTCTTATGTATTCTATTCTCGACTCTGGAACTCTCTGCAAAATAGATTAAGGACTGCCGGACAATAGTTTCATTTAAAATGTGTGATATAAAAATCAATGTTTGTTCGTATTCTATGCGCGGCCATACCGTTCATCCGATTTTGATGGGGTTTAGCAAAACGTTCAGGAGATTCCCGGGATGAACATAGGCTATAAGAGAGTTGCGGTATTCAAGCCCTTCACCCCTACAAATCACCCTTTGTAGTGAAAAACGTGAAATAAAGTCCCTATTTTGACGTTTAAATGGCTTACGCTGCCTAAACCATAACAAATGCATCAAATTAAAATATACAGCATTGAACATCTAAAAAAAACTCTACAAAATGTCCGCGACAGCACATATTTTTCATTTACGGATAACTCACAATAACCATTCTTGTCTTTCCTTGATGACAAGAAGATCGGGATAAGTAGATTCCCGGGCAAGTATAACAGCGCACGGCTGGTGGTGAGAACAGATTAACATTTATTTAGGAGTAGCTGCGCAAGCCGGGTATTAGCTAATATATATATATATATATATATATATATATATATTTATTTATTTATATATAATTTTTGTTTTGTCCAATGCCACCAGGTTGTCTATTATGAAAATTTTCTGGCTTTCTCTTGCGGCATTGGCGGAAATTGTAATCTATATATTTGGTTGGGGCACCTGGAAGGCGGACTTACGTTACTGCGATGATATGATGGGTGATACTTATAATGAAACGCCAGGAGAGTCCTTAACCTAAACTTTACATAAATTCCAGTCCAGGACAAATTCCTATGGTCTGATTGAGAATCGAACCCGGACCTCATGAACTGTTGTCAGAATCGCTGACCACTAGTCTATGAGACTGGTCTAAAAATACATTTAAGTACATTTCTTTTATGATTGATCAATTTTCAGATCATTTTTTTTGTAGTTTCTATAATGATATTAAATTGATCCATTTTAATTCTAGTTTAATTTATTTTAATCTACCAATGTTTACTTAAAATTTGTCTACGTTATGTTATTATTAATTTTTCTCGTATTGACATTTTTAAAGTAGTTGAATGGAGGAGAAAGACCATATTAACTCTGCTAGTGTAAATACATTATTATTATAATCATCATCATCATCACCATCATTATTTGAAAAAAATGAGTATCTGAGAGCAAAAGTAGATTTAAAGAATAAACAAGAAAGTGATATTAAGAACAGAACAAATAAAGATAGATCAATAACAGCAATGATGAATGTAATCTTATGGGACAGACATATAACCAGAAAAAATGCATCATCATCATCAATTGCAGTCATGGATATAATTATAATACAATAGTGAAAAGTACTGTCACATTTAGAGCTGGAGTTTATAAATTCAATAAAAACTTAGAACAAACACTTATGTCAATGGAAATGGATTTCTTGAGTTGAGCAGCAAGGTGTTCAAAATTAGAAAAAATAAGAAATACTATGATACGAGAAAAAATGAATATTAGATATTCTATCCATCCATAGTAATTCTTCCCGAAGGCAGGTCCTTCACTGCAATCATAGCTTTTGCATGCTATGCTTGCAGCTTTACTAGGGAATTGTAGGGGTGGTAGCTTCCCGTTGCTTTCCACAAATATATTCTATAGTAGACTATATAAGATATAAACAATTAAATAGTTATGGGTACATACGACAAATACAAGAAAAAAAGGTTACCCAGAAAGAGTTTGTAACGGTCTCCGCCTGAAAAAAGAAGGAAAGGAAGGCCTCGAAACTCGTGGATGAAAGAAATAAGAACTGGAATGAAAACAAGAGGATTGGAGGACATGAAGTGCATGGATAGAGACGAGTGGAGAAGGAAAACAAGATATGTTAGTAATAGTTATGGTCTTGAAAGTTAAAGAAATTGGCGGTATCTTAGTCCATTTAGAGGAATCTGTCCCATAATCGATAATCCGCGTTAAACCTTACTTAAATTTTTACCTACAGACCATAAATTTAAGTAAGGTTTATATAATATATAAATATAAAATATTATTATTATTATTATTATTATTATTATTATTATTATTATTGGTAAACGAGTACCGTCGTGTCCGGCGTAATGCCAGATCGAGGGATGAGATGAGATGAAACCTTTATTAATCAAGGTTTGTGATATGCAAAGATGCCAACTGATTAGGACCGTCGCAATATCACACAATAATATTAAATTAATTGAATAACATGAATATGGTGAAATTATGGAATTAAATATTGGCGAACAAAACTGGAGAATATCCCAGAAAAATCTGTTCCTGTGCGTCTACAAAAAAATCCTGCTTGGAATGACCGCGATGCGATCTCTAGAACCATAGGTGGGCCACGCCATTACCTAACTAACTCACTGGCACTGTCGAACCCGTATGTTCATGGTCACGCGGACATAAGCTCTCCATACGTACCTATTCTGAATTAATGTGTTCCAATCATCTCCTGTATAATGTACATCCCTCAAATCATTGTTAAGGTTATTCTCATACCTCTTTTTGGTCTACCTACTTAACGCTTTCCCTCTGGTTTTCTTACAAGAAGCTTCCATGTCCCCTTTCATTTCCCAATCGTACCACATGTCCTGCCCATCGCAGTCTTCGAGACTTAACTTTCTCTTTATATCTGGTTTCCTTTAAAGATAATGTTGATCACTGTTATGTAATTTCTTTCATTCATATGTCTGCTGATCTTACTTTGGTCCAAAAATTTCCCTAAGAACTTTATTATCAAATACTCGTATTTTTTTCTCCTCCCTTAAAGTAAGAGTCCATGTTTCCCATCAATATAATCGAACTAGGACAATAACAGTTTTATATATTTTCAGTTTGTTTATTTGAGAGAATTTGGGACGACAGGAGCCCTGTAATGCTTAATTTCATGCACTCCCAGAATTTAGCCTATGTAAGCTTATAGTTTCTTGTGCATATCATTTCAATTTATAATTAGTGTTCAGAAATTTGAATTCAGTGACTTCTTGAATATCTCGCTCATTTTTCATTAACTATCCATTGCCATTTTTTAATGTATTTCTATGTGTAAACACTTATTTAGTTTTATTGGCATATACTTCCAGACTCAATTTCTTAGTGTTACTCAGTACGTATTGGCCGTTGGTAATACCTCGGTATCGCCTAATAATACCTGGAGAAGGGTTGTTGTTGGGCAAAGAGGTACAGATTGGATTTAGTGACACTAGGAATACTGAAGGAGTTCTCCATGTGTGAGAACTTAGGTTGCTCAGGTTGGTAATCGGTAGAGTTGAGGTTCTTATCTCGGGATTCCACGAGGACTTCGTCGGGCAGAATTAATGTGCAAAGAAGATCTGGTAAAAGTAGTTTATTCTTAACTTTTATACACTGCAAGTAATCGTCTATACGAAGTGAATTTATTTAACTTTAGAACGAAGTGTCTTTGAGAAGTGACTTGATATAATTTTGTACGAGAAGTGACGAGGAGAAGCCTCTCTCGCCTATAGGTAAATTAGTTACTCCCACTACCTCGATCTAGTGGACCTAAGGTCAGTGCTTAGGCACATATAACGAAACATATAATTGGTTAATGCGCCCTCCTATTTTGATCCCGGGGGTGTTACAAATTTATCATTGGCGATTTACGCCTTCAGAGGTTGGACCTTTTTTCCCGTGCTGGCTTCACGTACAGTCGGGTCACAAACATTAGCTAGGCTTGGGTTTTTTTCTAGGCTTGGGTTTTTTCCTAGGCTTGGGTTTTTTCCTAGGCTTGCGACGCTAGAAACTTGCCATATTCCCACACTTTTTTGCTAACGTAGTTTGTGTCAGGGTAAAACCCCCGCTTGTACATTTAGCTAATGGGTTATGGTTATCACGATAAATCAGTTAACTGGAGGCTTAGAAGATATTTCTACTCAATCTGTCTAGCAAAGGATTTTGTCATTAGTAAGTTATTATCATGTGTCAGCCACTTCCGTCTTAACAAAAGAAAGGGTTACATTACCTGAGTTGTCAGTCCTCTTTAATAACTAATAATTTAATTACATTGATGCTGACTTCTTTGGATCATTTTATATGGCCTTTGCTCCTACATAATCAGGTTCCACTCGCTTCCCTGATCAATTTGAATATAAATATGACCTAAGTCCAGTAACTGCTTCATTAAATGATATTATAATTTTATCCGCTTATTATTGCCGATAGGGATTTATTTAGATTTACACAGGAGGCTGTGTGACTAACTTGCCACAAATGCCCTATACTCAAATGGAAAAATCAAGGGATTTTTTCATTTGTTTATAATCCTCTCGCATAATATAATGCTAGTATCATAGCTATAGTGGCCTTTAAAAAAAATGGCTATAATATTTTGGTTAGAGCACGTTAATCCTGAGAGTGTTGCCAGCGCGTCAATTATGTTTAGATTGTAAACACTGATATGTATCCCTTTTACCTGGGATCGTTCTTTGAGGTTAAATAGACTCACTTTCTGCAATATAGACATACATAAATATTCATAAAGAAAAAAAAGATACACCCTTAATATATATTTGGTGGTCTACTCAAACCATTCATGCTTATACAATTACCATTCAAAACTATTTAGTTGAATACCAGTATAGCATAAATTGCTTCTTCATGTGTAACTGTTTATTTTCAATTTAATTTACACCTTAATATCTACCTACATTATAATGTGCGTCTACAGCTTGGGAATTCATTTGCGATGAACCAGTTTTGTCTACTTCAAACCATATGTCGAATAATACTTCAGTTTTGCTAAATTTAATTTAAATTGAGTCAATAAGACTTATTTACATGGATCTATATCTTTGCGACCAAAATACTAAATATCGCGTTTAAGCAGCTGTGCTATCGTTATAAACAATTATTATTGATAGTATTACACCCTGATCTCATATTTTTCCCCATAGGTATTGCATACATACGAATTCATCATGATTATTAATCCATGAAATATTCATGATTCTTAATATTTTATTCTCAACATATTTCGGCCCATTTACTTTGCCAAAGCATAGCTGGCTATATCATTACTCAGCCAAACGACGTTATTTTCTTAAGCGTGCAAAATCATTTCCTTCGAATACAGAATCGCATAGTATGTCACATTCGCTTCCACCAGCGACCATGACTTCATCTCATCTCATTATTAACATCGAATACAAATTCGCACAAATTGTCACATTCGCTTCCACCAGCGACCATGACTTCATCTCATCTCATTATTAACATCGAATACAAATTCGCACAAATTGTCACATTCGCTTCCACCAGCGACCATGACTTCATCTCATCTCATTATTAACATCGAATACAAATTCGCACAAATTGTCACATTCGCTTCCATCAGCGATCATGACCTCATCTCATCTCATTAACTAGATAATACGGGATCCCTTGCCCTCAAATATTTTCAACAAAATAGCACGTGTTATACAAACACAGTGACGTGCCGCTTCGGCCCCGTCTACAAATTAAATTCTGTAAATATAATCAACAAATAAATTCCCCACGCTTTATAGGTTCACACCGCCACTCGGCCTTTCAATTAAGGTGCATTGAGCTTCACCCTGTCTCATTAGCTCCTATGTTTACGCTGTCTGATTGTTATTTTAGACAAAATAATCATAATCATCATGATATTATTCGTATTCAGATTGTTGTACAAGTTTCTTCAATTACCTATATGTATTAAACAATGACAATGGCCTATCTGGGCTCATTTTAACATTTACTGAATTTTAACCTTTTGACTTAGGTGCGTTCTTTCACCAATAATAAAATAATAGGATGTCAAAATGAATCAAGTACTTTTACTTTACTGGGTTAAGTAGATAATACAGCTTTCTGCTCGAGCGATTGGGTTAAAACATTTAAAAATATAGATCCATTCTCCATCGATAAGTTCAAATCAACAATTTATTAATCACCCTCAATCTTAGCTGAAAGTGGACATGCATGTGTTATGTATTCGCATTCATTCAATTAATTATATCCATCATCAATATGGGGGTATTATCACGATTAATATTTAAATCGACATTTCACTTTATTTTTTTTCGCAGTCATTGTGCCCTTTCCTCTCGCGATTAGCGTTTTAATCTAGGCCTATTTAATCACTTTATTAGTGTTATTTATTTTAATTACTGATTATATTTGGTATTTTACCATACAACATTTATTTTTTTTTTCACTAATACTTTTCATTTATGTCCTAATCTCAGCTAGTATTGAGTTCGAATCCCGTGAAAACTGGTTCATGCATTTAAGTATAATTTATCAGGTCTTGTTTTTAATTTTGTTTGGGGATTATGTAGAGCTTATATGTTTGTACCTTTTGTATGTTATATCAAAATTCTGTCGGTATATAACCACTTCCTACCTGGGTACTGCATAATTTCAGCGTTTACATGGACATTTATCTCGTGCCCAAAATCACGGTAGTGTCTACCTGTTGCACACAATACAATATAGTACAATGCAAGACATACATACATACGTAATATATCCATTCCGTTGTCATTCTTACGTGTAAAAATCTCTCCCTTTTTTTTCCGAGTGTCAACTTTCACTGTCCGTCTGTCTACCCTTAATACTATTAGTGTCTAATTTCACAGTCTGTTAACTCGCAAATGCCTCCTGTACTATTATTATATACATATTTTGCGATACTACGCTCACACGCAAACAAACTCTGAACACTCGCATGGTAATTTATCGGGTCTTTACAGCCTCAATCTTATTCTCAGATTCACATATAATAACTAGACTTTTGTCAAAATTTTTCAAATGATTCTTACTTCTATCATCTAGGTTAGTATGCGCCACAGAATTACTAGCGATCTCTGGGTTCCCTAGTATCTCTGTACGTGCATATGTTTTGTGATTAGCCGTCGTCCAAGAAACACTCTCCGACGCGTGTGATTTATTTTCTGGGGTCCTATCCTTTTGACATACACTATTATCTTTATCTGTGGGAACACTTATTTCATCATTTAGTTTGGCAGTTTGGTTATTTACTTTCTGCACTATATCAATGCCTAACTCATTAAATCTAGGCTCTACTATCATTTCAATCAATTCAGAGCGTTTATCCTGCTCTGCAATTTTCTGAGCTACTTGGGGCTTTAGTGTTTCTTGTTCGTTAACTGGCTTTTGTACAAATAGACACATATAATTTACCCTTTTGTCCGAGTTCTCTACACTACAGAGCCCATTCTTGTCTATTCGTTCTATTTCCCCTTTTAATTCCTCTTGTTTTTCTCGTAGATTAGTTTGTAACATTGTTTTATCCTTATCCGTCCTGCTTTCTATTTTCTCTAAGTCTTTAGGTTTTTCTTTCATTATGTTTACCTTCATTTCTACACATGCTGGCGATTCATTTATTTTCGCTTCTAACATCTCCCTATCTTTTCTCATCTCATCCCTTAATGTTTCTTTCAACGTCAATACATCCTTTTCCCTGCTTATCTCCATCTGTCCTCTCCAAGTTTCAAGTTCCCGTTTCATATTCCTCTGAATTGCCTCTAAATCCATTTCCCTATTTCTATCTATCGTCTCTAAATCCATTTTCCTACTTCTATCCATCTCCTCTAAATCCATTTTCCTACTTCTATCCATCTCCTCTATTCTCGACATTAGCATTTCCATGTATTTCATGGTGTCGGTGCTTGGATTTCCCTTGTCCTCTACTTCCCCTCTAGCTTCTGCTCCTGCGTTGCTTTCACTACTTTCCCCTGTGCTCTGCTCTAAGTTCTCTCTGCCATCTTCGTTATCCTCTCCCATCCTACGATTTCGTTCTCTCCTTCAATCAGTTGCCCACAAGCCTTCTCCCTAATCTCTTCGTGTTTCCTATCCATTTTTTTATCTTTATTATTGCCTGCCTCTTTCTATTCCTACTTCTTAACAACATAAATACACACAGATATATTTTCCGTTAAATCACTGTAATATTTTGATTTCTTATATATGTAAAAAGTAAAGAAAATGCTTATTCTGCTGTTGTGTCACTTACTGCTTCCTTCCTTCAGTCGCTGTCTTCTCGTTCCGCATCCAGGGTTGCCAGCTTGTTGCCATCATCTTCTCTGTCCTGGTTGCCTCGTGGTCGTGGGACTTAGTCGTTCTGCCGTTGATTTCTATTCGTGTGTTACTTTTACGACCTATTCTGCCCGCACGTTAGGGAGCCAATATGGAGAAGGGTTGTTGTTGGGCAAAGAGGTAAAGATTGGATTTAGTGACACTAGGAATACTGAAGGAGTTCTCCATGTGTGAGAACTTAGGTTGCTCAGGTTGGTAATCGGTAGAGTTGAGGTTCTTATCTCGGGATTCCACGAGGACTTCGTCGGGCAGAATTAATGTGCAAAGAAGATCTGGTAAAAGTAGTTTATTCTTAACTTTTATACACTGCAAGTAATCGTCTATACGAAGTGAATTTATTTAACTTTAGAACGAAGTGTCTTTGAGAAGTGTCTTGATGAAATTTTATGCGAGAAGTGACGAGGAGAAGCCTCTCTCGCCTATAGGTAAATTAGTTACTCCCACTACCTCGATCTAGTGGACCTAAGGTCAGTGCTTAGGCACATATAACGAAACATATAATTGGTTAATACGCCCTCCTATTTTGATCCCGGGGGTGTTACAAATTTATCATTGGCGATTTACGCCTTCAGAGGTTGGACCTTTTTTCCCGTGCTGGCTTCACGTACAGTCGGGTCACAAACATTAGCTAGGCTTGGGTTTTTTCCTAGGCTTGGGTTTTTTCCTAGGCTTGGGTTTTTTCCTAGGCTTGCGACGCTAGAAACTTGCCATATTCCCACACTTTTTGCTAACGTAGTTTGTGTCAGGGTAAAACCCCCGCTTGTACATTTAGCTAATGGGTTATGGTTATCACGATAAATCAGTTAACTGGAGGCTTAGAAGATATTTCTACTCAATCTGTCTAGCAAAGGATTTTGTCATTAGTAAGTTATTATCATGTGTCAGCCACTTCCGTCTTAACAAAAGAAAGGGTTACATTACCTGAGTTGTCAGTCCTCTTTAATAACTAATAATTTAATTACATTGATGCTGACTTCTTTGGATCATTTTATATGGCCTTTGCTCCTACATAATCAGGTTCTACTCGCTTTCCTGATCAATTTGAATATAAATATGACCTAAGTCCAGTAACTGCTTCATTAAATGATATTATAATTTTATCTGCTTATTATTGCCGATAGGGATTTATTTAGATTTACACAGGAGGCTGTGTGACTAACTTGCCACATACCACACCTTCAACATAAACTAACAGCTTATTAATACAATTGTGTTATAGGCCTTCTTCATCCTTTAAAAATTTGAAGCGATGGTCTAGCACAAAATTCAACAGTAGTGGTGATAGTGCATATCCTTGCTTTAACTCATTATGAATTTCGAAGGTATCCGAAAACTCTTTGCCTACCCACACCCTACTCTTTGTGCCATTAAGGCACATTCGAATAAGTCTAACTTTTTTGGAGTTCCGATCTCCAGCAAGGTATAATATAACTTGTTCCTCTTAATTAAATCATATGCCTCTTTGAAGTCTAATATTTTAGGAGTTTAAAATTCCTAAAAAAAGTTAGAATTATCCGCCACGTTCCCGCTAATTATTAGTATTATTATTATTCATATTATTATTTAATCACAAGTGCTCTTGGTGATAAAATACTTAAATATACAGTCAGTATGCCGAATTCACCAATTAATGTTTAAAATGCTAAGTTGTAGAAACATGTTGACCATTTTAAACATTAATTGGCGAATTGGGCATATTGACTGTATATTTTTTTTATTATTATTAATATTATTGTCATTACTGTACGAAATGAGGTGAAAATGAAAACATGTGCGTGAGACTGAGCAGAATACGTTATCAGGCAGTTGAATTTACAAAGAAACAAGTTGTCTATAAAGAAAAACGAGTAGAGTCTTGAGCCAGTTGAAATATTGATAAGGTTTTATGGGATAAGCAAGCGCAGGTACTTGTGCTGTACCCTCAAGCTACCCCTTAATGTCTCGGTGAATAATTAAAAAGATGAGGAATGGCGTATTCAGTGGACTCTCCAGTCTCCCTTGCACGCATTCCCTACGTTTCTAAAGTACAAAGTTACGTTTTTTTGAATTGTATTTTGACTGGAGACTACATTAAACTTCCCTTATCTATCTCATTGGGTAATATATACTTACTATCCACCAATAAACTCAACTTCATTTTCCTAATCCATTAAACAACTAACTCACTGGCTCTATCGAACCCGTAGGTTCATAGCCGCGCGGACATAAGCTCTCCACACACACCTATCCTGAGTTAAGATTTTTCAATCATCTCCTGTCTTCCTTAACATAACAGTTAATGCTATTCTCCCACCTCATTCTTGGTTTACCAACTGGCTGTTTAACTACAAGAATCATTCATGACCTTTTCATTATCCACTTGTGCCACATGTCCTGTCCATCGCATTCAACAAGATTTATTTGTTCTTATCCCTTTAAAGACCATATAGTTCACACATTTAATTGGTTTAGGTGTAGCAGGGGCACAGCGGGTATTGGCCAGTGTATATATCCCGTCCATGCATTCATTTTTCTTATCTTGTCATATATATATATACCCTATATATTTGTGTGTGTGTGTGTGTATGTGTGTGTGTGTGTGTGTGTGTGTGAATGTGCGTGTATGTTATGTTTACATTATTGAAATTTAGGAATGAAGGCCGATTCTGATACGAAAATAAAAACAAATTCCTGAGCCGGGATTTCACCCCGAGACATCTAACTCTATATGTTAGCGCGCATCCAACTACGTCACCTAGCATTCCAGCACAGATATTTAATTTCGTTTCTAACATATAATTCTCGTGAATTCTGTGTGTGTTTCCATAAACGTTCTAGCGGTCAAGATATTAGTTTCAGCGAAATCAAACTTGGCATAAAATTATTGATTAAAAAAGTAAGATCCAGTTCGTTAACCAGCAAAATCGCACAAATAGTACACTTGAAGCAAAAATTAAAAAGCCCTACAGCTAACGCAATTTTCTGATACGTAATGATACCCAGTGTATGCCATTGAAATAAAAACGAGAAAGGCGCTCTCCAAAAATCAGCGAAATCCGACAATTATAAGTATGGGTCTATCTGAAACCCGAAATTAAAAATTAACTAGCAACCTCCAAGTTTGGTTAATCGCAATGTATTCCAGGCAGTTTAATTAACTCTTAAATTGGTAATGTATCCTACAATATATTAGTTTAATATATTTAATATTTGAATAAGGCAATAGAAAAATTGGAAAACTGCACTTAAACTGACGTGAATAATTTTCAGTCGTATAGAACAACAGTGCGCATGCGCCAGAGTTTATAGAGCCAACGTTAATCACCATCCAACCACATATCGATTATTATCTTCGATTACTATCGATATCGTACTAAAGTTCAAAATCTTATGCTAAATGGCAGCATGTCGCTATGAAATTTAAATCACCAATCTTTGCAATAAATCCCCAAATCTATAATAAAAAAATATTACCAAACGTTTATCAAAAAGGGGTGTACACTTATTTATCACTCCCTAACGCCGATCCAACCAGCGATAACCCAAAACAGCGATGCAAAAATCGTGGACTAAGTAATATACTGTGTGGAAAAAATAGCAGTTAGCATCACAATATTGTCTAACCGTGTAATAATATTGTGATTTGTGTATTTAGATGAATAGTTGAAAATTGTGTACTAATGTTATAAAAAATTGTTTGAAAAAGTTTAAAATATTAAAATAATATATTAGTATATACAGAAGAAGAGCTATAATATACAACGAACTACAAATCAAAAGTCAGTAAAAGTGCAGTTCAGCCCTAAATTTAAGCAGTAGACATTATTTAAATTTGTGTCAAATTATACAAAAATATATGTAATATTAATCTACAATTTATTTGGTGGATTATTTTAAGGAATTACATTTGTAATAATTAATTCAAATAGTATTGTGATGACTTTTTTATTTGATTGAATATCATTAATTGTTTAATTATTAGACGAGATGAAGTTAGAGGCATTTGAAAAGTAAGATTCCCCATAAAACGGATATCCTGAGAATCCTTTATAAAATGCATCATTAATAAAGAAAATATGTGTGCTAAAAGAGTTTTGCTGAATGAAGTGATGAGTGCTGTAATTAAAATAATGAACATTATCAGATCAGAAAGAATTTTTGACAGATCTTGATTGCGAGTATTGTCACACACCCTTCTTTCAGCGAAGTGCAATGACTCAAAAAGGGAAATTGTTGAATCGATTCTTCGAGTTACTTGATGAATTTGCGACAATCATGGAGACGATAGGCTCAATATATTGTGCTAAAATGTAATAGGAATGTTGTACGTGTATTATAAAAGTAAATCATAGCATTGTGATATGAGTTTAGAACTATTTTTAACCTTAATCAAAGCCAAGCATAATTCTATTCATTTAATAATTGGTAATAGCTCTTTAAATAATAGACTTTCAATAGGCCTATTCAAGATCATCGAATACAGCACGATGCCAATGAATGCTTTAATGCTTCTTAAGAGTGACTAGCCGCCTCTGAATGTACGGCTGCATACTTCTCGACGAGTGATGCTCCTGCTTACTCGCGAGTGCACACAGCACTCCCTAAGTGCAGCTAAGCTGGTCACCGCTGATATACACTGTCTCTCCCTGCTTGTTTAGGTGATTAGTTCCGAATGTAATCAACACCGTCACTTCATTTTAATATTGGAAAGTAAACATACATGAATAAATTAATTACTTGTATTGATATAGAAAAATGTAGTGTGATATCCGTATTATAATCATATATAGACCACCGCTGTGGTCTCGAGGTAGTGTGCAACTTGTCACGCAGCGGCACCGGGTTCAATTCCCTGTAGGGACAAGCTCCTGGGTGAGACTTTTCTCGGGATTTTTCTTCACCTGTAAGACAAATGTCAGGAAGCTTAGGACCCAACGATCCCCGAAAATCATCCGGCCATCATCACCATCCTTGACCGGTGTGGAAAGCAACGGGAAGCAACCACACCTATAATTCCCTAGTAAAGCTGCAAAGCATAGCATGAAAATGCTATGATTGCAGTAAAAGACCTACCCTCGTGCAAAATTACTATCGACTCGAATTATATATAACAAAGCCAATTATTCCATCTTGAAATATATTGGTCCTAATAACAAAGAAATAATTGATATAAATAAATAGTTTTGTTTTTACACTTTGTTTAATGCGTTGTAAACATTTCACGACACTTGACATTTCTTGGGCTCTACAATGTCTACAATTTGGAGGATTATGTGGTAGTAACTTTAACGTAACAATCTCTGTCAATATTTAACGATGGGTCTAGTCCAGACAGACTTAAAGTTAATTAATATTCGAAGTTGAAGAGACGGATCTACAAGATACATACTATTTAGGGCAGAAAAAAGTACCGGTATCAGTGTAGTAACTAATTTCTATACACATTGTTTACAAAATGCGTGTTTTTGTCGAGATTCTCCACTGTCTGCTCGGAGCGGAGAGTGTGTATGTTCGACTCTCCTCAGTAATAGATCTGTTTACGTGTTGTGTGGTTGTATCAGAATGCCGAAATAAAAATTGTGTAAAGATGAGTTCATTCTTACACAAAGCGGACTGTACTAGAAATCTGTCCCGAGTAGCGCGTGTCAACGTGCAGTTTGTAAACACCCAGGTCTAAGTATGATGCAGGCTAGTATTTAACACATACTTATTTTCAGTCC
This sequence comes from Diploptera punctata, assembly GCA_030220185.1. Taxonomy (NCBI): domain Eukaryota; kingdom Metazoa; phylum Arthropoda; class Insecta; order Blattodea; family Blaberidae; genus Diploptera; species Diploptera punctata. The sequence goes on along the minus strand of JASPKZ010000460.1, from coordinate 218,865 downwards.
TAATAATTTTATATTATAATTATTATGATATTGTGACTGACACCTCAACGGTGTATTACCATGGATTTGATTGATACTGACTAGTCTTATTCATCGTGATAAGCTACGCCACTGACTGCATATTGTTTACGTTGAGCGCGTCGAACACTACAATCTGCCTCTAGTCAATGTAAGTCATTGAACATGAAGCAGGAGCGCGTGGGTGCTTCCCGCGCTGCAGTTCTGGAAGCATGGTTCACGCAATATCTACGTCACAGGCTTTTTATATTGTTTTATTAAAAGTATTAAATAAATTAAACGAATGTATCTCATAGGATACATTACCAATTAAACGGAAAAAATATTTAAAAAAGTCTATACTCTTTAATTCAAATCAAATATTATTATTATTGTTATTATTTGTTATTGTAATTATTGATATGAATGTTATTATTAACATTATTATTATTATTATAGTAATTATTATTGTTATAGTAATTATTATTGTTATCTATTATGATCATGATCATCTCAACATCATCATGCTCATCATCACGATCATCATCATGCTCATCATCATCATGATCATCATGGTCATCATGATCATCATCGTCATGATTATCATGAGCATCATCATCATGATCATCATTGTCATCAAGATCATCATCGCCATCATGATCATCATTATCATCACCATGATCATCATCATTATCATCATCACCGTGATCATCATCATGATCATCGCGATCATCGACATCATGATCATCATCGTCATCATGATCATGATTATCATCGTCATCATGATCATGATCATCATCATCCTGATCACCATCATCGTGCTCATCATCAATATCATTATCATGATCATAATTATGATGATCATCATCATCATCACCACAATCACAATCACACCATCACCATCATAATCATCATTAGCAAGTATTGTAGAGCCTCATTCTAGTGATCAATTAATAAATGAACAAAAACTATTAGCATTTTAATTTAAATGCTATAACATTAACCATTGAACGAACTAGATTATACAGAGGATGTTTGGTAAATCATTAGCTCAGGATAGGGATATGTGGAGAGCTTATGTCCGCGCGGCCATGAAGAGTCTGATATGCCAGTGAATTGGTTAGTTATAATAGTATAGTCTCCTGCTTAATATACCGCAACATAGGACATCACATCACGTCACTCCATGTCATACAATCTTCAATTCTCGCAACTGGAGATCCCTACCCCAATAAATAGGGTCTGCCGAACATTGGCAACTTTTTAAAGAAATCTAAATTTATATTTGCTCTAACCTCGACTCCATCATTACCCAGTATAAGGTACATATATTAATTGGCGTATAATTTATCACATTTATACTACTATTATTATTATTATTATTATTATTATTATTATTATAACTATTATATAACTATTATTGTCCACCGCTGTGGTCTCGAGGTAGCGTGCTGCCATGTCACGCAGCGGGCCCGGGTTGGATTCCCGGTCAGGACAGGCTCCTAGGTGAGATTTTTTCGGGGTTTTTCCTCACCTGTAAGACAAATGTCAGGAAGCTTAGGGCCCACCGGCCCCCGAAAATCATCCGGCCCTCATCATCATCATCATCCTTCACCGGTGTGGAAAGCAACGGGAAGCTACCACACTTATAAGTCCCTAGTAAAAGCTGCAAAGCATAGCATGGAAATGCTATGATTGCAGTGAAAGACCTGCCCTCAGGCAGAATTACTATGTATGTATGGAAATATTATAATTGTTATTATTATCATCGTATAAAATGTTGTTTGTACATGAAATTTCCATTGCAACATTTAATGCATTTTTAATTCTTTATAAGTAGTATAGTGTATAACTGAATATCTATATTGTCAAATATGTAATTTATGCTGGATGAGTGGAAGAGAAAGCCTTATCGCTTTAACTCTGTCAGAATAAACACAACATTATTATTATTATTATTATTATTATTATTATTATTATTATGTAGTAGTAGTAGTAGTAGTAGTAGTAGTAGTAGTAGTAGTAGTAGTAGTATTACGTGGTTTTTTACCTATCCGTTAGATAAAACTGAATTTATCTAACTTGTGAAGTACATTTATTTGGAAAACTAGTTATGAAAATAGAGTTTTAGTATCGAGAGGATCAAATTAGAACGTGATTGGAAGGAATGTAGTAAGACTCGTGAATAGTTTTAATGAATTTTACAAGTAACGTATCACAGTATCTTATTTTATGTTTTGAACAAGAACGTTCTTAAAAATGTTGAAAATGCAATTTATTAGAGCTTTATTTATTTATTGAAAGTTTTATTTTTCAGGAGACAAATTTCCAAAAATGGTAAATGGGGCTGCAAACTACATTCCGTGGACGTTACTTCTGTTTGGCAGGAAAGTAAGTTTCATGAATCAAAGTTTCTTTATTTATTGTCTTAATGTTTTTTTTTTGGAATTTTGAATAAAATAGTAAGCTTATAGTGGTACACAGAACTAGAACTTTTTGTTTGTAAGCAGTAAAATACCGTTAAGCAGAACCTGGTTAAACTAAGCGAATCCATCTGCGTGTCAAATTAATCGTCTTATTTTGTTGGTTTATGGAATAAGACTTTTGTTAATTATCTATTTATCCGGTTTCTCTGGGAGGAAACATAAATTGCCGCTAGAGCAATTTTCAAGCTTTGGGTTCCAGATAAATCTTCACTCTTAATTAACCATCTGTGTATGTCCAGGTGTATTTATGGATATCTCTATGATGGAATGTTGTGTTCTTATCAATGAGATTCTTTAATTTGACTAATCTAACCTCATTGTCTGGAAGCCAGAATTATGTTAATCCGATATGATGGGCGATAATAATAAATAATAATGAAATTCCAGGAGAGTCCCTAAATCTAAAAATAAATTCCAGACCATGAGCAACCACAGAAATAATTCCTTCTAACAAATAATCCCAGTGATCTCAGCGGGATTCAAAAACACGACCTCATGACCTGTAGTCAGAACAACTGACCACAAGACCATGAGGTTGTTTTGTTAGATAATGCTATTTTTTTCATTATGTTATAAATTGGCATTGCACAGAAAATTATTAATTACTAGGGCAAGACAATTAACGATTTTGCATCTTTTTCTTATGAAGGTTGAAACATTGCTTGCATATATAAAAATTTATGGCATTAAAAAACGGATTAAATAAAAGCAATTCGTTAGGGCATTTCTTTTTGCATGTTCTTAACTTTTTTAGCGATATGTCATTTTTTGGCAATTCTTAGGTAATTTTAAGCATTTTTTTACACTCTACCGGAAGGCTGTGACATTATTTGTATTTGATTTGATATTTGTATTATAATTCAGTATTTTTCCTTGTCAATACAATTTCTTGGGATTAATAGATGTTTTGCTAACTGCTACCCCTATTTTTCAAGGTATGTGCCTAATGAACTTGCCCACTTCTAGGAATTTTATTCAATTTCTTAGAGCTCATGCTAGCCTTTACCCCTATTTTGATTGTTAACTGCAATTCAAAATTGTTGTAAAAGTGCACGGTATAATTGAAATGGATTTTCTGCAATAAAAGGTACACTGATATGTATTTTTAAATACTTTTATTTTAATATTTTGATATCAAGTTATCAATAATCAAGTAACTAATTTAATCTAATAAAAATATTTTTATTGGTAATTCTTAACTTTTATTCGTCATATTTTTTTATTTTATTCATTTTTTGTATTTTTTAGGTCATAAATGCATTTTTTTATTTTGAATTTTTTACCACTTTATAGGTCATTAAATGCCTTGCCCTATTAATTACCAATAGCAACCAATTTAAACAAATTGTTAGTGCATTTTCTTTATAGTTGTAATTAGATATAAGAATCTTTTTATATATTTTTTAACCTGGTTGAGTGGTAGATAAAGCCTCGATGCCTGAACTCTGCCACATAAAATAAAGCGGCTATTATTATTATTATTATTGTTGTTATTATTATTTATTGTTATTATTACTTTCATTATTATTATTATTATTATTATTTATAAAGTGAAATCCGCCACAAGCCTTTCTCCAAATTAGTAAAGTCGGAACAAACAATAACTTTTAATTTTGCCAAACAGACAGTAACAGCAAAATTGCAAAAAAATACAAATAATGCAGAATAGTACAATATAAGCAACAAACTATAAAAATGGCAAAATTACTATCTTTCTTTGTGTTTTGTTAGGATTCGGATGAAATTTCTTTAACTTCACAGATGTTGAAATAAAATGTTTAGATTATTATATTTATACATATAAATAATGTACTGCCAATTAAGTTTCTGATCACAATTAATTTTATTACCCATTTCTTTACACACTCCGACAGTTTTACTTAGACCATCATCTTGTCTTTACATTTACATTACATTTACTCGTCTGCACTATGGTCAAAACTTAATTCATCCGACTCTTCACCTCCTCTTATATCCGAGGGTAGAAATAATCTGGAACCATTCGTGGCACTTCTTGAATAGAAGACTCGAGAATCGAAATTTCCCGAATGGAAGTATAGATGCATGTGGACATTTCTCTACAGACTTTCCAAATCATCTCATGACTCCTTCTTTACCATACAAGGCTAAATCTAAATATCGCTTTAACCTGAAAAATTGAAAGAAAGAACAGCCCAACAATGCATCATAGCACCATATTATTACATTATAATTTAGAAGTTATCAGCCTTATGCAGTTACTGTTCACCTCAAAATGAAATATGTCAACAAAATATACATGTGCTCCTTAAAGAAGGTCACCACTATGATTAAAATATGTCCATTTTCAAATCATGAATGGAAACATGTCAGTCATTATTCACGTTTTTAATGTTAATAGCTGGTGTAATTCAGTGTAATACGTAAGATATTCACGTAATAGTATTAATTTAATGTAATCTCCATAGCGCAACAGCCAGCTGCTAGCCTCATATCCCATGTATATGTTTTTTTCTCAACAAGCCTAGTTACTTATTGTAACAACCCAAATGTCTCATGATGCCGGATGGGGACCAGTCTGATATTAGTCGAAATTCTATAAAAACATTTTTTTCTCACATGGAGACTCAAACCAACACAAGTCCCATAGCTCTGCACCAAGGCATCATACCTTAAATCACTCGGGTGAGTTGCGGGACAAGATTTTATTATAATAAATGTTTGTAGATGATCAAATAATTTTTGGGAGGGGATGAAGATGATATGAAATATATGATAAATAAACTAATGGAAGAATATAAAAAATGGGGACCGAATATAAATTTACAGAAAACAGAATATATGTGTTTGGGAAAGGATGTGGATGACCTCATACTTGAAATAGGGAAAATAAAAAAGTGTTAATTTTGTTAATATCTTGGATCAATAATTACAAGTTTAGGTGTCTGTGAGAGAGATGTACAGACTAAAATTGCAATGGCAAAAAATGCAACTAAGACATTACATGGAATAATTTGGAATAAAAATATTACAAAGGAAACTAAAATGAAAATTTATAAGAGCATAATACAGAATATTTGTCATATGGAAGCGAAACTTGGTCTTTGACGGAATTACAAAAGAATAAAATTAGAACAGTTGAATTCGATTATTTTAGAAGTAGCCTCCAAAAAACAAGACAGGATAAAATAAGAAATGAATTCCTTTGGAGAGAAATGAAGGTCACCACATCTGTTGTTAAGAGGATTGAAAATCAAACGCTTAAATGGTATGTCCATGTACAAAGAATGGAAAATGAAAGATGGCCAAAAAATATATACCAATGGTCACCCCCCTGGAAGAAATAAACGTGATAGACCAAGATGGAAATGGAAAACCTACGTCAGAACAACAATGGAGGATAGGAATTTGGAAGAGGGAGATTGGAATGATATAGATAAATGGAAACTGAAGACAGCAAACCCATAAGTGGGGGAAAGCCGAAGAAGAAGAAGAAGAAGATCATCATCATCATCTTCTTCAAGGTATGGGTCTGTTGGGCCATTCCGCTCCCCGGTGCACTATATGCTGTAGGTGCAGGTCGTCTTTCCAACGAAATTTTGGTCTTCCTACATTTCTTCGGCCTAGAGGTTTATAATGAAGCAGCTGTTTTGATAAACGATTATTTGGCATTCTTTGTACATGTTCAAACCAATTACATTTATTTCTGTGTGTTCTCTCGTTTATATTACATATTTGTAATTCATCTCTGATATCGTGACTTCTCTTTTGATCTCTTAGAGATACACTTGCAACTGATCTGAGAAATCTCATTTCTATTTTATCAATTGTATGTTTATCAGATAAACAGATATCGTTAAAGGCCAAGTCTCAGACCCGTATGTTAACGTATGTTAACGTTGGAACTGTAACATTTTAATTGAGTTTCCCTTGTGGTCTTATTTCTCAAATATCTTCTTATTGAACCACATATCTGTTGAAATTTCCCCAATTTCTTCTCATGTCAAAATTTTGCAGGTACGATATCATGCATCCCAGATAATTGTTCAATTATGTTTGCTCCAATTACAATTTTTTGTCCTTTTATGCTGAGTTCCAATAAATACCATTGACTTTGTTTTCTCTGTTGATATCTTTAAATTATTATTTATTATTAGTTTCCACATATAACTTTAATTTAATGCCACTCATAAAAATTAATAAATATACTTACTTATTTTGATAATATTTAATTTATGCACAAATAAGTATGCAATTTTCATTATAAATATGTTTGCTCTTCATTTTTTGAAGATCATTTTTTTTTCCTTATCCAGGATTTAAACCCATGAACTCTGGTTCATAGCACACTAATCGTTGTGCTATTCAGTCATCCCTTTCGAAACGCAGATTTTTCTTTCTCTTTTATAATCCCCATTCCCCTGTAGATGAACCTTCGTTCACAAGGCTTGTAATTGAAGAAGACTTTGTGATGGTGTCATTAATAATACTGTAATTACAATGTTTACAGTTAGATTGAATAATAAATCATGTTTATTTATAATAAAGTAGAGGCCCTATATGATGTATGAAGTTATGTTACTTGCTTCTGGTCTTGAGGATCGTGGGTTTAAATCTAGTCAATGCCAATGGATTTTTAGGTTGGAAAAGTTAAGGGACAAGTTCTCGGGGAGGGAATTTATCCAATGGATCCCGAGTCTGAAAATGTTTGGACTCGTGAAAGAACCTCAAGCCTGAATTATTGCTTCTGAGTAACTTTAATTGGTCTTCCTCCATCCATGTAATAGCAACTAGTGATGTGTGGACCACATGCCACTCGCTGACATCTGTAGGAAAAAAGCACGACTAATTAATGTGGGAAAGAAACTGCATTTAGAGAGCACCAATCTCCCCACATAGGAATGTACGGGGGTATATCATACCATTGGCCGTATGATATCATATTGAACGTTTTTAAAAGTCCTCGTGCCTACCCCCAAAACTTTGGGGAGGTGCAAGACATAGTTTTAAAGTCCCTATTATAATTTGCACAATTTGGTTGGTGTTATAAATTGGGCTGAGCTGAGCTTACTGTACAAACCAAAAAGAGACTGACTTAAGCAACTGCTTGCCATAGTATTCTCTCTGTATTTATTCTTCAAACATGTTTTAGCCATTTATGTTCAAGTGGATCTAAGTTATTGACTTATTTATGACTTTAAATTGCTCTCCAATATCTAAATTTATTTTTTAAATCTAATCTTGAGACTCTTAAAGGAGAACTTAAAATGTTCATGTGCTGCCCTTGTCAATGTTCTATTTCATTGTTTAATCACTCATTTGGACCAAAAAGAGATGAACAGAGAGGCAAATGGAGAACACACTTATTAGTGAGCTACATGGTCTTTATAGGAAACCAGATGTAATAAGAACAGTTAAGGTTCGTAGACTGTGATGGGCAGGACATGTGCCACGAATGAGGAATGAAAGAGGGCATGAAACTTGAGAAAACATCAGTATGCAGGCCTATAATCAGATGGGAGAATAATATTAACAATGATTACATTAAATTATGCAAGATATGATTGGGAAACGTTTAGCTTAGGGTAAGGAAATATGGAGAGCTTGTGTAAGCATGGCCATGAACCTACAGGCTCGATAGTGCCAGTTAGTTATTATTTAAGTTAATAGTAGTTCCTAAATGGAGTATTTTAAAATGGAATAATGTAGGAACTAAGGTGCATATTCCATGCACAGTGCATATAAAGTTCTTCTCTGTGATTTTTACACAATGAAAATTAGTCTCTTGTTGTTCCACATGATCTATTATTTCAGCCTGAAACATAATTGAGCATTATACAAATATTTTAACATGTTTCACTTTTATGTACGTTCTTAGCAAAATAATTATTTTCTGTAAAGCAATATATAAAAATATTTTCGAAAAAAATACCAAAGACAGGTGTTATGAATTAGAAATATGGAAAATAGAGAACCTTAGTATAAAATTCACTTCAAAAAATTATGTTTCCAAATTATTATGTCAAGTGAATATAAACTTAATGTTTTAACAAGAGTTACACTTATGGTGCAGATTATCTATGTATCTAACCATTGCTCAAGAAAACACAACTTGAAACAATATGACATACAGGTTTTTTTTTATATACAATTGAAAATTCCTTGAAGGAAGAAAAAAATACTACTCGGGAACTAATTTCTGAGTACGGCTGTCATTTTATATTTTTTGTCACTAGACATCAATTTACACTGAACAGAAATAAGAGGTTCTTCATACAAATGTAGTACACCACATTCATCCTATCGTTGCTAATTAGCTTAACATATGATACATCTGCTGTAATTGTGATACTTCAAAATGGATGGTTTTCTGGAATTTTATTATATCGAGTTTGTAATTTTAAAAAATCGTCACACCACATAAATAGATACTGTTTGGCATAAATGTTCACAATGAGAGGTTTTCATAGATATGCAATTTAGAAATATAAATAAAAAATATCATCACCCACATAATACATATTGTTTGGCATAAAATTAGATGAATTTGTAGTTAAGGCACATTCCATCCTTGAATTAACAAACATTTCACAACGGATCACACAAAAGTGTCTTGTGGCTGAGGTAAAAAAAATGAGCAGGATTATTGTCTCTGAATCTTGAATTGAAATAATGCACCTAATCAATGTCAAATTCTATAAAACATTAAATAACATTAACTTGCTCAAACACATTATAAATTACATACATTTATAAAGTTCTAAAGTAAAATATTACCTGCTTGTTTCATGGAACATCAGGATGACCACTGTATGCCCCAGAATATTTTCAACCTGAAATATTATTATATATTATAATAAAACTGCATTTAATGACTTTGGAATAACCATAAACCAATAGAGTTTCAAGAATATGATGAAGCTTTTTCAAAGTACAGAAACAGATTGAGATTTAACAGTATATAATGTACAATACTTCATAGCAATTGGGTAAGAAACAACAAGGCAACTGGACCAAGAGGAATGCATTTGGAAATGTTAAAACTGGAGGACCAAAATTAGTAAAAAGTTTGTCCAAACTATATAAAAAGATTTTAAATGGAGATGTAATACCAAGCAGATGCAATTGGGATACATCACTTCCATATACAAAAAAGGAGACAGATTAATTTGTGTAATAAATTCTACAATGAATGTTTTTTTCTAAAAATTGTGAAACTAAATGTAGAAGAAAGGTAAATTCACCTTGAGAAACAATGTGGGTTTACTGCTGGAAGGTTCTGTATAGATCACATTTTTACACTAAAACTCATATTGGAAAAATGAAAGGAAAAGTCAAGAATGTTCATAGATTTGGAAAAGGCATACGATAGTGTCCCGAGAAACTATTATGGCTGAACTAAAAGAAGCATTAATATATGAAAGAACAATAAAAAATGTTGAAATCAATATATTCAGGAAATGATATTAAAAATGTAAATGGGAAGTAAGCTATCTAGAGTGAATATCTCACAGCACAACTAGAGAATGTAGATACATTACAATGTGCAAATTAAAAAAGTTGAAAAATTCAAATATTTAGGATCAATTTTAGAATCAGATGGGAAAATTTATATGGAAATTAAGAAAAATAATTAGTGAAAGAAGAAAAAGAAATGGAATGTGAAATTCAGTGATATGAAGTAAAAATATTAGAAATAAAACCAAGAAGCTGATATTTAAATCATTAGTACAAAGTGCTATGTTGTATGGTGCACAGACCTTGACTTTAGGTAGACAGCAAGCAAAAAAATTATTGACAACAAGGATGGATTTTTGGTGAAGGGCATGAAGAAAATCAAGAAAGAAATTCGGATAATTAAAGAAATTATGAATGTTAAACATAATATTATAGAAGTAATAGAAGAATGAAAATTGAAATGGTAATCTGAAAAGGATGGAGGATTAGAGTCCCAAGAATGATGCTATAGATCTTCTCAACCTTAAAAGACAGTACGGCATTAGATGTAGTATGTACCTCTCTCACTCACACTCCTATATCCTGCTATTAGCTCCATCCTTTTATATTTCCGCGATGTTGGCAATTTCAAAAAATGCAAAGTGATGAATTTAATAAAATGATGATATGGTCGTATAGAGAATTTTCCGCTCTTTCTGAATGTATAAATTTTAAAGTCTTAAGTAATTAATATAATGAATAGTTTTGACAAATACATTATTTTGGCGCGAATCTATATTTTTGCAGATAAAAACTTGTCAGACAATTGGTAGAAAACTAGTGATAATGATAGATTAAATATTTTTTGTGGTTTGCCTGATGTTTATGGATTACACCGTCTTTCCCTGGACAATAGTGTTTACTTAAGAAAGGAGTTATTTACCTTTTATTAAGTACTTGTTAAAAATTATCGGATAGTAACACAAAAAAGTTATGTAGCGAGAAACGTTTTTGTTATTGACTGTATGTTGATGACAAAGCGAGAAGACTTGTTTATAAAAGTCTCAAATAGTTTTTAAAAGAAACCATACCTCGGTATCATTGCGCATTCATACTTTATCGCAGTTTAAAGTTTGTTTACGTAGGTGTCACTTTTCATTTCCGATCGCGTTTGACTCTGCACTTCCTCAGGCTCAGAGCTCACTGCTGTGATAGTTGTTAAGTGAAGTTCAACTGTGAGTGGCTCTCAAATGGCTTTGCTTAATATGTTTTTCATAAAATTGTTTAATTTCATATTTATTATTATTGTATTAATTAATTATAAATATAGAAGCTAAGCGACGTAGTGTTGGCTAACTGCACAGTAAAGAACGGAGTATAGTATTGAACATATTTAATTATTTTTTAAAGAAAAGGAACGTTACCCAGGCAGTTAAACAGACAGCAGAAGCTACCGGGTGTTCGGAACGTTTAACACGTGTAATAAGAAAGGAGCAAACGAAAGGTCCTCTTAGAACGCCACCAAAAAAGAAACCTAAACGAGCGAGCAAAAAAAAAAAAAAATGCCAGATTAATGAAGTACCATGGAATAGTACAAAGCGGAGTCCGCTGCATCACTCATTCCCTGTTCTCTGAGAACATACCACCAACACTAAATATAATATTAAGCAAGATAAGTAGTGATGATACGCTACCAAATTTTTCGAGGTCTACTTTAAATAGATTTCTTCATGATATAGGGTTTGAATATGTAAGCAGGGCCAACAAATGCGCCCTTATTGAAAGGGATGATATGATCAGGTGGCGTCATAAATATTTGAAAAATTTAAACAAATTTAGGAATGAAGGGAAATCTATTTTTTATACAGTTGAGTCTTGGGTAAACATAGGTCACACCGTGACAAAGGAATGGACAGATACCAAAATTAAAAGTGCTCGTCAAGCAACAATCGAAGATTTTAGCACAGGTCTTAGGCCACCTAGGGGTCGTAGGTCAAGGTTTGCATTGGTTCATGCAGGGAATGAAAATGGGTTCGTTAATGGTGCCGAGTTAACATTTCTGTGCCAAAAGAACACGGCAGACGTCCACGATGAAATGACATGTGAAGTGTATGAAAAGTGATTCGCTGAGCAATTGTTGCCCAATGTCCCTGAAGGATCAGTGATAGTATTAGACAATGCCGGCTATCATAGTCGGAAAAGCGATCGTTTGCATACAACTTGCTAGAGAAAAGATAAGATTATAGAGTGGCTCAATCAAAAGAAAATCCCTTTTGAAAGTGATATGTTAAAACGGGAACTTCTTTTTTTGTGGCTCAAAACATTTATGATAAATGCATAATTGATCAGATGGCTAAATCAGCAGGAAAACATGTTCTTCGCTTGCCACCATACCACTGTGAACATAATCCTACCGAAATGGTATGGGCACAGGTGAAGAACTATATAAAAATGAAAAACGTCTCATTCAAAAAACAAGAAATGAGATTTAATTTCGGCTGCATACCAACACGTGACACTAGAAAATTGGACCATACAAAGAAAATTGAAAGTAATTTCTGGAAAGCGGACGAGATTCTTCAAGGTGACGACGAACCATTTTTGAGACATTTACATCATCATCATCATCATCATATTCTTCTTCTTCTTCGCCTTAGTTCTTCCATGCATAGCCCACTGGTTCCGATTCCGCTAAACCTGGACCTTCCAGAGACACGGAGGAATTTATGGAAATAATAACACCATTACCAGAGGATTGTGAACAGGCTTGATGGTATGTAACGTATTTTAAGTATTACTTTTGCTAATATTATTACATTCGTGAACAATATTAATATAATAAAAGCGTTAATATTATTGTATTCGTTAAAAAGTTAATATTTTTAAAATTATTAAATATTTAATTAAATATAACTTCTTATAATATTATATTCTTAAAACATTAAAATAAATTATATGTTAAAGTGATTATAATTTGTATATTTGTTTATGTAGGATATTTATTGATAGGCTATAGGCCTACATTATAAATTTAATTTAATATTACTTAATTGGCCTATATCATAATGAATTACAATTTATGATAATTTATATTTTTCCCTTGTATTATAATGTGTGCATTTAAATCTCGCTCTGAACTTTTTGGCGTTTAATTCGTAGGCCTAAATACTTGTATTATCATTCGATCAGTAGGGCATAAAGTGAACGTATATGAAAATAACAAATAGGTATAAGACATTTCACGTTTTTTCACTCAAGTTTAAGGGCTTTTAAGAGTTTTGACACATCTATTCCTTGCATCGCACATCTTTGTCTATGCAGTTGATCTGGCATCAGCGCGCTCCATTTAAGTGTACTGTCTTTTAAGGTAGAGACGTACTATAGATTGGAATGCTGAAGGATGGTGGAGGAGGGGGAAACTCATGGAACAGTGGATGGATGAAGTGAGAAGTAACATGTTGAGTAGAGACCTCGAAGAAGAAGATGCTGAGAATAGAAATATGTGGTGGAGAAAAGTACATATGTACTGAAGGATATCTACTATAATGAAGAGAAAGTCCTTAATAAAAATGATGATAATAGTAATAATCCTAATTATAATGAGGATTTCCTAGTTGTACCCATAGGCACTTGGGTTGATCGATACTGTGTACCAACCGGGAAATTTAAATATGCCCTCCTCTCTAGGGTTGCTACGGTGAAACTACCAATGACACTGGTCTACTTACCAGACTGAGGTACTGTTCGATCAGCGGGGAATTTCACTGGCAGCACAAGAACGTCCATTCTTGATTACTAGAAGTAATCCTACTTAAATGACCTGAAAAACAAGAAAGGCATCATGTCAGCATAACACACAACAAAATAAACTAATATAGGATTCAGCCATGATCCACAAGACTCTATTGGACACAATGTGGAACTTTTGTGAGCCAAGAATTGGCATATACCTTAACTACAACTTCATCCAATTTTACGCCAAATAATATCTGCTTATGTGGAGTGATGATTTTTTATTTACAGATCTATATTGCATTTCTAGAAAACCTCTCATTTTTAAGCATCACATTATGACAAAACGAGAATGAAGGTGTTTACTACATCGTTTGGTATCATTTCTCCTCGAGAGTAAACAATTCCAAGTGACAGAAAACTAGTGGAAAATAGTAGCTGCATAAAGTAAAGTAAAAAGTAAAGTGATCCCACAACAGCCCCGGAGGCCCTTGGGGTAGTAGGAGGTTAAGGCTCCCACTTTTTCTAGACAATCGGCACTTTTATGTCAGCCGGGTTGGCAGCCCTGCGTGAAGGCCGCCTTTACCCCAGAACAAGCGTCTGGTCTCATTTCTGTTAGAGGCTGAGTCGACCCCAGGGCCATAGTGCCGCCAGAGGGTTTGGGTCAGTTTAAAAATCCTGACCCCAACGGGACTTGAACCCTCGACCCTCCGGCTTGTAGCTCAGTGCCTTAACCACTACGCTACGGCGTGCCCCAAATAGTAGCTGCATACAGAATTAAATCCCATGTAATATTTTTCTCTTTCTTAAAGAAATTTAAAACCGGATATTTATCCCCATATAATAATAATAAGGGTTTTTGTTTTGTTTATAATAATATTTATTTATATGAAGAATGGACATCAGATTGATTTATAGAATTCAAATTTTTTTATAAGTATATAAAAAAAAAATAACTGGTCAATATAAACTGTTAATACAGTTAGATGTTTTTATAACTGATGCAGTATGTAAAATACTTCAAATATTCAAATTGATAATTTTTATAAAGAAATAAATGGGATTGGTGGAATTGGATAGAAGTTAACTTGAAAATACTCCTTCCTTTTCTGTTGGACCAATCAGACCATAGAGGTTATAACTGAAATAACAAGATGGCTACAATACTTGAAGATGGTCGGTCATGTTCAGCGACTGCTCCTTAAAGAATAAGGAAATAATTGTTTATTTATTGATGTTGGTTGAAAGAAATAGTGTTAAAAGTATGAAAGATTATATAGTGATATAATAGTCATCCATCTTGGTGAAAAACAGTTTCTAAGTGAAAATAATGAATAATAATGACTGGATTGACCGTTAGCATTCGTCATCCATTAAATACATAAAATGGTAATCTTCTAGAAGTGAAAAATATCAACCTAAGCCGGAATCTTTTGGAACTTTTAAATTACAAGATTCATCTTGACCAAAGTGAGAGTTTTAAATAAACTAACTTATCGTTCAACTGTTAATAAAGTGTTGTTATTTGTGTAAGAAACATTTCCTCATTCCCCTGAAGAGAGTTATTAGTGCCGTGGCAGATTTAAAGTGGTTTAAATTATATCACAAATCTTCAACTTCGGATATCTCACCGAGAAACCCAACTTTAAATGTCTCCACAACGAGGGGCATAAAATTAAACACAGCTTTAAATGGCGCATCAACGAGGGCTCGAATGGGAATCGAACCAGGGACCTGTAAACCTGAATCGAACCAAGGACCACGAGAATGAGGAAAGTAATAAAAATCTTCAAAAGTGAGTACAGTTAAAATTTATATGTGAAAAGTGAATTAGTGATAATAACAATTAATGCTTTTAAGAAATAAGAAAATATTAAAATACCCAACAATGGCCAATAACGAAAATATAACTTGTAAAACTGTTAATATTGAAAACGAACAAATTAGTGAAGGCCAAGAAAATTTAATTTTGTGTAACAATGAAAATAATCAAACTAATGATACACCTCCTTGGGTAGCATTATTAATAAATAAATTAGATAAAGAATAGTGCAGAATTAAAAGAAATTAGGAATGACAATTCAATTCTCAGTAGTAAATTAGAAGCTAATGTAACTAATCTTAGCAATAAATTAGAAAAAAACAGTGATGAATTAAAAGAAATTAGGAATGACAATTCGAATCTCAGCAATAAAATTGATGCAAATATTTCCAATCTCAGTAAAGATATAAAGAAAGAAATTAAAGAAAATAACTTGAAACTAGATGAAAAATTAGAAAGCATTAGGTTAGAATGCAAACAAAACAATTCTAAACTGGAAAAGAGAATAGTAAATATAGCCAAAGATTGTAAAAATGAGATAGAAAAATGTAATGAAAAGATTGATGAAACTCATAATCAAATAGAAACATCTTTGATTGAGGTAAGGCAAAGTTGCCAAGATAAAATCGAAGAATTAGGAACTAAAGTCGAAGATAGACTAAAAATTTCCGAAGAAAGTGTTATCTTAGGTAATGAAGAACTTCAATCAAAGATAACAAATGAAGTAATTATTATAAAAGAACAAGTTGAAGGATGGATAACTAAGATTGTTGAACTTGAAAACAAATATGTGTCAAAAACTAGTGAAAAGGAGATTGAGGTTATGTCAGGACATTCTAGTAATGTTAATAATGATCCTCCTTCTAGTAGTAGTAGTAACAATGTATGTAAAATTCCTGCTAATCTTTTAGGGGAAATTAACTTACCTAATTTTGGTGATACTGTAGGCCAAAGCCCTACTGATTTCATTAGGGAAATTGAAGAATACTTCGAAATCAAAGGAATAGAAGACAAGTTCAGAATGTTCTTCATAAGAAAAAGTTTAAAAGACAATGCAGAGTCTTGGTTTAAGATAGCTTGCCATGATTCAATGACTTATCAAACATTTAAAAATGCTTTCTTAGGTTATTACTGGGGACCAGAAAGACAAAACAAACTAAGGTTAGACCTAACTAGTGGAAAATTCTCCAACAATGGTAAACAAGGTTATCTTAATTATTTCTTGGAGAAGGCAAAAATGGCATCATTGTTACAGCCTCCAATAGATGAGAGAACTTTAATTTCTATGTTATCGCATCACTTCCCAGATGAGATTAGATATCATTTGATAGTAGCCAGACCACAAAATGTTTCTGAAATGTTAGAGTTGTTAGCTCTACTAGAGAATAAAAGAGAAGTAGATAAATGTAGTAAAAGAAATTTATTTGGGGAAGGGGCAGAGCCCTATAATAAGAAAGGTAATTTTGTAACTAAAAGAAATGATGAATATCATAATGAGAATAGAGAAAGAAGTTTCAAACAGGGCAACAATAATAATAGGTTTGTTCAAAATAGAAACAGCCCAAATAAAAATAGGATGACTAATAATTATAGTAACAATAACCAGAATGGATGGTTCAAACGTAATGAAAATAGGAATGACAGACAAATTAATTATATGGATGTTAACAGAGTAGGAGAAAATAGAAATAGGTATTGGACTTCTCCCTGTAGAGGTAAAAGAAGAAGGAATACCTATGGTAATGAAAATAAAGGGTATTTCCAACGACAACAAAATTGTCAAATTAATGAAACTAGTGATAGGACAGAGCAAAATAGAATAGACTCTGTAACTATTCACAACCAAAGTCAAGATATACCTAGTAATGAAAATGACCACGAAGTAAATCACAGGATACCTCATGCTTTAAACGCATAGAAGGTACATTAAAGACTCCGCAATGTACCTCAATCGTTATGAACTTAGGGGTCCAAAATAGATGCTTTGATAGGTTTCAAAATTTAGAAATTATACCAGCAAATATGAGAGGAGATAGTAAGTTATGTACCTCAAGACAGCGAGATAGCATAATATTGAATAATCATTTGAATATTTCTAAGAATCAGGATACTATGCCTGTTACTAATAAAGAATTAAATGTCATAGGACGACCACCCAAAATTAAAGTAAATATTTTTAACAATGATGTTACTTGCATAGCGGATAGTGGCTGCTCAAACACAACAATAGATCAGAAATTTTATAATTTCTTAGTCAACAAAGGGAATAAGATAATGACTGTAAGAATATGTGGAGTGTATTGTACTCTTGCGATAGGCAAGAAGAAACTGCCAATTAAGCTACAGTGCCTTCTAGATTTACGTATCGGAGGATATTACTTCAGTGCAATATGTTTAATTTCTCCATACTTGTCTTGTGATATGTTAATAGGCTGCGACCTGTTGGAGCAATATAATGCCATAATAAATTTTGAGTGTAAGAATATTTCCTTGTATAATGAAGATAATGTGAGAGTCGTCATCCCATTTGATAATGAATATGAGGAGAATAAGAATCTAAGTAAGAAGGAGAGTGACATTGCTGAAGAACACATTTTTATAGAGAATATTGTTGTTCATGAGGAGAGGGAATTGGTGAATGGCCGTGGATGCCAAATGCAAGATAATATTGCAGTTAATTGTACTTCCGACAAAAGTGTCGAGGGCGAAGAAAGCCTTAATAATGAAAATGGTTGTGCTGACGATTATGTCGCATGTAAATGTTGTGATTTAGAATGTGTCTCTTGCAATACTGAGTATGATGAAATTCCTCTATTATATTGTGTGAGTGACGAACTTGAAAAAGACATCTGTGAAATGATAAAGGAAAAAGTTAAAGACACTCATGGCATAAACAATGAACAGAAAGGCATGTTGTATGACATCTTAATGAAAAATAAGAGTTCTTTTTCTTTCGAAGCCAGGATTGTGCAACTGTTTTAAATATTCCTTTAAAGTGATGGAACATCCACCTATAAATATTAAAAGTAGACCCATCCCTATTGCCATCAGAGAGCAGGCAGATCAAATGATAGATGACATGTTTAATGCAAGGAATAATACAGAAATCTGATTCTCCTTACGCCAACCATATTTGCTGGGTGTTAAAACCTAATGGCAAAATTCGCCTGTGTTTAGACAGTCGTAGGACTAATTCTTTCACTGTCCGGGATAATTATAGGCCCGAGACAATTGAAGCATCTATAGCAAATATGAAAACAGGTAGATTTATTAGTTCTATTGATTTAACTTCTTCATTTTGGCAGATAGAACTAGACCCCAAAGTTCGGCCCTATACAGCTTTTATACATAATGGAAAAGTATATGAATTTACCAGGTGTGCATTCGGTCTAAGAAATAGCGGAAGTGCGCTTCTTAGAGCCCTAGATATTGTACTATCTGATGATGTTAAAAGACATTGTACTATATATGTTGACGATGCAATTATTATTGATAATGTTTTTGAGAATCATATATCTCATATTGATTTAATGTTGTCTCAATTAAAGAATAGTGGAATGACAGTCAGCCTAGAAAAGTCTGTGTTTGTTAGGTCGGAGGTTCAATTCCTAGGATATAGGATCTCTAATCAAGGGATTACTCCTGACCCAGACAAGGTTCAAGGAATCTTAGAAATTCCTTCACCAAAGAACATAAAACAACTTCGTAGATTTTTAGGAATCTTAAATTACTATTCGAAGTTTGTCATCAACTATGCCTCAGCGGTTAGTAAGCTGAGAGGGCTGCTGAAGAAAGATAGTAAATGGAGATGGACAGAGGACCATCAATCTACTTTTGAATATGTTAAGAAGTTATTTGCAAATAGTATTTCACTACAGAGACCAAAAATGGACAGAGAATTCCATTTATACACAGACGCGAGTAAAACTGGCCTCGGTGCTGTTTTAACTCAATTTGACGATGATGGGCAACAGTATGTTGTGTCGACAGCTTCGCGCTCGACTACCATCATTGAAGGAAATTACACTGTTTCAGAGTTGGAGCTTACAGCAATATTTTATGCTCTAAATAAATTTAGAATTTATGTTTATAAAAACAAAGTTATTGTTCATAGTGACCACATTTCACTAAGTTTTATAAGTAAATGTAGATTATCCAATAATAAACTGAGTAGGATGATCATGGAAATAATTTCCTATGATATTGAAATAAAACACATAGAAGGAGAACAGAATGTGTTTGCTGACCTCCTGTCTAGATTGAAAAGTGTTGGGAAAATACCTGAAACTGTACATACTCCTAAACACGAAGTAGTAATGTTTAATGTAAAACTGTATAGAGACAAAGGATTTTCATTGTTGATGAAAAACATTGTTGAGCATCAAAAATCTGATATAGAGTTACAACGATTGAAGTATAGTGCGAGAGATATAAATAATGATGACAAAAATGGAATTGATTGTAATAAGAAAATCGGTATAAAGGATGACATTCTTTACAAATTACATGGGAGAAATGTGAAAAAATGGAAAGTTATAATTCCTAATAATATGGAAGTTCCACTATTTAGAACTTTTCATGTCGGCTTAAATCATGCAGGTTGTGAAAAATTAGCTCTCAACATAAGTGAATTTTTTTATGTTAAACATTTAGATAAAAAGTTGAGAAAGTTTACTTCTTCATGCATAACTTGTCAAAAAGCCAAATGTATGAACGTAAAATATGATATAGTTCCACAAAACATATTAAGGAACAAAGTAAATAGCTTAGTAGTAATGGATACTCATGGAGAAATGCCTACTACACAATTTGGTTACAAGCATATTCTTGTATTATCTGATGTATTCTCAAAATTTGTAAAAATATATCCATTAAGAAGTGTAAATAGCAGAGCTTGCCTAGGTAAAATTGTGAGAGATTATTTACCTAATTATGGACCTATTGATGCACTACTTAGTGATAATGCTTCAGTGTTCTCAAGTCCTAAGTTTAAAGATAAACTTACTGCGATAGGAATTAAATTGTACCATTGTAGTAAATATCACCCAAAAAGTAATCCCTGTGAGAGAGTTAATAGGGAAATTACTACAAGTTTAAGAATTTTGACCCATCATAAACATTCTGACTGGTTTAAACATATCAGCGTCATAGAGAATGTTATGAATCATTCAATTAATGTCAATACTGGGGAAGCACCCATATTCCTAATGACAGGTAAACAACCTGACAGGTTAATTGCTAATTTACCATTACCTATCATTGATAAAAGTCAAATCCCGGAGACATCCGAGGAAATATGTAAAAGAGTTATTGAAAGGTTAGAATGTCGCGCAGAAAAGCGCAACAATAAGGTTAAAAGACATAAAAGGAAGTGGAATCCCAAAGTTGGAGACAAAGTTCTCATAAGGGATATTTCATTATCCAATGCTTTAAAGAAACAATATCATAGGATGAACCTATTGTATAAAGGTCCCTATGAAATATTTAAAAATTTTAATGATACCACATATGAGCTAAGAGAAATAGACACTAGAAAAGAAATTGGAAAATATTCCAAAGAACTGTTGAAACCATTTCAGACTCCTATTAATTAGTTGTAGCTGGTGACTTCAAATAGTTCAAAGTGTATTTAAAATATTGTATGTAAATTTTGTAAAATTAATACTTCTATTTCATTATGTAACATGTATTTATTATAATTGTGATGTATTACATTGTATTGATTCTAATACAGATGAATCTTGTATAGAAAGAAACTTGATATTTGGGGAAAGTGATTTATTTTAATTTAGCCTCACACTTAGTTGTAGCTAAGATTAAAATAAATCAGGGGCAATTTAAAACCGGATATTTATCCCCATATAATAATAATAAGGGTTTTTGTTTTGTTTATAATTATATTTATTTATATGAAGAATGGACATCAGATTGATTTATAGAATTCAAATTTTTTTATAAGTATATAAAAAAAAAATAACTGGTCAATATAAACTGTTAATACAGTTAGATGTTTTTATAACTGATGCAGTATGTAAAATACTTCAAATATTCAAATTGATAATTTTTATAAAGAAATAAATGGGATTGGTGGAATTGGATAGAAGTTAACTTGAAAATACTCCTTCCTTTTCTGTTGGACCAATCAGACCATAGAGGTTATAACTGAAATAACAAGATGGCTACAATACTTGAAGATGGTCGGTCATGTTCAGCGACTGCTCCTTAAAGAATAAGGAAATAATTGTTTATTTTATTGATGTTGGTTGAAAGAAATAGTGTTAAAAGTATGAAAGATTATATAGTGATATAATAGTCATCCATCTTGGTGAAAAACAGTTTCTAAGTGAAAATAATGAATAATAATGACTGGATTGACCGTTAGCATTCGTCATCCATTAAATACATAAAATGGTAATCTTCTAGAAGTGAAAAATATCAACCTAAGCCGGAATCTTTTGGAACTTTTAAATTACAAGATTCATCTTGACCAAAGTGAGAGTTTTAAATAAACTAACTTATAGTTCAACTGTTAATAAAGTGTTGTTATTTGTGTAAGAAACATTTCCTCATTCCCCTGAAGAGAGTTATTAATACCGTGGCAGATTTAAAGTGATTTAAGTTATATCACAAATCTTCAACTTCGGATATCTCACCGAGAAACCCAACTTTAAATGTCTCCACAACGAGGGGCATAAAATTAAACACAGCTTTAAATTTTCAGTTACATTTAAAAACAACATGTATGTGATTTTGTTTGAAGTTCTGTTTTTTTAGCAATAGTTCTGCAAGTAAAAAAATATATATGTATATATGTAGACCTATATTATAGTATAGTAATATTTGAATTGAAGTGGAATAACCTGTTTTCTTCTTAAAATTCAAACAATAAACTTATATATTGTGTAATGAAATCATCCATTTTGCTTAATGTATCCAAGCTACAATATTCTTACCAAACAGTTGGTCTACAGTTTTCCCTCCTTATGTAATTATATATATATATATATATATATATATATATATATATGAAAAGAAAAAAGAATGCTTGAGTCGGGATTTGAACTCGAGTCTCTAAAGTCTGTACCTTTAGCGCTCTAACCAACTGAGCTACCCAAGAATTCCAATACAAGCATACAATTTTCTTATACATGTAGTATTCTCAATTCACACAAGAGGTAGCGGAAATTTATTCCAACTGCCATCTCGCGGCTAACATAACAGTTAAGCAAAACAAAATTGCTTAACTGTTATGTTAGCCGCGAGATGGCAGTTGGAATAAATTTCCGCTACCTTTTGTGTGAATTGAGAATACTACATGTATAAGAAAATTGTATGCTTGTATTGGAATTCTTGGGTAGCTCAGTTGGTTAGAGCGCTAAAGGTACAGACTTTAGAGACTCGAGTTCAAATCCCGACTCAAGCATTCTTTTTTCTTTTCATATCATATTTGCCTTCATTGCCAAATGTCAAAAATATATTTATAATATATATATATATATATATAAATTGCTGGGATTATTTGAATGACTTCCATCACTATTGCTTTTCTTCGTTGCATCAAAATTGTTTTCGAATGTAGTTTCCTAGAAATATAAAAGTTTATAACTCATTAGTACATTTTCACAGTTATAGTGGTATTTGTATAATTTCTCATTCCTATATATGCAAAATATCAACAGCAAATTATGGACATTTTGATGAACTTGCAACAGTACAAACAGAAATAAATTATTCACAGGATCAACTCTGGAAAGGCATGATATAGGCTGTATTATTCATGACGGAGACTCTTGTCTCAAATTCTCTCAGAAATGTTAAATTAACAATGTATAAAAGACGAGCCTCATGGGCTTAGTGGTCAGCGTTCCTGACTACTGTTCATGAGGTCCCGGGCTCGATTCCTGGTCAAACTATAGGATTTTTTCCTTAAAGGGAATTATTCCTTTGGTTGCCCATGGTCTGGAATTTAGGTTAGATTTAGGTTAAGAACTCTCCTGGCGCTTCATTATCATTCATCACCCATAATACCATCGTGGTAACGTAACTCCGCCTTCCAGGTGCCCAAACCTAAGAAATGGATTACAATTCCGCCAATGCCAGGAGAGAAAATCAGAAATGTCATAAATGTGTGTGTGTGTGTGTGTGTGTGTGTGTGTGTGTGTGTGTGTGTGTGTGTGTGTGTGTGTGTGTGTGTGTGTGTGAAAAATAGCGATTCTTCAAGTTAGGTACTAAAAAATGCGAAACAGATATATTTCTTTAATACATATGAAAATGTTGGTTTTTGAGAATAAAGTGCATATGAATATTTATTGACCAAACAGAGACATAGACAGGTGAATGTAGAAAACTACATAACAGATAGAAAACCAGATATAATATAAAGAGTTACGTATGGGCAGGACATTTTGGACGTTTTAAAAATGGACTAGAGGATTGGAAACTTATCATAGGGAAAACAAGGTGGAAATCATTCAGTAGGTAGGCCAATACTGGGGGGAGGGGTTAATAACATCTGAAAGAAGTAAATTACAAAGGGAATGATTGGAAATATTATCTCAGTATATAGATGTGTGGAGAGCTTATGTCTGCGCTGCAATGGTTTCGATAATGCTAGTGGTAAATAAAACTTTTGAATTAATAATTTTCCTTTCGTGATTTTCATTGTAGAAGTTTTCCAAGTAGACGTGGATGGCTAAATTTTTGTAAATTAGTTTTGTGTAATTTGCATTAGTTTGGACATATTCCTCTCCTGTTATAGGCCTACATATATTCACCCTATGTACGAGAGAAGTTAAATCATCATCTGCAGCGCAGACAAAATTGTATTTTGTGCTGCAAAGTATCTCGAAGCTTCGCTTTATGCATGAGTCTTAAGAATCCTTCCCAAGAGAATAATACATACGGTTTTGGGAATATATTAAGTTGGATATTCCAAAATGAAATTCGGAAAGATATTAAATATCGTAAAATGGCAATAGATTGGACACACTTTCAGAATAAAACCAGGCAGTATGCCAAAGAGTGTTTTGGAATGGAATTGCCAAGGATTGCCCAGGAAAAGTGAAAAACCAAAAATTACATGTCACAGCACAATAATAACAGAAATTGAGCAACAAGGAAAAAGCTGGAATGTAGCCAAGAATTTAGCAAAAACAAAGTCCGGTGGCGCGATTTCACTACTAGTACTAACAAGGGAACTGTCCACCATCACATGCCGAAATTTACCTTGTAATTTATTCCAGTGAAGGGTTATGATGTATCAAGACCGTGTCTAGATAATTATCTGCCGTTTTTAACTGCAAGGTATTGAAATGCAGCGCCAGATCTCTCATTTAAACTATAGAGGAGTAATACAATTCGTGAATTGGTATATTAGATAATCCTCACTACCTGCTGTCTGCGCCGCGTCCCGCCTCACTTCACTAAACTCTTACTCATGTAGGGAGTCCATCTGCTCCATACAGTAGATTTCCACTGCTGTATTCTAACTTTGATTTCTTGTCTTGCGCCGTAGCCGAGCGGTTAAGGTAGGAAGCCTTGGCGCAGAGCTACGGAACTTGCGCTGGTTCGAGTCTCCATGGGGGAAGAAATTTTCTCATGGTATTTCGGCCAGTATGGGACCGGTGCCCACCCACATCGTGAGGCAATTGGGTAGCTACAATAAGTAGCGGCTCCAGGTTGAGGAACCAGCTATAACGGCTAGGGGACTCGACATGCTAACCACATATCACCCCTATACTGGCTGTTGATCATCTACCTCTGTGATTGACAAATGTGGATGTGAAGGGCCAGCAGCCGGCTGGTAAAAGGGCAACCGCTGAAAAGTGGAAAGACCCTCAATCAATCGGTCTTGCGGTTTAAAAATGGATATACTTTTTTTGCACGTATCCTTAGTATATCACAACCTTTCTCTGGGAGAAATTGCAAGGTGGATTTAAGTCTGCAATGTTTGCCAGATCCCTTGCAAGTTGGATGAATGTAGGAATTTAATTGTTGTAGAAAGTATCAAGGGAGGGAAATGTGAATGCTCCAGTAGTACTGATGTTTCTGCTATAGCTAATAAAAATTGTTCCTCTGGCATCATTTAAATAGAAACGCATTTTCCTACTGACTAAAGTAATTAACTGTGGAGAATAAGAAACTATTGATGTACTTTGCAGATGATAATATGAAAGAGAATGATGAGTAACTGGTTCAATAACTTGAAAGTATGTTTAACTTTTTTCAATATTTTCAATTTGTGCAGATTTGTTTAGACATTTCTTTAATGTAATATTTTGTGAGTTGTTTTGTTTATATCTAACCACAATATGTTAATTGCAATGTAATAAATAGGTTTGAAACGTGGTTACAATGCCTGAAATGCTTAGTAATACAGACTGTGCCCTAATTTATTAAAATGTGTCGTTATTTTAGTTACATAAAATTACAATTTTTAGTGTTTCAAGTCCGATTCCTAAGTAAATGGATATCTACAAATTTAATTAAATAGATAGATAGATCATCGGTTGATTAATGTCTTTGACATCGTCCGATTCCTAATAGCCAATTTTGTCGGTCCTGGTTTTAGATGTTTATCCTTCATGTATAAACATATTCCCTGACTCCAAGAGGTTTTAGGTCTTCCTCTGCCTCGTCTTCCCTCAGGTTTCCATTCCAAAACCGATTTTGGTAGCCGATCCTCTTCCATTCGCTGGACATGTCCGTACCATCTTAATTGCTGAGTTTTAATATAATCTAAAATAGTGTCTTCAATCTTCATTTTCTCCCTTATATCTGAGTTCCTAATTTTTTCTGTTCTTGAAATCCTTGCTGCCCTTCGTATAAAATCCATTTCCGTTGCCAAAATATACTTTGTTTTTGTTGTTAATGGCCATAGTTCTGCTCCATAAGTAATGATGCGTTTAACAATTATATGATATTCATTTTATTTTTATTACTTTCATTTTTATCCCACAATATTCCATTGAGGCAAACAATTGCAAATTTTCCTTTATTATTTCTATTTCTTATTTCCTCTTCATAACTCCCATTTTTATTTATTTTAATTCCTAAATGTGTTATCTCACTACAAGATTTTATTATTTCTCCAGCCTCCAAAATTAAATTTTGTTCTGATTCACAAATTGATAAATATATTGTTTTTTCATGTTCAAAATTAATTAATTAAATTATTGAATTTAATTAAATCATATGGTAATTATTTACTTGTCAAACAATGATATTATTGAATATCGATTTTTCTTCTTTATTATTAAATCTGTAAGATTGTTTTTATTTTTTATGTTCGGTATTTTCATTCACATATTTAATTAATTCATTACTATTATTGAGAATGTTTTATTTTTTAGTGTAATTATTTATATAATTTCATACAGAAATATCGGAAAATCTAGATGAACCATTTAAAATGTTGTCTCTTTTCCTCTCCACTCTCTCTTTCTTATTTATCTGCTCAAATCACTACCGCGCTTCTATATGTACATTCTAATCCCACACACTAACTTATTTTTATGATTTCAATGAAATTAGTTCTTTACTCAAACAATTACTGTCCTGAGCACTACAACTTATAATGCTATCCAGGGGTAAAGTGTTTGTGAGATTCTTCTACCGTCATCCATACCACAATTTTTGGATGAAACATAGCCGGACATTGGCATCTTTTAAAAGATATCTAAATGCATATTTGCTCCAACCTCGACTTCATCATTACCCAGTGAAAGGTACATACATTAATTGGTGTTTCTCTTATAGTTTATCATATTATTATTATTATTATTATTATTATTATTATTATTATTATTATTATTATTATTATTATCATCATCATCATCATTATCATCATTATCGTAAGTATTATTATTATTATTATCATATAAAATGTTTTTGTATATGCAATTTACATTACTACATTTAATATATTTTTAACTCTTTATAATTAGTATAGTTTATATCTATATTGTCAAATATTTATTTGTATTTGTGCTGGTTGAGTGGAAGAGAAGGCCTTATGGCCTTAACTCTGCCAGAATAAAAAAATATTATTATTATTATTATTATTATTATTATTATTATTATTATTATTATTATTATTATAGTATATTATTCAACTGTTTGTATGTTGAAGCAAGGCAAAATGGAGTCAAAAGACTTCATTCTCATTATACAATGTTTTAGGCTTAATTTTACCCTAAAAATAATAATCCCAACTATAATATTAATAACAACAATAATAATAATAATAATAATAATAATAATAATAATAATAATAATAATAATAATAATAATAATACAAACATTTTACGTGACCTCTATAAATATAGGGGCTTCATCTCATCTCATTTCTCGACCCGACCCTGAGTTGAACTCGTGTAGAAGATATTTTGTATTATTCTTTTTATTTTTTTCAACTAAACATAAAAACACATTTAATTTATTTAGGTGTAGCAGCGCACGACAGGTATTAGCTAGTGTTTTAATAAAGATAACATATCAATATATTATTGGTTTCATATATAAATTAATTGGTTTATCTTAGATTCTATTTAATACGGTAAAAAATCGAATCATGTGGCCTGCAAACAAATTCACATAACGATGTAACTAACTTACCTTGCATTTTAGCGAATTTCATACACAATGTCTTTAATTCACAGCCCTATTGATTGTGAAACAAAATATTTTTTTCGTTTTTATGACAAACCCGGTTTTCCTGAAATAAAATAACGCGAAATTGTAATTATAGTTATATCGAAACAAATTTCGAAATATTATTCATGCCGTAACCACGTAACCGTGATGCTATTGTTGAACCGCGTAGATTGAGTATTGAGAAGGCTGAGTGATCTTCCGCATTATTTTTCAAAGAAAGTAATTAAGAGTTCTGTATGTAGTGCAGTTTGAAACAGGTTTATAATAATGTAGGTAGCAAGAAAATTATTTATTTATTTATTTATTATGAATTTTACAAGTAATTTATTAAGAATTTTACAATTTACGCGAAATAAGACTAAAATATTGCCACTTTTTTCGGTTCATATCGAAGGAATTTTTTGCGAAAAGAATGGAAACTTGTCATGGAGGAGGAATATAGTATAATCTACTCGGAGATAAGTAACATCAGCGCCCCTAGCGTAAAAGAAACTTAACGAGTATTTTATCTTTAGGATTTGGTGGATTATTTTCTTCTATTAACCCAATAAATTAAAGGAACGGAGTCGGACGAAAAATATATCATTATAATTTGTCAAATTTCTTCGACTTAATTAATTTATACTCTATCTATTGAAAGTGAAATTATTATTTCTATATATCTGACATTTTGTATGGTTCATAGTTTAAAATTGGATTAGTTTCGTGTTTAGAAACCTACAATGAATACCTCGCCACCCATAAACACCATAACATATAATATACAAGGGGCCGTCTTGAAAATGGCTAATAATTGACAATAGACATGGAAATCGTTTAGTTTACTATTCGTATATAACTTGGTGAAGAAATTGTTCAAAATAATTTGTTTATGCAAATAAATATCACATTTCTTCTTTAATTCTTTTCCTTAATTTGGCACTCTATCCTATAAGGTACAGCGGTTTAATTTGTTTAATATTTTTAATAAATAGCGAATCAGTTTATTTTACAACCAATTTTCATCAATAAATTAACACCCGAAGAAGTCCATACCCTCCTAACTTCAAAAGAATTCCAGCTAAAATCATTGAACCTCTTACCGGCGCCTCAACATGAGCTTTAGGAAGTCATAAATGAACAGAAAATATAGGTATTTTTTACCAAAAATGCAAGAATTATTCTTATGTAAAAAAAATCTAATTAATTCTCCCACTCCTTCTATCAGAAAAAAAGTTAAGTTGTTACTATCATAAAGATATATAATTCCTACCAATAATGGTAAAGAGGCTAACAAAGTATAGAATAAAAGATAAATTCCCGCTTGTAGCCGCTAATATTTACATTTGTAAAAAATATATACAACAATGTACACAAAATAAATTATGTTTAGGCGTGATTTGTTTTCACTCCAGTCCGACGCATTTAAATAAGCTGGCATGAGAAATTTAATTTCACCAATTAAGGGATAACCTCTCCCTTTTTAGGTACTACTTTTAGGTTTCCTATGCCACCCGGACATGAACTGTCGGTAGAGCATGTTTAAGCTTTGGAACATACACATATTCAATCCGGGGCCACCTTAGAGACAGCACTAGACTTGCCTTTCAATCACACATTTATACTGAACAAGGCGAATATGACAATGAATTAGGCCTATGATGGCCAGATTGTGTTTTGGTAGTAAAGTTTGTCGAAATTTGTTTCACAGAGGTGAAAAAATCTCGCGATCGTGGATCGAATACGGGCGAATTCCACGTAAAATTTGACATAATACATTAAATTAAAGTTTGTTTCTTTCCAAAGTGGCATATGGATTATTATAAAGATTTTGAAAGAGCTAACATCCCTAAATATTGTAGAATACGAAAAAACAACATACGTAACAAAGAACAGTTATATATTTTTATTAAAAATCTTACAGCGCAGAACGTTAGTTGTTACGTCAGTTACATTCAAATCCCTACTCGGGACGTACAGGAACAAACTACTATTACTATATTTACATGGAAATAACTGAATGGAATATGGTATAGTCTATTACACTAGGCAACATGCACTTCTTGGATCCAAGAATACTAAAGTAAGAATATACGAAACGACCCGTATTGGTTTATGCCTACAAAACCTGGCCTTGAAAAGTGCTAAATACCATAAGTATTTGTTTTCGAAAGGAAAATATTTGGAAAAATTTTCGAGCTAACAGAAGTTGGATAACTAGAACAAATCCATCCACAGTAATTCTGCCAGAAGGCAGGTACTTCACTGCAATCATAGCATTTGCATGCTATACTTGCAGCTTTACTAGGGAATTGTAGGTGTGGTAGCTTCCCATTGCTTTCCACGCCGGTGAAGGATGATCATGATGGTGATAAGGATGATGATGACGGCCATATGATTTCGGGGACCGTTTGGGCCTTAACGTTTTCCTTACATTTGCCTTACAGGTGAAGAAAAACCCCGATAAAAACTTCGCCCATAA
Organism: Diploptera punctata; assembly: GCA_030220185.1. NCBI lineage: Eukaryota > Metazoa > Arthropoda > Insecta > Blattodea > Blaberidae > Diploptera > Diploptera punctata. The sequence goes on along the minus strand of JASPKZ010000460.1, from coordinate 188,297 downwards.
AGCTGCGTTTACCGCGGATCAAACCCGGGCCCGCTGCGTGACAAGGCAGCACGCTACCTCGAGACCATAGCGGTGGACCTAGAACAAGTAATTAATTGAATAAAAAAAAATGTATATATTTAATTTCATAAGAATACAAAGATTAATTTGGTTTGCCCATGTATGCAGATTGTGTGATAAAATACTTCTATTGTTAAAAAAAATTGCAGTGAAACGTTTAACAGCTAGACTCGAAGTCAGATCTAAAATTAGATGGGATAATGATGTGTTACAAGACTGAATAATCTTTATATATCAGAATTCAGCCTGCATGTGTTTGTGACTAAACCCCTCAACCGATCATCATGAAAATTTGTACATACACATTTTCAAGTATGCCGAGTTTTTTTTAGCTCCTCTCAATAATGAGCTAAAACTAGTAGGTGTAGGAGTTCGCCCGAAACGAAAATTAATAAGTCGCTCTAGCGGTAGCAAATTTTGATTTTACACAACGAAACTCAGCATATGATACTAAAATAAATCGAGGTAATTAGTAACCAAAACTCAGCGAAATCGATCGTTTTAAGTGGGGGTTTATCTGAAATCCTAAAATAAGAGTTGACTCTACAAAACCGCCATGTTTGATTCATCGAAAAGTATAACTTTGTGTAAACACATTTCAAGGTACGGCGAGTGTTTAGCCGATATTAAGCTGTAAAATCTTTAGGTGTAGGAGTTTACCTTATACGAAAATTTAAAAGTCATGTTTCATTTATTTAAGCGTAACAGCGCACTCCGGCCATTAGCTAGTTGAACATAAAAAAAATTATTAGTTACGTCAGTGATAGGAAGCGTTGGAAATTTAATATTTAAGAAGACCTGAGTATTCAACAAAATGAAGCTGCAGTGTCTAATAATAAATATATTTATTATAGTATTTTAATATAAACTATTCCTGCAGTCTATATGGGATAATCAATAGTGAATACATTTACAGACGTATTAATATCGAAATCTAATTTTTATCATTTATAGGTTCATAGTTATGACGATCTAAAATTATCGTAAATATGATACGTTTACTAACTAATATTTCTAAAACAGTAAACAGCAAAAATTTGTTTCAAACATATTTATATAGGTGATATCATGTAGTTTAAGGGTATTATTTTTATAATTAGGATATTTTTATTTTCGGTGTCATTTCTCTATTTTATGGCGGTTTACTGCAGTACATATCAGTAAATGAAAACGAAAAAATACAGTATACTATTCACGTAATAAGGATTAATTTCCAGCAATTACCTTTTTGGTGGGATGAATAGTTCAGACAATATAAATATTTTTTATTCCATTTTCGTTAAAACTGGCGGATCCACAGTGCAGCTGATTCATTCCACAACCAAGATCGCGCGCGTAGTTAATTGAAAGAGCTGACCCCGCTTCATCAGTGACTTTTTCAACTGCAAATAAATCTAATAGATTATTATGTTCTGCTTAATTGAATAGTACCGTAAATTTATAAAAGTGGCGATATTTTAATTCTTACCCAGTAGATGATTATTTATGGCATTTTATTGCTGAAGCGAGAAGTAAAGAGCTATGTTACTACGTTTACTGTGAATTATTAAACAAATTATGTATAACTAACTAACTCGCTCACTGACTCTGTGGAATATGTAGGTTCATGGCAGCGCGGACATAAGCTCTCTATACATCCCTATCCCTAGCTAACGTTTTCCAATTATCCCCTATATAATCTACTTCCCTCAAATCATATATAATGATATTCTCCCACCTCATTCTTTGTCTTCCAACTGGGCGTTTTCACTTCGGTTTTCCTACCAGAAGTTTCCAATCACCTCTTTCATCCCCCATAAGTGTCACATTTCCTGCCCATCGCAGCTTACAAGACTTAACTGTTTTTATTATATCTGGCTTCGTAAACATAACATGTAACTCACTATTATGTAGTTTTCTCCATTCACCTGTCTGTTCATCTCTTTTTGATCCAAAAATTGTCCTAAGAACTCTATTCTCAAATACTCGTAATCTTCTTTTTTCCCTTAAAACAAATGATTTATTTTGTTACAAATGTTTCATTACAATTTAAATGTAATATAATAAAAACTCTTACATAATTAATTGAATAAACTGGTATAGATTTTTATTGTTATATTAACTAATTTCAATCTTAAAATAACTTTTTGTTGTATGTACTGTATTGTACCCTGAAAACTATGAGCAAATAGTGTTGTTATAAGATATCACTTCCAAATAAAACCGAATGTTTTAATAATCGTACCACTTCCTAACAACCGATAATAATGCTGAATCAGGACATCTTCCTGAAACATCTGCTTTCACCATAAACAATTCTCAAGTTCAGATTACATACTAGACAGTTGATTTACATCAGTGCGTGGGTTTAGTGCACCTCGTCATTTTAAAAGTCACAGCCAAATTTAAAATAATATCTTATTGTTTTTAACTAACACGTTTGCAGATCTACAAGGACTAAATTTAAGTTATAAGTTAAATATAAGTTTAACTATGCTTATATTAGTATACAATAGTTACCAACAATATTATGTGTTAATATATAATTACACAATTTCTTAAATGTTTCTGGAATGAGAGAATAATCGTAGAGCTATATATTTTGTGTTATAAAAGGATATTATTGGGAAGTTTAGACATTAAATTAAACTCTATAACAATAGTTTAGCTTATATTGTGCATATTAATATAATCTTAGATATGTCATGAGTAGGGGATAGCAAGCCAATAAAATATATTTATACCTCTTACATGTTACTGTTGCAGAATGAAAATTGTTATAAATTATTATCGATAGCTTAACATTACTTGCAATATTCAACATCAGACATTGGTGTGGGGTACAGGTACAGAATATTACGACACATTACAAAACTACTCCCTACAATTTTTTTTAATAGGCCTATCAGCTTGAATTCGTAGGTGCTTAGTAATTTAAATTAAACTATACATTAGCCTAAATCAGCACAACATTAACCGCCTACTGAAGATATCAATAAAGATTGTTATATTTAATGACGCTCATTAACATGTGAGGTCATTATGTAGCAATTTATTTCAAGCGCGAGGTTCTCCTACATACCGTAAATTTGCGACACGAGACTCGCGGATTTCCTTCCTTCTGGAGAGCTACATTCCGAATTGTTACGCCTTTAAAATTCTATTGATTCCTATCGAGTTTGAACCCGCGAACCTCGGAATCGGAGGCGTGCAGAGTAACTACTAGTCCACGATGATGATGATGTAATAATTGTAATAATGATAATAAAAATAATGTAATGACGATAATAACCATAGAAATGTTTGTAAGTGCGCAAAGGACTATTATCAAGTAGCTCTGTCATTGATTGTACGAGCGAGCGATCTTTACTCACGCGAAAGGTATTGCGGGCAGTCTACACATAGGAGATTTTAGGGAAAATAATTATTTTTGGTAGTTTCCTTTCATCCCACCACTTTAACACTAATCACAAAAAAAAAACTGGTGTTCAGGTAATAATGTGGAATTTTTTGATTTTGTAAAATTTTTGGTGGGAAAGGTCTATTGCATACTAATTGCATTTACGCTCTTCAGAAAAAACGTATATATTAATATACTAATTTTCAAGCGATAGGGCATAAAATCTATAATGTGACTATCTTTTCAAGTTGAGGGAGTAGTTATACTTCAAGAAATGTATTTCATAAAAGAGACTATTTAAAACAATACGATAAATTGACAGCTCTATTACTCTTTAATCACACCAAGCGAAGACTTGAAATTCGGTTCAGATATTCAGTATAGCATAAAGTTTCACTGTAAAAAAAATTGTAACCTTTTAAACATGTGAGTTCAATTTTCACAATTTTTACAATTTTTTTCCGATTGCATATGGAATGTCCCATATAATGAATATATTCAAACTTACCTAACTTTCATATCTGCAACATAAGAATACTAATTAGTCAACTCATTTGAAGTATAGAACCTGAGGGTCCATGACCACGCGAACACAAGCAATCCATATATCGCAATCCTGAACTAATATTTTCCAATACCTCAAGGCACTACAGAAACAGATATACTAGAATGATAATTATCCATCCGAAATTTTTAACCATTCGATCGTTGCTACGTTACAAACAATCTAATCCAATATCCATCATCAGCCGGCGATCAAAACCCCGTAAACTCCATACATGAGTAAACTTTGAATGTTTTATTTATTCGATAAGCATAGGCACCGTGCCACATGTTCTGCTCAACGCAGTCTATGGGATATAATATTTCTTTTTATATCCGATTTCCAGTAAGAATCTTGTAGCTTACTGTTATGTAGTTTTCACCATTCGCCTGTCTAACATACTGGCGTTTGCTTTAGAAAATTCAAACAAAAGAAAATAATATTTAGCCAATCTTCTTCTCAATTTCGATCACATCTTACAATCGAGTGGGCATGGAATCTACTAGCCTCTGTTCTTATCCTATTTATAACTTAATCCTAAGTATGGCTCTCTCTGGAAGATAAGTAAAGTCGTGTTAGATTCCGTGTCATAGATTTACATAAAGGCATATTGTCAAATAACTAAAATTCGTCATAGAAATAATTGGCTAAATTAATATTGGTCACAGATATCAGCCGGGTTGTCAGCCCTGTATGACTGTAGCCTTTACCCTTACAACATAGTCTGGTGCTCATTTGAATTTAAGGCTATGTCGACTCCAGAACCATTATTCTGTCAACTTAAAAATTGACGCCGTCAGGACTCGAACCCTCGACCTTCCAACTTTTAACATTTGCCTTAACCGACTAGAGTACGGCGTTCCCCTACATATTTCAACTATTTCATTCATAAACAGATTAGATAATCCTGGTTTTGCAATATGGAATCAACTATGTTTATTGTGTCGAGTGAATGGAATTTTTTTGGCAACTTTTGTATAGTTTGGAAGAACTGTTTCAATGTACAATCAGGTACTTGGGTTCTTAACTTTTCTTTTTATTACAATTCACATTTGAAAAAAAAGGTTTTCTTACTGTTGGTTTCAATTATATTCTACTCATGAAAATTATTTTTTTATAAATTAAGAGGCAAACATATTTAGTTTTACATAAAAAGACATCGGCCGTGGACTAGTGGTTATGCTCCTTGCCTTTGGTCCCGACGGTCGCGGGTTCAAACCGGCCGAGGTCGATGGATGTTTTTTAGGATGGAAAAATCCAAGGAACAAGTCCTCCGGGAGGGACTTTAAGCCGTGTTTCCGAGTCTGAAGATTTTCAGGCTCGTAAAAGATCCTTAAGCCTGAATGAAAAGACCTCGAAGCAAAATTTACCGAGTTTTCCTGTCCTAGTACTACCTTGGTTTCCTAGATGTCAGTATGAGGCGGAACGCTGACCACGGGCCACTCAAATGACATATATACGAAAACAAGTGTAACTAAATTAGTATGATTCAAATTCTTCCCTATAGGGGAGAGCGCCTAAATCTCTGTTAAGGGAAAAACGGGCTTATAAGAAGAAGACATAAAAAGACGGAAATGGCAATATGTAATGAGGAAGGCAAAGGTGGAACAGCTCATTCCCCAGTAGTAACATGATTGCAGGATTATTTATTTGGTCAACGACTACTGTAGTTAGGGCGATAAAAAGGGTCAGTTAGTAGACTGGATTAGTTTAACGTTCACTTGTTTGTTGGTGGGTTTTAGTGATAAGCTGGCTACACTGTCTGAGCAATAACTAATATTATACATCCAAGTTAACTGTTCACGGGCGGAGGGGAAGAGTTTTAGCGCTAGTGTCGTCGATTTACTGAATCTGTGGAAGGGATGTAGGAGAAAACTGTACATCCGATCACGTATTGAAAGTTTTCAACTTCAAATGTGGGGGGAGATTCTCTAAACGTGCGAAAGATCTTAACATGTTTGTCAAATTAGTCATTTAAGCACTGAAATCTCAAGCGGTCGGATCATTTAAAATCACAGTATTTGCCGTATCTCTGTTACCAGCCTCACAATAAATCACAAGTGGCAACATGTAATGAGAAGGGCAAGGAAGGGACAGCTCTTTCCTAGACATGACCCCAAAAGTAACAGGGTTGTCAAGTTAGTCATTCTTCCACTGACCGCGCAGAAAGACGGATCATTAAAATACATAGTATTTGTCAGCTCTTTACCTGACAATCAAACAACATAATACAAAGGACAGGAAGTGGCAACGTATTAAGGAATAGAAAGAGAAAGACAGTTTGTTAGTTAACATATTTTCCGCCTCCACAAAACACTTGGATCGGTAAATACATATTTTACATTGAAAATATGTTGACTTTAGGTTACTTTGAGCTTAACTTCTCATTTCATTTTAAGGCATTTATCACATTTTCTAAAATAAAATCAACATATAAATTTCACACAGTGCAACAAATTGTGTGTTTTTTACGTTTTTTATTTGAATATATGTATTTGAATCTAGGAACAATAAATACAAATAGGAATGAGATGCACAAAGAAATTAAACATATGCTCAATTCTGCTATTATGCATTACAGGGACTCCTATGGTCCCAACTCATTTTAAGAATAGTTATACTGAAAATATATAAAAGAGTGATATTGTATGGATGCTAAATATGAATACTTACTTTAATGGAGGAAAGAAGATTACGAGTATTTGAGAATAAAGCTCTTAGAAAAGAATTGGGCCAAAGGAGATGAACAGACAAGTCAGTGGAGGAAACTACATAATAGTGAGCTATATGGTCTTTATAGAAAGCCAAATATAATAAGAACTGTTAAGTCTCGTAGACTGCGATAGGTAGTACATGTGGCCGATTGGGGAATGAAAGAAGTGCAAAGAAGCTTCTTATAGGAAAACCAGAAGGAAAACACCCAGTAGGTAGACCAAGAATGAGATCGGAGAATAATATTATTCATGATTTGAGAGAAATAGATTATTCAGCGGATGATTGGAAAACGTCAGCTCAGGATAGGGGTGTATGGAAAGCTTTAACGTCCGCGCGGGCATGACCTACGCGTTGGATAGAGCCAATGAGTGAGTGACATAGAATTCCCTTTGTTTTAATTAATAGTTAATTTTTGTTTCTCAACGCAGAGGTAAATTAACAAGGACATGAAATGATATTTAAATTACACATTTGTAATGTATATCCATCGATAGTAATTCTGCCCGAGGGCTGGTCTTTCACTGCAATCATAGCATTTTCATGCTATGTTTTGCAGCTTGACTAGGGATTTATAGGTGTGGTAGCTTCCCGTTTATTTCCACACTGGTGAAGGATGATGATGATAATGATAAGATGATGATGATGACCGGATGATTTTCGGGGACCTTTGGGCCCTACGCATCCTGACATTTGTCTTACAGATGAGGAAAAAAACCGAAAAAAACCTCACCCAGGAGCCTGTCCCGATCGGGAATCGAACCCGGGCCCGCTGCGTGACAAGGCCGCTTCCTTGAGACCACAGCGGTGGACTGAAATGTATATAATAGCCATAATTCGCAGCGTATTCAAGGCTAAACCTAAAAATATCCAAATGTTAAACGAAAATAATGTAATGTGTGTAAGAAAAAAAAGCGCGTCACGCAGAAACTGCGAAAACTAAGAGAATTCTTCAGAAAATCGAATTAATGTTCCCATTTTGTTAAAACTCAATTTTGATGCCAGCTTATCTAAAAGTGTCAGGCTGTAATGAAAACAAATCGTGCATAACCGCAAGTGATTACACTTATTCGCTATTTACTGTACATTTTTTTGGATAATTTGACACTAATTTAAATAATACCTGCCGATTCGTTATTCCACTACTTTATTTATAATATTAAATGAATTAAACTAATGTTTCTTATAGGATACATTTACAATTTAAGAGTTAATTAAGTTATATGGTATACATTGTAACTAACCAAACATGGCGGTTACTAGAGTGCATTTTAAATGTCTTGTTTCAGGTTAACCTGCACTTCTAATTATTGGATTTCTCTGATGTTTGGATTACATCTTCCTTGGTTTATTTAAATAACATATGCCTAGTTTAGTAGAATGGAATATAGCCACATCATTTATGTATAAAAATGAGTGTATGTCCGTCTGTCTTTATGGACTAAAAAACTACTTGACCAATTTCAATGAATTTTTTTTCATCATTTAGAGACTTGTTCTGGGACAATTAACGTATGTAACATATTACCCTCCGTACTATAGGGCTGGAGCTGAAAAAATAAAAGGCATCGATGCACTAAAACAAATGTAGCTTTTTGGACGCTTAAATATCTTACGCTGCCTAAACCATAACAAATACACGAAATTAATATTTACAAAATTGAATGTCTAAAAAATTTTCTACAAAAAAGTTCGCGTCAGCATATATCTCTCTTCTATGGATAAATCACAATAACAATTTGTGTTTTTCAGCTCATTGATGCAAAGAAGATCGGGATAAGTACAGTTTGAGGCAACGCCAGGTAATCTGCACGGAGTATCTAAAAATAATTACGATATAAATTTATAATTATTTTTCTGTTTACTTATTCAACTAAACATATAGGCCATAAGCATATATCTTTTAATTACGCGTAGCAGCACACGCCGGGTATTACCTGGTTATATATAATTTTATGCACAATCGCTTGAAAATTAGTACGCTGATGTTTATGTTTTTTCTAAATGACGTAAATTCACTTAATGTATATTTGACCATTTTATATGTATGTATCTCTCTGTGATTAATAATATATATGGATGAGATATCAGCAGCCGGTTGGTAGGGTATGTTTTAGGTATAATTATGTTAATATATAGGCCTGTATATATAATTATGGCTTACATACCTGTGCCGGTTGATTAGAAGTTATTATAGTCGCCTCTGGTTTACAAGTTTCGGCTGTGATCGGTGGATTTTTCAGGGCGTAAATATGCTTAATTTTGGCTTTCCTCCCAAGGGAAGGAAAGTCGTGGGGCACATTGCGTTGGTTTACGGCATATAAAAAAACTTAAGCCTAAAATAAGATACATCAGGGACGTTTTTGTTCGACCTTTTCACGCCAGATTGGAATTTCGGTACTGATGACCTGACTTGTTATCGTTAAATAAATCACTACAACTTACTTATTTGCGTCTTCATTCGGAAGTTAAAATATAAGTGCTGATTTATAACCAAATGTTTTCTTGGTTCTCTGTTGCTAAGAGTTGTTACAACACTGTACTGAGTGTCACAGTTAAAAACATATGAGGACGTATTACAATAAAACCCAAATAAAGAAACTAAAATATTAAAACAACGTGTTTGGATAGTGAGGCCACCATTGACAAGACTAGATATTGATCGAATAAAAACAAGCTAAAATATAAATTCCATGGCGCGACAGGCCTAGAAGGCCCTTAGCCTACCATAACACAATATCAGTTACAGTTCTGGTTATGTCACATCACGTGACTAACAATTTTAAATTACTTACTGGCATCATCATAAGTAATTCCATGATTGATTTCCCTCGGGGGCCACTGGATGTTAGGTTACGTTAGGCCCTCTTTGGCCAATCTGGTTTAGGCTAGACCCTCGAGGGCCACTTTGGATTAGGTTGGACCCTCGGGGGGCACTTTGTGTTAGGGTAGGCCTTCGGGGCCACTTGAGGTTATGTTAGACCCTCGGGGGCTAATTGAGTTAGGTTAGGTCCTCGGCCCCACTTGATTTAGGTTAGACCCTCGGGGGCTAATTGAGTTAGGTTAGATCCTCGGCCCCACTTGATTTAGGTTAGACCCTCGGGGGCTACTTGAGTTAGGTTAGGTCCTCGGCCCCACTTGATTTAGGTTAGACCCTCGGCTCCACTTGATTTAGGTTAGGCCCTCGGCTCCACTTGATTTAGGTTAGGCCCTCGGGGGCTACTTTGGATTAGGTTAGGCCCTCCGGTGCCACAAGTGTTAGGTTAGGCCGTCGGGGGCCACTTTGGTTGGGTTAGGCCCTCGGGGCCACTTGGGTTAGGTTAGGCTCTCGGTGGCCACTAGGGGTTGGGTTAGGTTAGGTTAGGTGAGGTAAGTGATATTGGTTATGTTATTGATGTTAGGATATGTTAGGTTATGTTAATTGAGGTTAGGTTTGGTTAAGTGAGGTTAGGTTAGGTTAATTGAGGTTAGGTTAAGTGAGGTTATGTTCAGTGAGGTTAGGTTATGTTATTGTGAGGTTAGGTTATGTTATTGTGAGGTTAGGTTAGGTTAAGTGAGATTAGTTTAGGTTAAGTCGTGTTCCAGTGCAGCCAACATACAGTACGTACTAATTATCTGTACACATATACGTAAGAATTTCTGAATATACTGTTTATTTTGGGCGTTGCATTCTATCACAGGTTAAATTGTGTTAGGGTTTTCACATGTTACAGTACTTAAATTGCGTTACGTTAGCTTTTAGGTTCGTTAAATATCGTATATATGTTGACTGCGTCCCATGATTCCATAGTGTAATCCTATTCGCGTATGTTGGCGCATGCGCATGTTGTATGGTTGGAACTTAGAATTATTTTTTTCACGTCACATATTGTAAAATATCCCCATTTGTTACAACTGTAATGTCACATTGAGTACCCAGCTTTGAAAATGGAACCGGTTCTGAAAGGCCTAACTAAATGTTTATACAAATCAAATTCGTTGACGACCACTGCTTACAACAGGTACAAATTGTATTGTTTTAAATATCCATGCTAACTGTCACCTTTGAATATTCGAACAGAGGGCAAGTAAGTGCTAGCGTCGTGTTGGCCGATGTGATAACGCTTGTTCCTGCTAGAACCAATTACCAACATGTTTACTCATATATATATATATATATATATGATATGAAAAGAAAAAAGAATGCTTGAGTCGGGATTTGAACTCGAGTCTCTAAAGTCTGTACCTTTAGCGCTCTAACCAACTGAGCTACCCAAGAATTCCAAGACAAACATACAATTTTCTTATACATGTAGTATATATAGTATATATATATATATGGCGATTCTATTCCAGGAGTCTACCAGCTTTAGTGGTCAAGTTAGTGTAAAAAATGGTCAAGTTAATGTTAATTTGGGCAAGTTAGGGTGAGAAAATAGGCACGTTAGTGTTAGTTTGGGCACGTTATGGTGAGAAAATGGGCATGTTGCGTTAGTTTGGGCAAGTTAGGGTGAGGAAATGGGGAAGTTACACCATCAGATTAGTTTAGCGATCACTAGTTTGTTTGGCGGGTTTTAGTGATAAGTTGGCTACATTGTCTGAGCAATTACTAATATATATTTTACATTGAAAAAATGGTGATTTTAGTTTACTTTGAGCTCCACTTTTTACTTCATTTTAAGGCATTTCTCACATTTTTTTTTTGGAAAAAATCAACATATATTTTCTCTCAGGTAATTATTCACACAGTGCAATAATAATTTTTTTCTACTTCGTTTTTATTTGAAATTATGTAGGTAACATACTGTATGGCTGCGAAACATGAACTGTTACTTTAAGGGAGGAAAGAAGATTACGAGTATTTGAGAAATAAAGGACAGGTGAATGGAGAAAACTACATAATATTGAGCTACATGGAATGTATAGGAAGCCAGATATAATAAGAAGAGTTAAGTCTCGTAGACTGAAATAGGCAGGGCATGCGGCCGATTGGGGAATGAAAGAGGTGCATGGAAGGTTCTTGTAGGAATGTCAGAAGGAAAAGCCCAGTTGCTAGACCAATAATGAGGTGGGAGAATAACATTATCCATGATTTGAGAGACGTAGATTATATAGGGGATGAATGGAAAACATTAGCTCAGGATAAGGATGTATGGAGAGCTTATGTCCGCGCGGCTATGAACGTACGGTTCGATAGAACCAGTTTGTGAGTGGCATAGAATCCCCTTTGTTTTAATTAACAGTTAATTTTGTTTCTCAAAGTAGAGATAGATTAAAAAGGACATGATATGATTTTTAAATTACACCACATTTGTAACGTCTTATATTATGTGACTTAAACCTTGGATGAAAACTCTATGCGTTAGCTATACAAGCGTAAACCTTGGATGGGTGTACGACTTCCGAAACGGACCACTCAATGTGTTTAATTATATAGGACCTAAGCCAGTGACTTGAAGCTCATATTCCTTGATAATGTCATATGGGATCTTGCCAACACGTCGGGATTAGTGGCCAGATGCCGATCTTGAATCAATGACGCGAAAAACTCAAGAAAACTTTATTAATTATATATATATATATATATATATATATATATATATATATATCAGGTCCACCGCTGTGGTCTCGAGGTAGCGTGCTGCCTTGTCATGCAGCGGGCCCGGGTTGTATCCCCGGTCGAGGCAGTTTTTCTGGGTGACGTTTTTATCGGGGGTTTTCCTCACCTGTAAGACAAATGTCAGGAAAACTGTAAGGCCCAAACGGTCCCCGAAATCATATGGCCATCATCATCATCACCCTTATCATTATTAGCATCATCATCATCCTCCACCGGTGTGAAAGTAACGGGAAGCTACCACACCTACAATTCCCTATGAAAATGCTATGATTACAATGACCTGCCTTCGGGCAGAATTACTATGGATGGATATATCTCAGGTAAATTCATATACTGCGTTTTTTCGTTTTTTTATTTGCATATATGTAGGTGGCCTGGTAGCGTGGAAACCCTTTAATTTCAGGTCACTGAATTCTAAAATGACATTAAAATGTCCAGTTTCCGTATTAAAGCCATGAACTGATCTTACATTTAGACGTGTTCTTTTGAATTTTGGGTCACCACAATTAAATTGTTGGCTACATTCTCACCATGGTGTCATTATGTGAGCGACTATTTTCGCTGTTTTTTTCGTATGCTCATCAATTGAGGAATGGTTGCGTTGCTTGGCAGGGTATTCAGTTCTTATGAAGTGATGAACAACAATGGCTATATTGCTGTTGTAGTGTATACGAAATTTGATCTAACGGTTTGTTCTTACATAAAAGTAGGAACATGTCCCAGAATGTGTAAATGATTCCGACAATGTTTGCTACGTATGAGGAGAAATGACATTTACTTCAAAGGAGTGTTTAATAATTTTTAACTGTTTTTCACTAGACGTTAAATTGTTATTCAAACCATGTAGTGCATGTTTTTCCATCGCTCTGCTTTAAATGAACGACAGTGTGCTGAAAGTTGTCACCAGCACAGATATTTCAGTTTGACTTCACTGTCGTTTAACAATGTATTGTTCATTTTGAGGAATGAGTGGCATTCTCTATACTTAACTACGTTACTGTATCCTTATGGTAGATTTGTCCACCGCTGTGGTCTCGAGGTAGTGTGCTGCCTTGTCACGCAGTGGGCCCGGGTTCGATCCCCGGTGGGGGCAGTTTTTCTGGGTGAGGTTTTTATCGGGGTTTTTCCTCGCCTGTAAGACAAATGTTAGGAGAACTTTAAGGCCAAAACGGTCCCCAAAATCATATGACAATCATCATCATCCTTATCATCATCATCATCATCTTTCACCGGTGTGGGAAGCTACCACACCTACATTACCTAGTTAAGCTGCAAGCATAGCATGAAAATGCTATGATTGCAGTGAAGGACCTACCTTCGGGCAGAATTACTATGGATGGATGGATGGATGGTAAATTTCTGAATTTGTTTTCATTATTATTCAGAAGTTTTATAATATGTTTTACATATTGCTGTGTTTTACTACAAAATTCAATCCGAACCTCCATTTCGCTCTATTTTTACACGTCCCTTCCTCCAAGCTTCATTAATCCACTGTTCTGACTACTCCATGTCTCCATGTCAGTTTTGGTCTTCCTTCTTCCTGTCAGATCGCATCATAAATCTCCTTCCTTAATATCACATCATCCTTTTTTACATATTCAAACTATCTTAATTCTGTTATTTTCATAATTTTGACTGAACATTTTTGCACATTCATATTTTCTGTTATGATATTACCTGTAAATTTCTCTCTGCTTTATATCCTTGCTGATAGTGCCATGTTTTAGAATGTAATTTATGTACCATATTCTATTGTGTTTTGACAATTATTGTATTATAAGGATAAGATAAGATAAGATCAAAATATCATAATGAGAAGTTAGACCTTTGTCTTTTGAATTGGTTTCACATACAAACAGTTGAAATGAGAAGTAAGTCTTCTGACTTTTATCTTGATTTCACACGGAAATAGTTCCAAAACGCGTAAGATAAATTTGGTTAATTTCATGACACGGATAATTTCATTATATTTTTTCATTCTTTTGTAACGAAGTTGTAATGGCAAGAAAACAAGTTATTTTTCTGTCTCAAAGATGGCAGAAAGTCAGCTTACTGTGTTTTCATATTTGTGGTAACAGGTGTATTTTGTTAACTTATAGATGAAGTGTTTTCACTCATGCTAGCAGATGTTTGGGTGAATACTTGTCTACGTTTAAAGAACAATTTTTGAGTAGATAGATATGTGTTGACACTAAAGGTGAACCATAAATGCATTATCGAAAATATGATCTGTGGTTACATGAAAAGTGTCAAGGGTTGACTGTTTATAAATGGGATTTCAGATGCATTTTATATGGCATGGAGAGTGATAAAAAGTTTGTCACCGAATTTACCATAATACTATCACGAAATTACCCTAGTTCTCAAACCTCCAGAAACAGATAGATATCTAATTTGTCATAAAGGTAGTAAAATAAAATACAGGGTGGACCGCTCGAATGGACCTAATTTCAATTGCTTGTTACTGGCAAACGGTTGAAGATAGAAACTTAAAACAACGTTCATATTACAGAAAAACTCACCAAGTTTTGATATCCAGATCACCACATCTCTATATGAGCCCCAGCAGTCACTGTGACGATATCAAAGCGATGAACAATTTCTTGCCAAGTACGTTGGAGTATGTCTTCTGGAATGTTCTCAATAGCCTCTATGATGCGCTCACGAAGATCACGAAGGTCTTTGACTGGGGTGGTGTAAACTTTATCTTTGACATAGCCCCAGAGAAAGAAATCCAGTGGTGTTAAATCGGGAGATCTCGGGGGCCACGCGATTGGTCCTCCCCTACCAATCCAACGGCCAGGGAAAATGTTGTCCAAAGTCGTACGAACTTCATTGGACCAGTGGGGAGGAGCACCATCTTGCTGGAAAACGATGTTAGGCTGCAGTTGTTCAATTTGTGGAAAGAAGAACTGCTCCAGCATGTCCAGCATGTCAAGATATGTGGTACCACGAACAGTTTTCTCGGCGAAGAAAAACGGTCCAATGACCTTATTATGTGACAAACTGCACCAAACATTCATCTTCGGACTATCACGAACATGCTCTTGAATAGCGTGAGGATTCTCCGATCCCCAGATCCGCACATTATGCCGTTTTACCTTGCCTGACAAATGGAAAGTGGCTTCGTCCGAGAAGAAAATCTTGGTCATGAAGTCAGGATCAGCGCCGAGACGGTCCAGCATCGTATTGGCGAATTCCACTCGTTTCGGCATGTCATTCGGCTCCAGACGTTGCACTAACTGCACTTTATATGCGTGCAGTTTGAGGCGTTTGTGGACAATCCGTTGTAATGTCGATTTTGGTATTTGAAGTTCCCGCGAAGCTCTTCTTAATGACTTCCGGGGGCTTCGCTCAAATGCGGCTTGAACATTTGCTACCATTTCATCGGATGCTCTGCGACCACCACCATGCTTCTTCAACACAGATCCTGTAGCTAATAATGTATCACGCCACTTCTTTATGCTTCTAGCAGTTGGAGCATCACGGTTAAACACACGCCGGAACTCCCTTTGAACTCTAATGATTGATTTAAACTCCGCATACCACAAAACAGCTTGCGCTTTCATCTGCGGAGTCGCCATTTTCACAAACAATTAAATCTAAGAACGAGAAACGTATCTTTGTGCCATCTACCGACAGGATTCGAAACTTGGTGAGTTTTTCTGTACTATAAACGTTGTTTTAAGTTTCTATCTTCAACCGTTTGCCAGTAACAAGCAATTGAAATTAGGTCCATTCGAGCGGTCCATATATTCGACAACTCAGGGTATATATTTCATTTATCTATCCTTTACGTTAATAATCTAAGACTCAAACCAGAAATGTCCTTAATATTAAAATATAATAGTCTAAAAACTTAGTATTACGAAATTATCCGAATTTTCTATAATTTCTGTATTACAATCTTATATTGTATTACTTAAAAACCCTCTTCATAATGATATATTTAATTTCTGAATAGATGTCATCTTCATGATTCTCATTTGTAGTTATTTTGATCCCCAAATATGTGCATTCCTCACGAATAGTTTATTATTCCTGTTTTATTTTTCCAATATTAAATTTGTTCTATTTGCTCCTTAGAATAATATCGAGGTCCCAATTTTCATATTATTCAGTCAGTATCATTGTTATAAATTCCGTATCTTCATATTCACTGTAATTAGAGTTGGTCATCTTAAAAAAAAATATTATTTTTCCCTCTTATGAATAATCGTTTTAGTGATCATTTTGTTTGCCAAATTCTTAATGCGTTCTGTAGGTATATTTTAAAGGAGTTATATTTTAAATAAAATTACATATTATTAATTCAATCCAAGGGAATGGACCATAAAAATAATGGTAAAGCTAATGATGAAGTTATTGTTATAGGTGAACAGAAGCATCCTTATCTTAGGCCTTTTGTGATGTAAAAACGAGTTGAGGTCTTGTTTATTCTGATATTTATTTAGGTTTCATCATATATGATTTAACACGTTTAATAACTTTAATTTTTTATTAAGTAATTAGTTTAAAACCTATGGCTATTAAAAAAATATTTTTTTTTGTCTGTGCTATTACTTCTAGAAGCTTCAATGCTATATTTTTTACACTCTGCACAAATCTATTGCTTGGAATTAGGTTACTTGCCCTCATATAGGACGGACAAGTTTATAACCATGATTTCTCTACAAAATATGAGATTTTATGCCAACTAACTATGCAGGCCTAACTAACTCATTTGCATTATCGAAACGAAAGTTCGTGCCAGCACGGACAAAAACTCTCCACATGCCTCTACTCCTGACATAACATTTTCTGATCATCTTCATAAGTAATGCCACGAGTGATTTCCAAATTATCTAGAGAATTTGGAAATCGAGAGTGGCATTTGTTAGGACTATTTAATGAATAAAATTAAGCCCTTTACTAAAAAAAATATTTGAATATAGTTACCGGTGTTTTAAAATATGTATATAGTTAATGTAAACGGCGATGTTTGAAAACAAATTATAAATGTAAGGTTATGTATATTCACTGCAACTCGATCATATTATTTATTGCCAAATAGGATCGCAATATTGTAAGAATGCACTCTAGTGGAGAAATAATGAAACACATCAAACTATTATAATCAACATTATAGGTTAATCATTTATATTTTGAATAAACAACTCAGTAAAATCACTGAATCTATTCATTATTTGCTATATTCAATGTATTTGTTGGAGAAAAATAATGGTCTAACCTGTACAGAATATTAAAAAAGGGGGAGCTTTCTTTATCACCAAAGCAGGAGCTGATAAAGAGAAATCGATAAAGAGCGAAGTGAAACACGACTGTCATTGGTGTAAAACAGAATTCATTGAAACGTGATTGGTCATTGACTACCATTTGCGACATGAGTTAAATAGTCAGTATAATTCACCTCCCTCAAATCAAGGTTAATATTCTTCCATCTCATTCTTGACCTGTCTACTAGGAACGTTCCTCGTGGTTTCCCTACAAACATTTTACATACAGATTTTTCATTTCCAATTCGTGCCACAAGCGCCGGTCACAGTCCATAAAATTTAAGTGTTCTTACTATGTCTAGTATTCCATAAAGATCATATGCCATTTTTTATATTTTCACGTCTGTTCTTACATTTTTGTCCAAAAAGTTTCCTAAGCATATTATTCCAAATAATCCCTTATCTTTTCTCCTTCTTAAAGTAAGAGACCATATTTCGCTACCATATAGTATAACGTTTTTATATGTATTTCAGTTTAACACGTTTAGAGAAGTTGGAATTAAAATAGTTCATTTGAGAATTGTTTTTTACCATAATTAATTTTAAATATCAAAGTATGGTAATCTATAAGAACTTTTCTTTAAGATTATATAGAACTTATGATCTCTTATCTATAAAGTGTATTAAACTTTCATTTCAGGGGTCAATAAATTAAGAGAAATCTCTTGGACTGTTGCCTTGAAACAATTTTTTGTAATGTTAAGGTCTAAGACGGCATCTTCTGTTAGAGCTTGTCAGTTAGTGGAAAGGAGTGAGCGATGCAATTCTCTGCTCAGAAGGTGCTGGCCTGTAAACGACGACGAAACGTCACCAAGAATAAATGTTGGAACATCGTCTAAGATGTCATAAGTTTACATTCATTTTAAATCGAAAACTCTTCAGCCACTTAACCCAAATCCTGGTGATATGTTTATCATTGTTAGCTGCATGAACTAAGTCTTATGAGACTATTTTCGGCATCATTATTTTAACACTGTTAAGCTTAGCTTGTCTTTGGTTACTGCCTTTACTTCATCCTTTTGGTTTCTAGCTCATAAACAGGTTCGATATTATTTTTGTATGTTGTTTCCAATTATCTCTGTATTGTTTAATTCTAATAGTTAAAAATGATTAGTTCATTCTTGTATGTGATATTTATAGACCTGATATTCCGATCCGATTGAGGGTCTTTCCACTTTTCAGCGGTTGCCCCCAGCCGGCTGCTGGCCCTTCACATCCACATGTGTCAATCACAGAGGTAGATGATCAACAACCAGTGTAGGGGTAACATGTGGTTAGCATGTCGAGTCCCCCAGCCGTTATAGCTGGTTCCTCAACCCGGAGCCGCTACTTATTGTAGCTACCCAATTGCCTCACGATGCTGGGTGGGCACCGGTCCCATACTGGCCGAAATACCATGAGAAAATTTCTTCCCCCATGGAGACTCGAACCAGCGCAAGTCCCGTAGCTCTGCGCCAAGGCTTCCTACCTTAACCGCTCGGCTACGGCGCGGGACATAGACCTGATATTATTAATTTATAAAATGTTGCCTGGTTGTACTATTCATTGCCTGCAAATTAAAAAAATTAACCATTGAGATATTTCGTAGACTATTTAACTCATGCCCCAAATGACAGTCAATGACCAATCACATTTCAATGAATTTTGAATTACAACCAATCACAGACTTTTTCACCTCGATTTTATCAATTTAATTCCACTAAGGTGCTCCCAGATTGTGTATATAGTGCACGATTGTAATCAGATTCTGCTTGCGAGATATAATAGAAAAACATTCGTAGCAATGGATTATACCACAAAAAAAAAAGAAACCACTGTTTGCATTTTCATAAACGTATTCCAGGTAAATGTTCCAGGTATTAACGTTCCAGAAAAATATAATTGACATATTTACATCATAGGACATCAGAAATTCATTAATAACCTCTAATGTGGGTTATAAACAGTTTGATGTGTTTAATTGTTTCTCCACTAGGGTGCATTCTTAAAATATTGTGATCCTTTGGCAATAAATAATATGATCTGGTTGCAGTGATGAATAAATAAAGCGTAAAAAACGTTTTTTAATTGTTTTCAAACATCGCCGTTTACAAAAAATATATAAATATTTTAAAATAACTATATTTAAATAATGATTTGTGAGTAAACATCTTAATTTTATTCGTTAAATAGTCCTAACAAATGCCACTCTTGATTCCCAAATTCTCTAGATAATTTGAAAATCACTCGTGGCATTACTTATAATAAAAAAATTGTAAAATTTTCTACAGATAATTTCGTGATAATGTTCTTGTCTGAGAATTTTTCTAGACATTCCATTGCCTAAATCAACCATCTGCCTCCATAGTGTAATGATTAGCATGCCGACTAAGATCCCAATGGTCCCGGATTCGATTCCCAGCTATATTTTTCATACGGGCATATTACTGCATCTACGCAACTTCGTGACAACAACTGAATTGCTACTTGATATAAATTGTAGTCAAATCTGGCTATGAAAGTATAAACTAAGTTTGAGGGATTGCGCTAATTATGTATTTAATGTCTTCTGGTAGCCAGCAACAGCAGTTGCTTCTTCGTATTTTCGGAGCTGTCTTGCCACTAAGTCGCAGGCTCTAACGAAACCAAAGACTCATGACCATGCGAATATAAGATATTCATCATAAGTAATGCCACGAGTGATTTCCAATTTATCTAGAGAATTTGGAAATCAAGAGTGGCATTTGTTGGGACTATTTAACGAATACATTTATGCCGTTTACTCACAAACATTATTTAAATATAGTTATTTTAAAATATTTATATATTTAATGTAAACGGCTATGTTTGAAAACAAATGAGAAACGTTTATTATGTTTGATTTGTTTATCACTGCAACAAGATCATATTATTTATTGCCAAAGGATCGCAATATTGTAAGAATTCACCCTAGTGGAGAAAAATGAAACACATCAAACGGTTTATAAACAACATATTAATTAATTTCTGATGTCCTATGATGTAAATTATATTTTTCTGGAACATAAACACCTGGGAAATAATACGTTTAAGAAAGTGCAAACAGTGGTTTCTTTTTATTCTGGTATAATCAATTGCTATAAATGTTTTTCTATTATATATCCCATAAGCAGAATCTGGTTACATTCGTGCACTATATATACAATCTGTGAGTCTTTTCGATTTTAAGACTCTTACTTCTCAATGTATAAATTGTTATATTCAACGTATTTCTTAGGGAGCCAGTCACTGTAAAATAATGCTCTCACCCATCCAGAAAGTTAAAAGGAAGGAGCTTGATTTTAATATGATACAATTAAATTGATAAAATCGAGATGAAAAAGATTGTGATTGGTTGTAAATCAAAATTAATTGAAATGTGATTGGTCATTGACTCACATTTGGGGCATGAGTTAAATAGTCTACATAAACTCATGCCCTGATCTAATATTTTCAAATCATTTTCCGAATAACTCACCTCTGATAAGTCGTGATTAATATTCTGACGCATCGTAATAACAATGTGTGAATTTTGCGGGTTAAGGCGAGAATAGTGGTCTCGCATTGGTAACAATAGGTTCGCGACTCTCTGGCTCGTGACTCTTTAATATGTCGAGATCTCCGATCTAGCTGCTTCTCCGAATCCCGGCCCTCAGTGCCGTGAAGTTTCGTTGGTCAGAAATTTCCATACTGGAAAGGCCTCGACCGAGGGCCTTAAAAGTTTCCTTTCCCGCCCTATATAATATATGGTCGCGGAAGCAAGTAAGTTGCGAATTGGCGGCGGTATAGTGAGTAGCGAGAGAAAAGTGAATTCTAGCATTTAGACTCGTTACAGACTGGCGATAATTATACTGGTCAACATGATTTTTCTCTCATGAGTACCAATAATTGTATTTAATGCAGTTTTTATAGTGTTTACAAATATTATTTATTTATTTTTTCAAATGCCCCAGGTTTGTCTTTCGACATTCCTGGTTTCTCTCCTGGCATGACGTAATTGTAACCCACTTCTGAGGTTGGGGCGCCTGGAAGACGGGGTTACGTTGCCCCGATGATATGATGGGTGAAGATGATGACAATGGTGCGCCAGGTGAGTCCCTCATCCTAAGCTTAACCTAAGATGAATATGAATGATGATGATTGCGATGACCATATGATTTCGGGGACCGTTTGGGCCTTAAAGTTTTCCTGACATTTGTCTTACAGGTGAGGAAAAACCCCGATAAAAACCTCACCCAGAAAAACTGTCCCAACCGGGGATCGAACCCGGGCCCGCTGCGTGACAAAGCAGCACGCTACCCCGAGACCACAGCGGTGGACTTGTCTTCAAATATGTATTCGGAATTTATCTATCACCCACAGTTTTTTATATTTCAATTTCAATTATTGGATTTAAATAATTATTTTTTAATAAATGTTTTTTCGTCCGTTTGTCCATTGTAAAATAAAACCAAATGCGCTAACTCAGGAGATTTCTGCTATGGAAAAGAGATATCAAGACAAATGGAATCCTAATATGCTGGCCGATTATTGTTAAACCATCAAGAGGGATGTTCCACAGGCGAAATATAGCAGCATATCGTCATTTCTTACTTTCTAGGTGAGTCCGAATGTTCGAATATTGTGTACTTACGAATGGAGAAAATATTAGTGTTTGAAATTATAAATTCCTGTCCTGCGTGATCGAGAAAACCGATATCATATTTGAATTCAGGAGAGAAAATACTATCAGAATGACATATTTTTCTTTCTGAGACGAAAAAAAATTCTTTTTTGTTGCTCATTGTTATTGTGACAGATAAATATTAGAACAAGAATAATTATTATTAGTGCTAATTGTGAGTGAATTGTTACTGATAGTTTATAGAATTAAATAAAACTATTGCTAAGTGTTACACGATCATCTGTGTTGAATAATTACCAAAACTACATGACGACGACCGCACGGCCTATTAGTGACAGTATTATCCCCTCGTCTCATTCGTGCCATTACTAGTAGGATGCTGCCTTAAGAAGCAATCATTTATTTATATTATCAATGTGCCTTTAGTTTGAAACTGTGCAATAAAAGAATAATAATGTAAAACAAGTTCACAACCCAATGCCTCCCTGATTGAACTCTTATTTTTGCTCAAAAAGCATGAATCAGAGATTGTATAGAAATGTACAATTGGAAATAAGCATTACACTTTTTTTTACAGTCCCACACCTTTCCCATTCCTCTCATACAGAACAGAAAAAAAAAAGCCCTCAGCAAGCTTTACAAATCCCTAACACTTCAACAATCGTCAGAAGGAACTACCTCATCCCCTTGTCTACTGCCGGCAGGTACTCACCCCTCTTTCTTATGGATAACGGCGACTCAACCACTTCTAGATCGCTAGACTGTTCGCGTAATTCGTTGCAAGCGCCGCTAGAATATAAAATATCATAATATCTTTCAAATACTGCTAGAGGGGCACAAATGCATCAACTTTCCTCTTCAATTGAAGAAAAAAAGAAGAGTTCCCCAACTTCTTCAAGTACCTGAACTATTCCCTCACGTGTTCTAACAACATATATTAAACTCTTTTATTTCTAAGTCTGTAATTAATGCCTAGAGTTACATACGTGAAATTCTTACTGAGTTAATATCTAATTACAATGAATATTTAACTCATGCCCCAAATGGGAGTCAATGAGCAATCACATTTCAATGAATTTTTATTTACAACCAATCACAGTCGTTTTTCACCTGGAATTTATCAATTTAATTTTATCATTTTAAAATCAAGCTCCTCCTTTTTAACATTCTGAATAGGTCAGAGCATTATTTTGGAGTGACTCACTCTCTAAGAAATACGTTTAATATAACAATTTATATATTAAGATGTAAGAATTCTAGAATAGAAGTGGCTACCAGATTGTATATATAGTACACGAATGTAAACAGATACTGCTTGCGGGATATAATGGAAACACATTCGTACGATGGACTTGAGACCGGAACAGGTCACATTGACCTAATCCTGGAAATGAAGAAGAAGAAGAGGACATTCGTAGTATACCACGATAAAAAGAAACCACTGTTTGCACTTTACTTAAACGTATTATTTTCCAGGTGTTTACGTTCCAGAAAAATATAATTGACATATTTACATCACAGTACATCAGAAATCAATTAATATCATATAATCGTGGTTATAAATAGTTTGATGTGTTTCATTTTTACTCCACTAGGGCGAATTCTTACAATATTGCGATCATTTGGCAATAAATAATATGATCTGGTTGCAGTGATGAACAAATGAAACATAACAAACGTTTCTCATTTGTTTTAAAACATCGCTGTTTACATTAAATATATAAGTATTGTAAAGTAGCAATATTTAAATAATGATTTATGAGTAAACAGCATAATTTTATTCGTTAAATAGTCCTAACAAATGCCACTCATGATTTCCAAAATCTCTAGATAAATTCACTCGTCACTTCGTGACATCGTGAATTTATCGATAATTTGGAAATCACTCGTGGCATTACTTGTGAAAATTAGGAGCACGCCTAAATATTTCAAGAGAATATTTATAATTAATTACATAATATTTCCATGTAATATGTGCCCTCAATAGTATATTCATTTGTTTCACATATGATATGAGCCTTCATTTCACAGTACAAGAATATGCTTGTGAACTGAGTTTGATCTTATTTAGGTTGTTTATAATGAATTATTTTCCATTTAAAGATATGTGCCTGTATATGCCACCGCGTCACCAGTAAACATTCGATCGGAGAATAAGTGACTTTTAGCGTCATGCCAGCCAATATGATAACACATATTTCCGCTTGAGCCAATTACTAACATATTGGTTAAGATCTTCACGGCTATCGTTATGTTTTCTAAAATACCTTTTCGGGATTCTTGGTCGTGTCTTGTAGTGTTGTCTTCTCGACGATTCGTCCACGTCTGTGGTTCATTTTTAGGAGATTTTCAGGTGATTTTGCTTTTGTAGATATTCATAGTAACTGCTAATTAATTGTTAATTTGTGTGATTTTTCCGTAACTATGATTTTTAGTAAATAACACTGGTCAACATGATTTTTGTCTCATGAGTACCAATAGATGTACATAATGCAGTTTTTTTATCGCGTTTTCAAATATGTATTCGGAATTTCTCCATCATCCACAGTTTTTTATTTCAATTTCAATTAAAGTAAAGTAAAGTATTCCCACTACAGGCCTCAGGAGGCCCTTGGGGTAGTGGGAGGTTAAGGCTCCCACTTTTTCTTGACAATCGGCACTTGATGTCAGCCGGGTTGTCAGCCCTGCGTGACGGCCGCCTTTACCCCAGAACAAGCGTCTGGTACTCATTTCCGTTAGAGGCTGAGTCGACCCCAGGGTCATAGTGCCGCCAGAAGGTTTTGGGTCAGTTTAAAAATCCTGACCCCACCGGGACTTGAACCCTCGACCTTCCGGCTTGTAGTGCAGTGCCTTAACCACTACGCTATGGCGTGCCCCCAATTTCAATTAATGGATTTAAATAATTATTTTTTATTAAACTTTTTTCGTCCATTTGTCCAATGTAAAATAAAACCAAATGAGCTAACTCAGGAGATTTCAGATATGGAAAAGAGATATCAAGGCAAATAGAATCCCGATATGCTGGCCGATTATTGTTGGATCAACAAGAGGGATGCTTCACAGGCAAAATATAGCATAAAATCGTAATTTCGTACTTTTTAGGTGACTCCGAATGTCTGAATATTGTGTAGTTACGAATGTAGATAATATTAAAGTGTTCTTCTTCTTCCTTCCAAGTATTAGGCCAAGGCCTGTTACGATCCTATAGAAAATTTTCCCTCCAGCGTTTCATAGGACGGCCCAGTGATCTTCGTCCTCTTGGTATATAATTATAAACAGCTTTGGGGATCCGATTTGAACTCATTCTTTCAAGATGGTGTTTCCAATTTAGTTGGTACTGTTTAATATATTCCAAAATTGGCGTAGTCTTCAATTCTTTTAAGATATCGGTGTTCCTTTTCCGATCCCATCTGGTGTAACCCGCTGTTCTGCGCATGAATCTCATTTCACAAGCCGTTATTCTGCTTTCATGTTGTTTTCTTAGTGTCCATGCTTCACTACCATAGGTCAACACTGGTCTAGCCAAAGTGTTATATAAACGTAATGTGGTGTTTTTTGTACAAGGGATGGTTTCATAACTTGATTAATAATTCCTAAACTTTTATTATAACTAGTAACTTTTTCAGGGATATCCTTTTCATCCCAGATAGAGAGATAATATCCAAGATATTTAAATTGATTAGATCTCTCTAAAATTTTATTCTGTAGACAGATTTTACTTTGTATGGGGTCCTTCCAATGAAATGCCATAATTTTAGTTTTGTTAATTGATATTTCCATATTAAATTTGGCACCTATTTTTGTAAATTATAAATTGATCGTTGCAAATCATTTTCGGAAAGTGCCAGAAGAGCTAAATCGTCTGCAAAAAGAATAGCATCGAGTTTGAGGTTCCTATTGATGGGTATATATCCTCGTTGTGTTTTCCTCCATTCATTTATTAATTTATTCATGTATATAATGAAAAGCACCGGTGAAAGTCCACATCCCTGTCTTACTCCAGTGTTGATCTTTTCCCAAGAAGATAATTTTCCATCTTGTATTAACAGAGATTTCATTATCTTTATAGATGTTGAAGATATTAGTAATATATTGTTGTGGAAACGTTATCATCAGCTAAAAAAATTTTTTTTTTTTTTGTAGTAATATATTTCTGTCTACTTTGTCAAACGCCTTTATGAAGTCAACGAAGGCGAAATATGAGTTTCTATATTGAATTCCTTGTGCTTTTCTAAATAGTAGTTTTAGAGTGAAGAATCCATCTGTACAAGATCTACCCTTTCTGAATCCATTCTGCTCTTCTCCAATTATATTTTCATAAGTTTTCCTCAATTTATTCTTAACTATATTAGCATAAATTTTATATCCAGAGTTCAACAAGCTAATTCCACGATAGTTATCTTTGATTTGGCGACTTCCTTTTTTGAAGATTGGTATTACAATGGATTTGTTCCAGCTTTGTGGTGGTTCTTGTCCTTCCCATATCATATTAAGGAGAATAAGAAATCTGTCTAAAAAATTTTTAGTTGAAAATTTAATAATTCTTGATTAATGTGGTCTTCTCCGGGAGCTTTGTTACTTTTTAATGATTTAACAACATCAGTTAATTCATCTATAGAAATTTTTTCCAAAGCAGTGTTATTAGAGATTGGTATTTGTAATAAATCATCCTTTTGTGTCCATAAATGATGAAAGTAGGTAAGCCAAGATTCTTTAGATATACAATTTAAATGTGCATTTTCTCTTGAATCATTATTTAAATTTTTTAAAACTTTATATATTTTTGGTTGAGGCCTAGTGATATCATTTTCCAAAATGAGACAAATTGTTCCCAGCTTTGTCTATGTTTTTTGCGAACTTCAATTTTAGCTATGGCTCTCTTCCTATGATACTCTACTTTATCTTCATCTTTTTTTGTAGACAGAAATTTTTTGTATGCTTCACGTTTATCATCAATTACTTTTTTATGTTTTCATCCCATATCCGTAGTCCTTTTTTTCGATTCCATTTGGTTTTGATACCCAGGCTTTCATTTGCTGCTTGTGTCAAAATACTTTTTAGAGCAAGCCATTCTTCTTCAATATTTTCACCAACCGGTGTTTCTTGAACTAGACGATCTAATCTGCATTTGTATAGCCAGGTAATAGTGGGATCTCGGAAAAGACTTACTTTATAAGTATAGTCCACTTTTCCATATTTTACATTATTAATTTTATTTTTATTTTTCCATCTCGGTGGCATACGAATTGGACAAACAAGTAAGTAATGGTCTGATTCGATTTCAGGTCCTCTGTAAACTCTTGTATCAAGAACTTTAGATGCTAATTTTTTATTACATATAGTGTAGTCAATTATTGATTTAAGACCCCTGGCTTCCCATGTATATTTGTGACTATCCTTGTGGTTAAATACTGAGTTCATTATTGTGAATTGATTAAACATGACAAAATCAATTAACCGTAAGCCATTTCTATTACAGGTTTGCTCTCCATATGGTCCTATATATGTATCAAATTTAGTATTACCAATTCTGGCATTTAAATCACCCAAAATTAGAATCATATCATTATTATTAATTGTGCAGATAACTTTCTGGAAATCATGATAAAATTTTTCACTTTCTTCTTCATCTCCTTCTACAGGTGCATATATACCTATCACTGTTAAGTATCCTAGAGATAATTTTATTCGGATTTGAATTATTCTTTCATTCCAAAAAGTATAGCTATGTATTGAATTTCTAAATCGTTTATGAACAATAACGGCTACTCCTGCTTGTGCATGAATATGTTTTTTTACACCACTATAAAACTGAATGTAATTTTGAGTTCCTTTGGTGCCTTGTAATTTCTTTTTTGTTTCTGATATTACAGCTAATGAAATCCCCTTTTTGCACAATTATCATCTAATTGATCATCTTTATAGTTAATCCCTTGTACATTCCATGTGCTAAAAAGCAAAATATTTTTTTTTCTTCCAAGAGTTGTCCTTTTTCATGCTTTGGTCGTCATTAGTTTGATCCTTCCGGGAAATTCTCGTATAAGACTTGAAAGCATAATAATAGTCCCTTCGATTGGTTGCTGGCCAAAGGAAGGCAAGACCAGTGATGGGGCTGCCATCTTATAGCCTCTGGTCAGGCTTTTCTGGAGAAGAAAAGAAAATAAAGGAAAGAAGAAATGGAAGAAAGGAAAGACTCCCTAGCCCTCGGATGCCGTAATAGCGTCGGGGTCGAAAAAAACAAGAGTTAACCAAGAGAGGTTAGATAGTAAAGTTAAAAGAGTGCAAAACACAAGTAAGTGGAAGAAATGTTTTGCTCAGCTTGGGCACCTTGTGGTCGCCATCCACATATCCCCTAGATGAGGACCCCTGAGGGTAATATTAAAGTGTTTGAAAATATAAATTCCTGTCTCTCGGAAACCTTGCATGATGGAGAGAAACCGATATCATATTTGATTTCAGGAGAAAACATGCTATTAGAATCACATATTGTTCTTTCTGAGACAAAAAAAAATATTTTTTGTTGCTTAGTGTAATTTCTAATTGGTTGAGTTAATATACAGTAGCTCGGCCATTTGCTGTTGGCATGGTATGTAATTATTCGTGCGTTACTATATTTGTCAATAAGGTTTTATTTGACACTTTTCTAGGGCGGATACCATGTCTTATTAATTCTCAAACCTTCCTCTGTTCTGTTAAAATTTTGTTTATGTTTATGTATTGAACAGCGAAGCTATTGAGATATATATATTTTTTTTCAAATGTCCCAGGTTTGTCTTTCGACATTTCTGGTTTCTCTCCTGGCATGGCGTACTTGTAACCCACTTCTTGAGGTTGGGGCGCCTGGAAGGCAGGGTTACGTTGCCCCGATGATATGATGGGTGATGATGATAATGGTGCGGCAGGAGAGTCCCTAATCCTAAGCTTAACCAAAGATGAATATGAATGATGATGATTGCGATGGCCATATGATTTCGGGGACCGTTTGGGCCTAAAAGTTTTCCTGACATTTGTCTTACAGATGAGGAAAAACCCCGATAAAAACCTCACCCACAAAAACTGTCCCGACCGGGGATCGAACCCGGGCCCTCTGCGTGACAAGGCAGAACGCTACCCCGAGACCACAGCGGTGGAACATAAACAAAATGTTAACAGAAAAGAGGAAGTTTTGAGATATAATAAAACATGGTATCCTGCCCTAGAAAAATGTGTCAAATAAAACCTCATTGACAAATATAGTAAGTCATGGCATATACCATCCATAGTAATTCTGCCCGAAGGCAGGTCCTTCACTGCAATCATAGCATTTTCATGCTATGCTTGCAGCTTTACTAGGGAATTGTGTAGGTGTGGTAGCTTCCAGTTGCTTTTCGCACCGGTGGAGGATGATGGTGTTGATGATGGTAATGATAAGGATGATGATGATGATGATGATGGCCATATGATTTCGGGGACCGTTTGGGCCTTAAAGTTTTCCTGACATTTGTCTTACAGGTGAGGAAAAACCCCGATGAAAACCTCACCCAGAAAAACTGCCCCGACCGGGGATCGAACCCGGGCCCGCTGCGTGACAAGGCAGCACGCTACCTCGAGACCACAGCGGTGGACTGCATATACCATGACAACAGCAAATGTGCGAGCTACTCTGTTTAGCTCACCTAATTAGAAATTATTTAATAAAAATGAAAGTTACGGAAAAATCACACCAATTAACAAATAATTAGCAGTTACTTTGAAAATCTAGCAAAAGCAATATCCCCTGAAGATGTTACCCACAGAAGGCGATGAAATGTCGAGAAGACAATACTACAAGACATGGCCAAGAATCCTGAAAAGGTATTTTAGAATACAATTACTAACATGTTTACTCACATATAAGGGGATTCGTTAAGCGGACTGTCGGCCATTTTGAATTTCCATATAAGTGGTAATTTTTTTACGTATTTAAACACATTTAAAATGTAACGAACTTAAAAGCTAACGTAACCTAATTCAATTACTCTAACCTAGGTTAATCTCATGAAACGTTTTTTTTATGCTGTTAAATATGTACAATTGTTTGTGTTTTACGCGGTTAAATTCAGAAAAAAGTCAGTTATTATCGACGGAGATGCTGTGTTATCGACAGAGCCATTGGTTTATCGCTCATTATTAGTGAGTTATCGCAGGTTATTAATGTGGTTATCGCGGGTTATTATTGTGGTTATCGCTGATTCATAGAATAACTGTGTTATTTTAAACTGTGAATAAATGTGAATTTTAAAAGTGTAGAGTAACGGTTGTAACCAGAGTGGACATGACAGGAAATAGTCCCAAATGTTTCCTTATTTACAAGTAAAATGAGTTAAAGACAATTAAAATTCAGGGATAAATATGTTTAATATATCATTTTATGATTATTCGTTGCATTTAAGTGGTGTTTAAGTGCGTAATTAAATATCGTGCTAGCTTCCACGGCGCCTATATTGTATATCCCATGCCGTAGGTGAGTGGTCGAAGATTCTGCTTTGGCTCAGAGCTATAGAATGTGCTTGTTCGAATTCACATTGAAAAACGAATTTTCTAATTGAAAGGCATTGATGTCGATCAGTTTCCATTATAGTTAATTAAATAGTATTAACTGTAAATAATTTAGGATAATATTAAAGTCTCTTATTAATCAGAAATATTTATATCAAAATAGTTTATCTGAGATCTCAGCTTTCCTCAACTTTGGATTTGGGGTGTGGAGTATTTTCGAAGCATAAATACTTCATCTTGAGCTTGTAACTCGGTACTGGTTGTTTGTGAGAATATTGTAGAGCGGGTTGACGTCACTGGGTGATTTCTCATTCAGCAGGTGAGTGTTTTTGGTTTCTTTTAGTATTTCGATCTTCGAGAATGTTAATTTTGAGTCTGTTGTTTTCTCTATGGATGACGGATAGAGTGTTGTCGATGGTATATTGAATTGGTGACCTGTTTCTATGATATGTTTTGCAAAGCTAGATTTGCCTTCATTAAATCTAAAGTCCTTATCAGAAATCTTATGACCGGAATTTCCTCGAATGTGTTTTAAACATGATTAAACACTGGAAAACATCAACTAGGATCTACGCTATGACCGGAAATCAAAAACCATCCTACTGAGAGAGAAAGAGAAAACGGTGGAACAATGTTAGTCCTACTTCCAGACAGGTAAACTAACTGACTCACTGGAATTATCGAACCCGTAGGTTTATGGCCGCGCGGATATAAGCTCTCCGAACATCCCGATCCTGAGCTAAAGTTTTCCAATCATCCCCTGTATAATCTACTTCTCTCAAGTCATGGTTATTCTCCAAACTCATTATTGGTCTACCAACTGGACGTTTTCCCTCTGGTTTTCCTAAAAGAAGTTTCCATGACCCCCTTTCATACCCCATTCGTGCCACATATCCTGTTCATCGTTGTCTACAAGACTTAACTGTTCTTATTATATCTTGTTTCCTATATAGATCATGTAGCTCACTATCGTGTAGTCTTTCCCATGCGCCTGTCTATTCACCTCTTTTGGTGCAAAAATTTTCCCAAGAACTTTGATCTCAAAATCTCGTAATCTTTTCTCCTTCCTTAAAGTAAGAGTCCGTGTTTCGGACACATATAACTGGAAGAATAATAATTTTATATTTCTATAGCTTAACACTTTTTGATAGAAGTTCGGACAACAATGTCCCTGCAATACATAATAGCATGCATTTCCTGAATTTAACGAGGTAAATTTGAAAAATATTATTATTATTATTATTATTATTATTATTATTATTATTATTATTATTATGTAGTAATGATCGAGCATTTGAGAATAAAGTTCTTAAGAAAATGTTAGCAACAAATAGAGTCGAACAGACGATTAAATGGAGAGAACTACATAACAGTGAGCTATGTGATTATTATGGGAAGCCAGATATAATAAAAACAGTTAAGTCTCATAGACTGCAATGGACAGGACATGTAGCATGAAAGGGGAATGAAGGAGGGGCATGGAAACGTCTTGAACCAAAGTGAAAGAGCCCAATAGGTAGAGCAAGAATGAGGTGGGAGAATAACATTAGCTATGATTTGAGGGATGTAAATTATACAGACTATTTAACTCATGGCCCAAATGGTAGTCAATGACCAAGCACGTTTTAATGAATTTTGTTTTACAAACAATCACAGTCGTGTTTCACTTCGATATGTATCTACTTCTGTTTATCATATTAAAGAAAGCTCCTCCTTTTTAATATTCTGAACAGGTCAGAGCATTATTTTGCAGTGACTGACTCTCGAACAAATACGTTGAATATATCAAATAATGAGCAGATTCCTTCTAACTACACATTTTATAATTGTGTATTCAATAATTGTGTTTTTAAATAATGATTTTACGGATCTATTTCCTAAAAAATTAATGAATAACCTATAATGTTGATAATAATATACAGTTTGATATGTTTCATCTTTTCTCCACTAGGGTGCATTCTTACAATATTGCGATCCGATTTGGCATTAAATAATATGATCTAGTTGCAGTGATGGTCAAATGAATCATAACAAACATTTATCATTTGTTTTTAAACATCGCTGTTTACATTAAATATATACATATTTTAAAATAACTATATTTAAATAACGATTTGTGAGTAAACAGCTTAATTTTAGTTGTTAAATAGTTCTAACAAATGCCACTATTGATTTCAAAATTCTCTACATAAATGGAAATCACTCGTGGCGTTACTTATGAAAATGATTATTAGCTCAGGATAGGAATGTATGCATATCGCATATGAAAATGTTATCGGACCAACGGATCTGTGTCCCTTCAGCGCTGCAGTCGTTGTTAGAAAAGTTAACGCCTATACTCATTTCATTCCACGCACTTTGCTCCCTTCACGTCGGGATGTTGCTAAACTTCCCCCAAACAATGTCATGGATATTGAATATTGAATCGTGTAAGATTAATTATTACTTATTCATATTTAAGTAGATCTAATGCTTCTGATTGACTTTTATTATTTGCTTAATAAATATTTCTTTCACCACTCTGTGCCACATTGTTGGCGTTGAGTTGAGAACACTGGACTGCAAGTGTAAATAATCTGTTCCCCAAGAAGGATCAAAATTGTGAGTATTGGGAGAAGTGAATGGGAGATATATAAAAGAGAGAGCATATCTTACGGGGGCACAGATCCTTTGTCACACAATATCCTGAGATTTACAAGGAGTTTAATAATACGGGTGTCTTGATACTGCATTACGGGATCATGAGTAGAGAACACCTCTCATCATCATCAACAACAAGGATTAAGCCCAATGGCCTGTCCTGATCTCATTATAGGTCGAATTGGTCCTTCCATGTCTTGAATGGTCATCCCAACATTCTTGTCCCTTTTGGTTTATAATTATACATTCTTCTTGGTATGCGCAGTTCATTCATTCGTAATACGTGCTGAAGGTAAGCATTTTGATAGTATTTTATTCTTTCACAGAGATTAAATATATTAAGTTCTGTTATTATATTTGGTTTTTCTTTTTATCGGTCTTTGGGTATCCTGCTATTGCTCTCATCATCTTCATTTCTGAAGCCTCTGTTTGTTATTATCTGCCTTTGTTAATGTTCAGGTTTCACATCCATAGATAAGAGATGGAACTGCCAAATACTTTGTACAATTTTAAAATAGTTTATTTTCTAGTTTTATTCAATAAAGCACGTTTAATTGTGCCACATATATAATTGAATTGTTGTATTTTAGTGTGTTTATCTAAATTTCTGTCATTACCTAAATGACATCCCAAGTAATTAAAATTCTGAACTTGGTCTATAATTACATTGTTATCACTATTTTTGTTTTTATTGCACATTTTCCTTTCAGAGCTAATATTTTTGTTTCAGATGTAGATATTCTTAAATTTTATTTTAGAGAGATATTATCTAAAGTATAAAGGAATTGTTGTAAAGCATTTTCTGATGTTGTCATTATTACTTGATCATCTGCAAAAAACAGAGTTGCCAATACACTATTTATATTAATTTATTCTTGGCTTTCATTTATGACATGGTCCAAGTATAAATTAAATAATACTGGTGACAACGGACATCATTGTCTACTCCCTGGTTTATTTCTATTTTTTGGTTACTAATTTTATCTCCGCAGTCTATTTTAAAATTCGTTTCTGTATATAAACTCTGAATGGCTCTTCTAAGGTCTCACTCTGTGTCCGTTCACTACGCAGGACGTGTAGCATTGATTGAGCACAGCATTCGATAGGCCTAAGCCAAATGTTTGTGACAAGGGAACTGTCAGCCATTGCATGCCGAAACCTGCCTTGAAATTTCTTCAAGAGAAGCGTTGTGATGTGCCAAGGCCGTGACCAAAAAAATGGCTGTTGTCATTAACTGCAAGCAACACTTTTAAAATTCATATAAAAATACAGAAGATAAAACACTGATTTTGAAAGGCCTTCATATTGGAACTATTTAGTAATTTAGTTGAGCGCGACTGACTTACCAGGTACCAATCTTATATTAAACTGCAATGCATTAAAATCCAGCTCCAAATATCTCATTTAAACTATTGGGAAGTAATACAATTAGCGAGTCGGTTAATTGGATAATCCATGGTACTCTCCGCGCCGCGTTCCGTCTCACTCAATTTCTCTCTTACTCATGCAGGGAGTCCACCTGCTCCGTACAGTAGAATTGCATTACTGGATTTTTGTGATCATTTTTGGACACCGTTTTCTTACATCACAGTGCTTCTCTGGGAGTAATTTTAAGGTATATTTCCGCATGTAATGGCTGACAGTTCCCTCGTTACGAAAGTGAGGTGAACGTCAAATTTTGCAGATAACCTTAAATGAAATCGCCATATGGTCATAATAGTTAAAACTACTATAAAACACCAGATGAAAAGTGTGTTCAAGTAAACATTGATGTAAATTGACAAAGAATAGAGTCTCTGCTATTAAACATACAATAATGAGAGTATATGTAAAACGGCTTCAAAGTCTGTAAACCCGCTAGACTTTTCTTTCCTCACAACAGAGGGAAATTTGCATGAAGAACAAGAGAATAACTTGCACCGTGATTGCCTCCAGCTTCTCGGTATACTGCATAACGCAAAGTAATTTAAAATACATTAACAAACTAATATAAGTTGTGTAAACTGTAGACTTGTAAAATCAAACAGCATGCTTTCATTTCATGAACACTAAAGTTTATTCGTCTGGGACTCTTAGTCGGGTGGTCTCTAGTTCACAACCCGATCACGACCAAACTGACTCAAGCATTTTTTCTTCGCTTTCTTCCATGGCAAATAAAATATTGGGTTAGAATGAACTCCATTGTTAATCGCAAGAAAATAAATAATAGTTTTACAAATCTAAAACAACACACTTTATTAGAAAAACGAACTAAAAAGTGAAGAATAATTTTAATTTCCAACACGCTTGGGATACAATTAAAGTGGTCAACAAAAAAGTCATCCCCAACACATCTAGAATAAAACTAGTTATATAAAAAAAATAATTTTATCATCCAAAGCGTGAGGTGCTTTTTGTGGTTTTTACGTTTTCTTCTTAACTTTTACTAATATCTGTTCATTATCAAATATATTAATTGATATAGAGCACCCCACACTTTTGATGGTAATTTATTTTTATTATAAAGATTTATTAAACACACTGTGTACATTATAATACAATTACTGGAAGTTATTGTCATCAGCATAGAATTTTAAAGGCTTACTTCTTGCTATGCAGTCAATAAGGTGGTATTGTTGACATTTTTGGTCGCATAGCTTGCAGAGGCACTGGTTCGATGCTAGGTGGAACCCTTTTATGGTACATATTCTGTAGTGGAATCCATGTGTGGCGGTCCTCGTGAACACGTGTCTTAGGGAGAAGTTTGGTTCCTTCCATTCTTCGGTGTTCATTGCTGGGGTCAGGAAGAATCCGCGGTCTATATCCCCTGCTTTTTCTTCTCTCTCTCTCTCTCTCTCTCTCTCTCTCTCTCTCTCTCTCTCTCTCATCTCTCTCTCTCTCTCTCTCTCTCTCTCTCTCTTCTCTCTCTCTCTCTCTCTCTCTCTTATGTGTGCTTCGTAGGCCGGGGTGTGTGGCAGGTTATATTGTAACGCTATTTCTCTGATGAAGAAGTCAGTCTTGGTTAGATGGTATATGAGTCGGGAGCTCGTTGACCTTGAAACCCTAAGTACTCTCTGGAGGTAGGCAATTTTGACCATTTCCAGTCTTTTCAGATTTGCTATGGTTAACCGAGTCCAGAATGTGGTGATTGCATAGCACGCTATTGGTGATATCTTAATATGAAATAGTCTTATAGCTGTTTCGATTGACAGCTTTTCAACAATTCGAATGTCAAATGTGGCCTTTATTGCTGAGTTGCATCTTTCCTGGATGTGCTTGGTGAATGATTTTCCTGTGACTTGCAACGTTAGACCGAGATACTTGTAGCAATTGGCTAATTCTAGTTGGGCATTTCCATACTTGAATTTGTCATCCCTGTTTACGTTTCCTCCTCGTCTAAATTTCATAATCTTAGTTTTGCTTGTGTTAACTTCTAGTTCGTTCCTGTTCGCCCAGTCGTGTAGTTTATCCAGGCTAGACTGAAGAGCTCCTTTATTTCTGGATAGGATGACTATATCATCTGCATAGAGGAGGACCGTGGCTTCCGGTGATGCTACTTCTTGGACTACGTCGTGGGTTAGCAAGTTGAAGAGGAATGGGCTAAGAGGATCCCCTTGAAGCACTCCGTTTGTTTGTATTATGTGATCAGATTGGCTAACTTTGTCATTATTGGTCAGTAGGTTGAAAGCCAGTATACTTTCAATTAGTTTCAAGAAAGGTGGTAATTTATTTTGTAGATAACTCAAGTTTTATTCTGGATGTGTTGGAGATGATTTTTTTGTTGACACTTTAATTTTATCCCAAGCGTGTTGGAAATTAAAATTATTTTTAATTTTTTTAGTTCGGTTTTCTAATAAAGCGTGTTGTTTTAGTTTTTTAAACTATTATTTACTTTTTATTTTTTAGTTTGGTTTTCTAAAAATGTAAATACCTTTAAATTCGATACTACTGTAATATGAGCAAAAAGTAATATCCTTCTTAAAAAATTCCTTCGGGCCGGATTTGAACCAGCGACCTATGGATTACTGAAATTATATACCACTACAGTTCACCACTCTACCAACTGAGCTACCACAACGATAGACTATATACCGGTCTTTATTTTTTTATGTCCTGTTGATCCTGGCCAGGATTTTACACAAAAATTATGAAATTATTGTATTGCCATTCGTCCTTTACAAGTATACAAAGTTTCACGTCGATCCAATATTTTTAAGTGGGTGAAAATCGTGTTAAAAGATTCCGTTACATAGATAGATACAGGTCAAGCTAATAATAAAGCGTGTAAAAATACCGCATTGTCTGCAGTTTTGCGGTATACTGCATAACTTTTTTTTCGTCCAATACCCTACCAAATTGTCTTTTTTTAAATTTTTGGCTTTCTCCCTGGAATTGATGGAATTGTAATCCATTTCTTAATTTGGGGCACTTGTAAGGCGGAGTTACGTTCCCGATGATATGATGGGTATTAAATGATAATGAAGCGCTAGGAGAGTTCTTAACCTTATTAAAAATATTTAAAACATATTAACAAATTAAAATAAGTTATGTGAACTGTAGACATTTAAAATCAAATAGCATAGCTTAATTTTATAAGCTAGAAGTTTAATAGTTTGGGATTCGTAGTCGGGAGTTCCCGGTATCGACTACTCTGGTTGAAGCTCTTCCTTAGGTCCCTCAATTGTCATAACTAATGCCACGAGTGATTTCCAATTTATCTAGAGGATTTGGAAATTGAGAGCGACATTTGTTAGGACTATTTAACGAATAAAAGTAACTTAAGCTGTTTACTCAAAATCATTATTTAAATATAGCTATTTTAAAATATTTATATATTTAATGTAAACGGCGATGTTAGAAAACGAAATTAGGCATGTTTAGTTTCGTTCCATTTGTTCATCACTACAACTTGATCATACTATATATTGTCGAATAGGAACGAAATATTGTAAGAATGCACCCCAATGGAGAAAAAAACGCAACACATCAGACTCTATATTATAGCCAACATTATAGGTTATTAATTCGTTTTATTCGGAAACAACTAAGTAAAATCAATATTTAAAGACACAATTATTGAATACACAATTATCAAATGTGTAGATCGAAGGAATCAGTTCGTTATTTGCTATATTCTACGTATTTGTTAGAGAGTCAGTAACTGCAAAGTAATGCTCTGACCTGTTCAGAATATTAAAAAGGATGAGCTTTCTTTATTTTGGTAAACAAAATTCGATAAATATCGAGGTGAAACACGACTCTATTGGTTGTAAAACAAAATTCATTGTAACGTGATTGGTCATTGATTCCCACTTTGAGCATGAGTTAAATAGTCAAGGAAAATACTGGGTTAGAATTTCATTACCAGGAAAGAGAGAAAATATTGCATAATTCCTTGTAACATCCGGCATACTGCAAAAAAACTAACTCACTGGCACCATCGAATCTGGAGGTTCATAGCCGGGGGACAAAAGCTCTCCATACATCCCTATTCTGAGCTAAAGTTTTACAGTCGTTCTCTGTATAATTTGCGTCCCTCAAATCGTGATAAATATTATTCTGCCACTTCATTATTGACCTACTAACTGGCAGTTTCTCTCTGGTTTCCCTACAAAAAGATTGCACTCCCATCTTTAATTCCATATTCGTGCCACATGCCCTGCATATCGCTGTCTACGATACATTAGGGATTGCTGTTACCTGAGATCATCATGAATTATTAGAAAATACCTATAATCAAGCATCATCAAGTATTATTCTTCGTAGTTTTTTATTGTCTCCCTGGCTTAACTTGGCAAGAAATGTGTAGAAACAGACAGCTGTACTCACCTCTTTCACTCACACCAGTGTTGCTGGTGTTTCTTCACCAGATGTTAATAGACTGAAGTAGGAAGAGGAAAAATCCCAGGAATATTTCGAAAACTGACAACAGAGTGGGGTTTTTCTTTTGTAACTGGGCGAAAGCGTTCAAGGATCTATCCTTATAGCTCCATCTCTCTCTTAAGCCAGGTATATAATAGGTATTTATTTTGCAGCTCTTCAAGCATTTGAATATTTTGAAGCAGATAAATCAGAACAATTGACCACGTGGTATAGAAAAGTCACATTTATAAGAGCTGGTAATACTAGAAAAAAGTCATATTACTCCCACATTGTATGTATATTAATCTTTAATTATTAATTTCTGAAAATGGGAGATCATTTTAGAAAGATGTAAGGCAGATTCGGCTAATTTCGTGACACGAATAATTTCCTTATATTTTTTCTTTCGTTTCTGACGAAGTTGTACTGGCAAGAAAAGCAAATTATTTTTCTGTCTCGTAGATGGCAGAAAGTCTACTGTACTTTCTTGCTGTATTTTCATATTTGTGTTAACAACGTTCCTTGGGTGTATTTTATGTTAACTTGTAGAGGAAGTGTTTCCATTCGTGTTAGCAGTTGTTAGATTTAATACTTCTGCGTGTTTGAAGAACATTTTTGAATATATATCCTTCGACACTAAACGTGAACGGGTACAATGTCGAAAATGTGATCTGTGGTTCCATGAAAAGTGTCAAGGATTAATTGTTTATAAATGGGATTTCAAATGTATTGGATGTAACATGGAGAGTGGTAAAAAAGCTTGTCACGAATTTATTCTAATACTATCACGATATTACCCGAGTTCTTCAGACCTCCACAAAAAATAGATATATAATGTATGCCATATTGGTAATAAAATAATATATATATATATATATATATATATATATTCCACAACTCAGCATATATATCTCATTCACATATCCTTATGTTTAATATTCCTAAGACTCTAACGAGAAATTTTCAAAATATTAAGATATAATGGTATATAACCTAAGTATCACGAAATTAACCAAGTTTGCTGTATGTTCGAATGTCTGTTACTGCACTTTTCGTGTTTCAGGTGCCACTCTAATAATAATAATAATAATAATAATAATAATAATAATAATAATAATAATAATAATAACAATAGTAATAATGATAATTATAATAATGATAATGATAGTAATGATAATGTTGATAATAATAATGATTTATTATTCTACCAGTTATATTACATGGGTGCGAAAAATTGACTCTTACTTTAAGGGAGGAAAGGAGATTACGAGTATTTGAGAATAAAGTACTTAGGAACATTTTTTGGATCAAAGAGAAATGAACATACAGTTGAATGGAGAAGACTCCATAACAATGAACTACATTGTCTTTATAGGAAGCCAAATATAATAAGAAGAGTTAAGTCTCGTAGACTGCGATGGGCAGTACATGTTGCGCGTATGGGGAATGAAAGATGTGCATGGAAGCTTCTTGTAGGAAAGCCAGAGGGGAAAACGCCCAGTTGGTAGATCAATAATGAGGTGGGAGAATAACATTAACTATGATTTGAGGTAAGTCGATTATACAGGGAATGATTGGAAAGCATTAGCTCAGGATAGGTATTTATGGAGAGCTTATGTCCGCGTGGCCATGAACCTACGGGTTCGGTAGTGCCAGTGAGTAAATAAGTAAGTAATAATGCTTTATTTAAGCTGGCAGAGTTAAGGACATGTTAAGACTTCTCTTTGACTCAACCAGCGAATAATGAAATAATACAAAAATGGATTTACTTATTAAAATGTTTAAATGTTATTAAATTATAAACTAAGCAATGCACAATTTAAATGAATCCAATATTAGTAGGGCTCAAAAGAAGTATGGGTTACAGGCTAGGCTGCATCGTCCTTAGACCGTTGTGTTT
This sequence comes from Diploptera punctata, assembly GCA_030220185.1. Lineage (NCBI taxonomy): Eukaryota > Metazoa > Arthropoda > Insecta > Blattodea > Blaberidae > Diploptera > Diploptera punctata. Next base: position 147,205 of record JASPKZ010000460.1, on the reverse strand, counting down.
ACAAACTGCACGTTGACACCCGTTCCTCGGGGCAGACTTCTAGGACAATTCGCTTTGTGAAAGAGTGGACTCATCTTTGCACAATTTTTGATTCGGCATTCCGATATAACCACACATCACGTAAACAGATATATTACTGAGGAGAGTCGAACATACACACTCTTCGCTCCGAGCAGGCAGTGAAGACGCTCGACAAAGACACGTTTTTTGTAAAGAATGTATGTATAAATTAGTTACTACACTAATGCCGATACTTTTTTTTTTCAAATATTGGCTAACACTAAGAAAACGTTAGATAATATTATATTGCGATACAAGTGAGGTAAGCACTTGTAACTGTTCGAGAAAAATTTTGAAAAAAAAGAGGCACTTTATATATATATATATATATATATATATATATATATATATTCCACAACTCAGCATACATATCTCTTTCACATATCCTTATGTTTAATATTCCTAAGACTCTAACGAGAAATTTTCAAAATATTGAGGTATAATAGTCTATAACCTAAGTATCACGAAATTAACCGAGTTTGCTGTATGTTCGAATGTCTGTCACTACCCTTTTCGTGTTTCGGGTGCCACTCTAATAATAATAATACTTACTTACTCACTGGCACTACCGAACCCGTAGGTACATGGCCGCGCGGACATAAGCCCTCCATACATCCCTATCCTGAGCTAATGCTTTCCAATCATTCCCTGTATACTCTACTTCCCTCAAATCATACTTAATGTTATTCTCCCACCTCATTCTTGGTCTACCAACTGCGCGTTTTCCCTCTGGCTTTCCTACAAGAAGCTTCCATGCAAGTCTTTCATTCCCCATACGTGCAACATGTCCTGCCCATCGCAGTCTACGAGACTTAACTGTTCTTATTATATCTGGCTTCCTATAAAGACCATGTAGTTCATTGTTATGTAGTCTTCTCCATTCACCTGTCTGTTCATCTCTCATTGGTCCAAAAATTTTCCTAAGTATTTTATTCTCAAATACTTGTAATCTCCTTTCCTCCCTTAAAGTAAGAGTCCATATTTCGCACCCATATAATATTACTGGTAGAATAATAGTTTTATATATTTTCAGTTTAACGCTTTTTGAAAGGAGTTGGGACATCAAGAATCTCTGCAATGCATAATAGCACGCATTTCCAGAATTGAGCCTATGTTTAATTTCTTTGTGCATCTCGTTCCTATTTGTGATTATTGTTCCTAGGTATTTGAATTCAGCCACTTCTTAAAAATTTCCCTCATTTGTCATTAGCTGCCTATTTCCATTATTAAATGAATTTCTACGTGTGACCATATATTTAGTTTTATTGATATTTACTTCCAGTCCTAATTTCTTAGTGTTACTCAATAGTGTGTGCGTCTTGTCCTTTAGTATCTTCTCACTATCGGCCAATAATACTACAACATCAGCATAAACTAACAGCTTATTAATACCATTGAGTTGTAAGCCTTCCTCATTCTCTAAAGATTTAATGACATGCTCTAGTACAAGATTAAATAGTAGAGGAGATAGTGCATCTCCTTGCTTCAACCCATTCTGGATTTCAAAAGTGTCCGAAAACTGTTTGCCTACACGCACCCTGCTCTTTGTGCCATTTAGACACATTCGTATAAGTTTAACTAACTTTTTAGGAATTCCGAACTCCAGCAGGATACTATATAACTTCTCCCTCTTAATTGAATCATATGCTTTTTTGAAGTCTACGTATAGTTGATGTACAGTACCATTATATTCCCATTTCTTTTCTGAAATCTGTCTTATACTAAAAATGTGATCTGTTGTAGACCTGTTTCTTCTAAATGTACATTGATGATCTCCTAGAATGTCATCAATATAGGGAGTAAGTCTTCTTACTAATATATCTGTTAGACTTTTGTACGAAGTTGAAAGTAATGAGATGCCCCTGTAGTTGTTGCAATCAGTTTTATCTCCTTTCTTATAAATTGGTACGACAATTGATTCTTTCCATTCACCTGGAAGAGCTTCTTTTTCCCAAATCATACTAAGCAGCCAGCGTATCTTGTCCATCAATTTTTTTCCCACTGATTTTATCAGTTCTACTGGGATCTCATCTGAACCTAATGCTTTATACATCTTCAATTTTTCAATGGCCATTTCAACCTCTAATGCACTTGGTTCTGCGAGTAACATTTCTGCCGTCTGTAAATTGTCCTTCTCAATGTCCTGTTCTGTATGTACATTTAATAGCTGATTAAAGTAACTTTTCCATCTATTTAATATACTCCTGGAGTCTGCAATCATATCCCCATTTTCGTGTAGAATTATGTTTGTTCTAGCCTGAAACCCTTTTTCTCTATACTAATTCCCTAATATAATTGTCTAATGTTCCTACTTTTTTTTCGTTCATTTCAAGATCATTAATCTTCTCTCTCAAATATTCCCTCTTTTTACTCTTTAGTAACTTCGTGGGTTCCCGTCTAATACTACCCAATTACTCTAAATTTACCTCATTATTATTATTATTATTATTATTATTATTATTATTATTATTATTATTATTCCACTCCACCACGACAAGGTAAAGTTACCATGGAGGGAATAATAATAATACTAATAATACTACTAATAATAATAATAATGATAATAATGATCATAATAATAATAATAATAATAATAATAATAATAATAATGCTTTATTATTCTACCAGTTATATTACATGGGTGCGAAAAATTGACTCTTACTTTAAGGGAGGAAAGGAGATTACGGGTATTTGAGAATAAAGTACTTAGGAAATTTTTTTGGATCAAAGAGTGATGAACATACAGGTGAATCGAGAAGACTCCATAACAATGAACTACATGGTCTTTATAGGAAGGCAAATATAATAAGAAGAGTTAAGTCTCGTAGACTGCGATGGGCAGTACATGTTGCGCGTATGGGGAATGAAAGACGTGCATGGAAGCTTCTTATAGGAAATCCAGAGGGAAAACGCCCAGTTGGTAGACCCAGAATGAGGTGGGACAATAACGTTAACTATGATTTGAGGGAAGTAGATTATACGAGGAATGATTGGAAAGCATTAGATCAGGATAGGGATGTATGGAGAGCTTATGTCCGCGCGGGCATGAACCTCCGGGTTCCATAGTGTCAGTGAGTGAGTTAGTTAGTCTATAACCTCAGTATCACGAAATTAGCCGAGTTTGCTATATCATATGTTCGAATGTCTGTCACTGCACTTTTCGTGTTTCGGGTGCCGCTCTAATAATAATAATAATAATAATAATAATAATAATGCTTTATTTAAGCTGACAGAGTTAAGGACATGTTAAGTCTTCTCTTTGAGTCAACCAGCGAATAATGAAATTATACAAAAATGGATTTACTTATTAAAATGTTTAAATGTTATTAAATTATAAACTAAACAATGCACAATTTAAATGGGTCCAATATTAGTAGGGCTGAAAAGAAGTATGGGTTACAGGCTAGGCTGCATCGTCCTTAGACCGTTGTGTCTACAAACTGCACGTTGACACCCGTTCCTCCAGACAGACTTCTAGGACAATCCGCTTTTTGAAAGAGTGAACTCATCTTTGCACAATTTTTGTTTCGGCATTCTGATATAACCACACGTCACGTAAACAGATCTATTACTGAGGAGAGTCGAACATACACACTCTCCGCTCCGAGCAGGCAGTGAAGACGCTCTACAAAGACACGCATTTTGTAAAGAATGTGTGTATAAATTAGTTACTACCCTAATGCCGATACTTTCTTTCAAATATTAGCTAACACTAAGAAAACGTAGGCTAAAAGTTAAATAAAATACACTAAGTTAAGCTTTCTAAATGAATATGTTGATGATGACGTAACTTTTCAGAAAAATTAAATTTATATTATATTACATATTATAATCATAGAGATTGTATTTATTATTGAAATATTAACGTGGATTTTTAGGAAAACACCTAAAAACCTCCAAAATTGATGTATGAAGTGAAATCATTTCCAAAACCAAAGCAGCAGGTTATATCCATGTATGGCGTACAATGTTGCAACTTTAAAGAACGGCTGGAAAGTTACTTGAAAATATTCACGATATAAATGCTGTGATATAAAATTCAAGTATTTTATTCGCTCAATTCAAACAATATATTAATAATGAGAAATAATTCATAAATTAGCTTGTATTTGTATATTTGATTTATTGTAATTTATCAGTAACGCTATTAGTAATTATTTCTGATCTCACTGCCATCTATGTGCGAGAGCTGTATTATGGTCAGTTTGCACATGGATGACGAGATCATTAATAATCGCGAGGGAATCTTTGGCCAGGGTTTATACAAGCAATAACCAAATATAGAATCTAAGCAACTGTACTATAGTCCATGGCGCTGACGTCCATATTGAGTCTATACATCGTTCTAAGCAGCGATAACCCGTTGTAAGCAAGGTTATCGCTGAACATCCGCAGTTTCTAAGTGAGTGTGACCAAATTGTTTTTTTTTATTAATCCGCCGCTTTAATCATCAAATGACAAGTTAACCACACAAATTCTGCGTTTTCCACTCGCTCTCATTTTATATTCTATTGTAGGTATAGTGTCAGTCTTTTAAAACAAGTAGAGAAACCTTTGGAATTGACAGTTTGGGAAAAAATATACATTCAGAAAAACAAAAATAGATCAATGAATTTTGATATCCCTAACGAAATTACATTGTTTCGAAGTTCATAAATTCAACCATAGATGGCAGCACTGAAGATGGCGACAATAGAGTAGTTGGCCGAAGAATTTCGTCAGTCGGAGTTATGGCTGACGATGAACATGACTATGTTTGAAATCGCGATATCATGGAAGCATGAATCCTATGAGGTGAGTTGTTTAAACAATATGTTCTCCGATGAATTTTAATAGTGTAGTCTGTTTAAAACATTCACAGATGGTAATGTGGAATAAAATAGCCCATAGAATATTCTGATTAGTTTGACATTTTCAGAGATTTTTGCGTGATAGTACGTTTTGTCGTACTTACCAGCAATGGTGACCATGATTGAAAGTTCAAGTCGCCAACCTAAATAACTATACAAATTACAACCTAAGTGCGGAAAGTAAAACTACTGCCCTTTATGTATATAAAATAAAGTGTACCCACAACAGGCCCGGAGGCCCTTGGGGTAGTAGGATGTTAAGGCTCCCACTTTTTCTAGACAATCGCACTTTATGTCAGCCGGGTTGTCAGCCCTGCGTGACGGCCGCCTTTACCCCAGAACAAGCGTCTGGTACTCATTTTCGTTAGAGGCTGAGTCGACCCCAGGGCCATACTGCCGCCAGAGGGTTTGGGTCAGTTTAAAAATCCTGACCCCAACCGGACTTGAACCCTCGACCCTCCGGCTTGTAGCTCAGTGCCTTAACCACTACGCTACGGCGTGCCCCCCTTTATGTATATACAAAAATATATCCAAAAGGTAGTGTTAATATACATTATATGAAAGAAATCACTGCATATTAAATGAACTGAAATTTATTTGAAACAATATTGAAAGTTGACTTAAAATTCTACTGGAAACGTTTAGACTTTTTAGCTTTACGTCCAATATTCTTCTTTTTGAGGAAGCTAACTAGTGTAACAATATTGCAATATTGATGCATTCTTTTATATTTATCAACATTGAATATTCTGACCACAAACTCGCTGGAGACATTAATGTGTCACTCCTAAGCACGAAGTAAGCAACTATACTTTTTTACTTACAGTAAAATTCTTCTTCTCCAGCCACTTTCTGAATGAAATGTATGTTTTTTCATACCTTAATTTAGATTTATTTGGCACTAAAGGAGCACACGCAACTTCCCACGCTTCTTCAATTCCGTCGTTTTGATTACAACCATTCATTCTTGCAACCATTTTATGCGAGATTGATATCACGGCCTGCTGTAAATTAAACAATTATTTTCGGTATTTAGCATATATACATTGGCCAGACTGCTAAAGTCGGTCAATTGTATATAATGAACGCTAATATTTCCAGGAAAGAAGTTATTATTTTACTATGTGTCATGGCGGCTAGCTACTAACACGCACAAGTTACGCTCCAGGTTTTAAGTTATTTTTCAGTAGGTGCCTTCGTTATTTCATAGTTAAAGTTGAATATTCGTAGTCAGTTTAAGTATAAATTTATATTAGTTATTGCCAAAAGTGTGTACATTTAACAACATGGGGAAAAACACACGTAATTCCAACAACGATTCGACAAGTTCTACGGAGGAAGCAGTGAAACGTGTGGTGAAAGAGGCGCTACAGGATCCCGGCACTCTGCAGGTGTTTGTGTCCATGTTGCGGGACCAGGTAGTGGCGGAACTGCAGAAGACCATCCAGGACAACACTAAGGTAATTGAGGATCTGAAAAAGACCCTCGATGAAAAAGACAGAAAGATTGAGGTGTTGGAAAATAAAATAGACGATTTAGAACAATACCAGAGACGTCAATGCCTCAGGATTTTTGGTGTGAAAGAAGAGGCCGGAGAGGACACTGACTTGAAAGCCATCGAGGTGGCCAAAAAAATCGGTGTCGATTTATCAGTGACTGACATTGACAGAAGTCACCGTGTTGGTGTTAGTAATGCTGAAAGACCGCGGGCTATAATAGTGAAATTTGTTAGTTACCGCAAGCGCAGTGAAGTCTTTCTAAGCAAGAAAAAGTTGAAAGGAAGTGGGGTCACTGTTCGCGAGGACCTAACGAAGTGTCGCTATCGCCTGCTACAAGAGAGTATACAGAAATACGGTATTCAAAATGTATGGACAATGGACGGTGCCGTCATAGCTAAAGTAAATGGCGAAAAACGCAAAATTAGATCTTCTACGGATATCAACTAGATAGGACCTGAGTGTAAAATATGTTTACTTTGTCTTTTCTTTGCTAACAATTATATTGTTAATTTATTTCTAATTTAGGTAAGTTTAAAGTGTATTATTTTTTATTTAGGACAACTTACTTCTTTTATTTTAATTTTTTAAGTTCTTAGCTAAATTATTTTAATTTTATTAGAGTTATTACAGTGCATAGTTTATTTTTACTTTCTGCTATTGGCAACATTGAGCTGACTAATGGTGAATTGCTTGCAACCTCTGACTCACTCACCTTCTCCAATCACCCTCTTATTGTGCCGACAACTTTTAACGCAGGTAGCAACATTCCTCAATCCCTACCATCCCCTCCAACAACAACAACTACTAGTCTACTTAAGAATGCATTTTCTATTGATAAATCATCACTTAAAATCGCTCACGTAAATTCACAAAGCATTCTGTCCCATTTTGATGAGTTTGAAACCATATTTTCATCTCTTGGACTGAGCGCCATTTTAATTTCGGAAACCTGGCTCACCCCTTCCATACCTTCGTCTCTTGTTCACCTAGACGGATATACACTGCTCAGAAATGACAGAATAGATAAAAGAGGTGGAGGAGTTTGTGCCTTTATATCAAATGAGCTTAATCCAAGAATTGTCCACAAGTCCCCTTCTGTATATTCCGCTCGCCCCGAGTTCTTATTCGTAGAAATTCAAGCCAGTCTAAAAAAATGTCTCTTATGCATTGTATACAAACCTCCAAAAATAAGGCACCTTTCGGATCTAGAAAACGCTCTGAACGATTCATTACCTCATTATGAACACGTTATTGTCGCAGGCGATTTTAATACAAATCTTCTTCAGACTGACTCACCAGCCATACAACTTAAAAATATGTTCCAAAGCTTAAATATGACAATTGTTCCTTTCTCTGCCACACATCATACTGCTAATACCGACACTCTACTGGACTTAATAGTGACTACACATCCACAGAAAGTACTGTCATATGGACAAATTCCTGCTCCCGGCATATCTGCTCATGACATTGTATTCGTAGAATACTCACTCCAATGTCCTAAAAGACGCTCTAAATTGATTACGTACAGAAATTTACAAAACATAGACGATACTAAACTAAAATCAGACGCTTTAGAACTACCTTGGTACACAATATGGAATCTTAGATCAGTTGATGAAAAAGTAAACACATTTAATACACTGATACTACAACTATATGACAGACATGCACCAGTAAAAACCCGACGATTTTCCCGCGCCCCTGCTCCCTGGATGAATGACTCAATACGTGAACTTATGTCAAAACGAGACAAAGCATACCGAACATACAGACGACATAAAAATGACGAGAACTGGCAACTGTACAAACAACTTAGAAACACAACTACACAAACTATACGCAATGCCAAACTACGACACGCCCACAGTATAATCGGACCTGAAATAAGTGCACGGGACACTTGGCGAAATCTCCGTGCAATGGGACTTAGACAGTTGAATCCCTCAACTGACTCTATAGACATTTCTGTAGATGACTTAAATGAACATTTTACCTCAATACCCATGACACCTCCAGACAACAAGACTAAAATAGACATTCTTAAAGACTTATCCCCATCCCCCCATATAGGAAGAGATAAATTTTACTTTAACGACATTTCGCCTATAGACGTTAAAAAAGCACTCAAGCGGATTAAATCCAATGCACAAGGAACAGATAACATCAGCATTTTAATGCTAAATAAAATCATTGACATTATACTACCCACAGTGACTCATATTTTTAATGCTTCCCTTATAACTTCTATCTTCCCTACTGTATGGAAACAGTCTAGAGTTCGGCCTATACCAAAAATAAGTACACCAACTAACTGTAATGACTACCGACCGATTAGCATCCTTCCGACATTATCTAAAGCCCTGGAACATATTGTACATAAGCAAATGACTGAATATCTCCAAGAAAATCACCTCCTTGATCCTTATCAATCCGGCTTTAGATCTGGTCATAGCACAACCACAGCTTTGCTAAAAATTACTGAAGATATTCGTGAAGCCGTGGACAGACGTCAATTGACTCCTTTAACCTTACTTGATTTCAGCAAAGCTTTTGACACAGTAGACCACGACTTACTTATGATAAAGCTCAAGCACCTACACTTGTCTGACAGCGCTGTATCCTGGTTCGACTCATACCTGCACGGTCGTCAACAATACGTTTCATTAAACTCTAGATCTTCGTCTTGGCGCAACGTGCCGGCTGGAGTCCCCCAGGGCAGTGTTCTCGGACCTCTTCTTTTCTCAATCTACATAAATGACTTGCCAACTGTACTAAAGCACTGCCGTTATCACCTCTACGCTGATGATCTCCAAATTTACCTACATTCACCTCCTCATTCTCTCTATAACAGCTTGACAAAAATGAATGACGATCTCATATCCATCTTTAACTGGTCTTCAAGTATCGGTCTAAATCTAAATCCTAACAAGTCACAAGTAATTCTAATGGGACAACAAAGACTGCTTACAACCTTTGACATATCTACACTTCCAAACATTACTATAAATAATATAATTATCCCTTATTCTTCTTCAGTAATAGATCTTGGACTACATCTAGACGCAAATTTAACCTGGCAAACACAAGTGAAACACATATGTAAAAAGACTTTCTCCATCTTACATTATCTTAGACGTTTAAAAAATTTTCTCCCAGTTTCGTTAAAAACAAATCCTTGTGCAGAATCTTGTGTTACCACACTTCGATTATTGTGACATTATATATAATGATCTAAACTATGACTTGTCGCAGAGACTGCAGCGTGTTCATAATGCTTGCGTTCGATTCATTTTCAATATCCGCCGTTATGACCATATTTCCGAACACTTTAATAACCTCTCTTGGCTCCGTCTTACTGACAGACGTAAATTGCACTCCCTTTCACTACTTTTCAAGCTTCTGAATTCCTACATCCCTACTTACCTGGCGTCCAGATTTGAGAAGTTATCCTCTTACCACAATATTGACACTAGATCACAAGATAGCAGTCTGCTAACAATTCCTCTTCATAGCACTTCCTCCTATTCTATTTCCTTCACAGTAGCCTCTGCCCGCTCCTGGAATCTCCTTCCTCAAGATATCAGGGGTTGCCGCACACTTGGAACCTTTAAGTCACGCTTATACAGTTACCTGTTGTCTAATAATTAATTTTTCTCTATTTATTTAATTTTATACTATGTCATTAATCTTTTCCTCGTTTTTTATATATATTGTACATATTATATATTTAATTTGTTAAATTTAGAGTAAATCAAAATACATTATAAATATTAATTGTATTGTATTCATAACTTGTAATCGTTTATATATATATATATATATATATTGTAATTTAGATTTAACACTATTTTTTGTTTGTTGTATTTTTTTTAAACCTGGTTGAGTGGTAGACAAGGCCTTAAGGCCTTAACTCTGCCAGGTAAAATAAAGCTATTATTATTATTATTATTATTATTATTATTATTATTATTATTTATTATTTTGAAAACACCATCGCGCAAAACAAAATGTACAACGCACGTTTGTAAAGTACTTTGCAGAATCTCGGAAATTAAAAATTCCTCTATTCTGTAAATACCACTTCCCAACCTCGTATTATTTTATATATTCTTAAATGTTGATGGTGAATTATTAGTCCCTGACATGACTGAGAAGTGAGTTCCATGTTCTAGTCATAGATATTGTCCAAGATTCAGAGTATAAACTTGCATTGTGTTGTGGTACCGAAAGTAAAGTAGTAGTAGTAGTAGTAGGACTTTATTAGACAAAAAGTAAAGTAGAATATTGTGTGATGAGCCGATACATTTTGATAACGCGTTGATAAGTAAGTTGGTAAATGTTTGTGCAGAAATTGGAATAGCAAAACATATGATTGTTTAGACAGCAGTGATAAGGCCTAAAATGAAGATGAGAAGTGGTCAAAACGACGGAAGTTGAATACAAATCGAAAACACGCATTATGAGCACGCTGTAGATCACTTGTCAGATTAGTCAAGTAATATGCCGCAGTAATCCAAGCGCGACATTACAACAGTATGTACAAGTATTTGTTTAAATTTTGTTAGACGTCTCTAATCCTATTTAGGGAGTGAATAATTGAGAACACTTCTTGCAGGTATTATTCTCTAGAGTGGATAGATGCCTAATAGATACATTGATTTAAATTATTTAAAATTTTAATAATATAATAGGATCCACTGACAGGGTAATATCGTAGCCTCATGCGGAGCGAACTCTGGTTCGATTCCCGTTCAGAACAAGCTTTCTGAGTGTTTTTTTTCCTTACCTATTAGAAATATGTCAGGAAACTTTAAAGCCCGAACAATCCCGGAACATTATCTGAGCATAATAATCATCACATTCTCCGCGTTTAGTATAAATGTGTGTGTGTGTGTGTGTGTGTGTGTGTATGAGAGAAAAGTGAATTTTGTCTTAATGTTGTGTCTCGGATGAGACCCTGGGTTGATCTGATCACTCAATCGTGAATGCCCTCCATGTCCTTCTATGGTCAACGAAGTATGTGAGCTATCCAAAATTTAAAATCCCTCTCCCGAAATTTCGTGTAACTCTAAGGACCGGGCGACGTGGGATATTTAAAAGAACATCTAAACTAAGATGGAGAAGGAGAAGAAAATAGTAGAAAAACTAACGTGCATAAATTACATAAATTAACACTCCTTATGGGTTAGTGGTCAGCGTTTCTTACTACAGTTCATGAGGTCCCGGATTCGATTCCCGGTTAGACCATGGACATTTTTTCTTAAAGGGAATTTTTCCTCGAGTTGCCTATGGTTTGGGATTTAGGTTAAGTTTAAGTTAAGGACTTCCTGGCGCTTCATTTTCATTTATCATACATCATATCGGGGTAATGTAACTCCACCTTCCAGGTACCCTATCCTGAGAAATGCCAATGCCAGGGGAGAAAGCCAGAAATATCATAAAATAATACTTGGTGGTATTGGAGAAAAAAAAAACCTTGAAATTTTTGTAGAATTAGACAACTATGCAGTAATTATAGTTGTACATTATTTCTTATCATTGCGGTCCGACACACTAAAATGACTGGCATGAGAAATTAGTGTTTCGTTAATCAAAATGAGGTGGGAGAACAACATTAACTATGATTTGAGGGAAGTATATTATACAGGGAATGATTGGAAAGCATTAGCTCAGGATAGGGATGTATGGAGAGCTTATGTCCGCGTGGCCATGAACCTACGGGTTCGATAGTGCCAGTGAGTAAAGTAATGTGGTGTATTTTAAATTTACAAACAACTTGTTAGAACACTTGACGTTGGTATTACGTTCAGCTGCTTTATGTAGTAGTAGTAGTAGTAGTAGGACTTTATTAGACAAAAAGTAAGATATTTACAATATTATTTACAAATATGGGTCGCACGGGCAGTAAGCCGTACGTGCTGTTGACAGTCCGTTACAATAAAGTAATAATTGGTACTAGTGTAAAGAAAAATAAACAACAAAAAAAGCAATAACATTACAATTACATAAAGAAAACACAATAATATTACAATTAAATAATAACACAATAGCATTATACACTAAAAAACATTAACATTACAATTACATAAAGAAAACACAATAATATTACAATTAAATAATAACACAATAGCATTATACACTAAAAAAACATTAACATTACAATTACATAAAGAAAACACAATAATATTACAATTAAATAATAACACAATAGCATTATACACTAATTAATTTATATATAATTGTTAATAATTAATGGTATTGCATTTTGATAACGTAGGCTACATTTATTCATGAATGAGTGTTGTCCTTATTTTCCGCGTTTTGTCCAGAAATTTACCGAGGTTTATCCAATTTTCTGGATTTACCAATAACTCGTAGCATGCCAATGTTTCCCGATTTGAATTTAGAAATCTTTCCGGTAATAACTGATGTCTCCAATATTCTAAATCATTACATTTTCCTAATATATGTACCTCATCTTCAAAGTTCCCGCACATTGGACATATTCGCATATCGTGATCGTCGCTAATTTTTAGAAATTTCCATGCCCCTACCCTAAACCAAGCAAGCCCTGATCTCTCCTTAAATCCTAGGTTGAGTATATACGATTCTTTTCCCCAGACGTGTTTTAGGTCTCTTTGTAAACACAGTGAGCGTTTTCCTGTACATTCGGCGAAAGTATCTTGTTGGTTTATATCTAAGTACCTCCTCCTTATTTTTCTCCACACGTTCTTGCGATTTTCAGTCCCTTTTTCCCATATCCAGCCCATCCCAATCTTTTGGAGTTCTCTAACTGGTTAGTCACTCACCAACCTCCTCTAGGTACCGAATTCACGTCTCGGTCACTCAATGTGGGGTTCATGTTGGACGAATGCGAACCAAGGCAAGATTATCTCGAGGTTTCTTCTGTTTATCCCCAGCAATAAAACAAAACACCACTTTTCCATAACCACTTCATTCATTATGTCTGATTTTGTTCAAATTGTTCCTGGAATGGTGTGACAAACCTAGTCAGCCTTCATCCTTATATAACATGGACTTTCAGTAATAACTAACTAACTCACTGGAACTATCGAACCCTATGTCCATGGTCGCACGAACATAGCCCTTCATACATCCCTACCCAAAACTAATATGTTCTAATAATTTTCTGTACAATTCACTCTCCTCATTTAATGGTTAATGTAATTCTCCCACAACGTTCTTAGTCTACCTACAAGACGTTTTCCCTCTGGTTTTCCTACAAAAATCCTAAATCTCTTTTTCATTCCCCATTCGTACCACATGTTCTGCCTCGCAGTTTGTGACATTTAACTGCTCTTATTATATCTGGTTTCCCGTAAAGAACGTGCAGTTAACTGTTAAGTACTGTAGTCTTCTCCATTCAACTGTCGGTCTCTCTTTGGTTCAGAAATGTTCCTGAAACTTTGTTCTCAAATACACTTAATATTTTATTATAACTTAAAGTAAGAGTCAATGTTTTGTAATCATATAACAGGGCGGATAATAACACTGGTCAACAAGATTTTCTTCACAAGAAATCTGATTAGTGAATCTAGTGCATTTTTTCATACTGAATTCAGATATGTAGTTAGCGTAAGCCATTTAAGCGTCACAAAAAGGATTTTTTTGCCTTTTTGCATTACAAATGGTGATTTTTAAGGGTGTAGGAGTTGAGTATCACAACTCTCTTATAGTCTATGTTCATCCCGAGAATCTCCTGAACATTTTGCAAAAAAATCCCATCACAATCGGTTCAACGGTATGGCCGCGCATGAAGTACGAACAAACAAACAAACAAACATTTATTTTTATATATTAGGTAAATGTGGTACGCAGTGCTGACACTGGAATGAGCAAGTGCTTGTGCTCGGGTGCAGTTCAGTTACATGAATAATACACATAGAAAGTATACATTACGAAATTTTAGTTAAAGGGACAAGTAAAACAAAAATATAAATTTAGGAGCCAGTTACAAGACATAAAATAAAATCTGGCACATAAATAATTAAAAAAATAACACAAGGAAAAATAAAATAAACAAAACATTATACGAGTAGAGTAGATTAATACTATACTGAAGAAATAATCTAAGGCATTAGAAAATAATATAAAATGAAACAAATTTATGAGAAAGTTTCAAAATATAAAAAGAAGAATGGTATGTACGTAACACAATCTAATACATTAATACCAAACTGAAGAAAGTAATTAAATGTATTATGTAATCATGTCCACCGCTGTGGTCTCGAGGTAACGTGCTGCCTTGTCACGCAGCGGGCTCGGGTTCGATTCCCGGTCGGGACAGGCTCCTGGGTGAGGTTTTTTCGGGGGTTTTCCTCGCCTGTAACACAAATGTCAGGAAGCTTAGGGCCCAACGGTCCCCGATAATCATCTTGCCATCATCATAATCCTGATCATTACCTTTACGAATGTGAACATAACCCAAAACCTTACGTTCCAACAATGTTAAGAAAGCCACCCCCACTAAAACACAAATTAATAAAATCAAACTAACAACAAATATTATAAATAATTCCAATACTATTTGTAAATAATTTACATAACCAGATTCTAACCCTGGGGTACTTATCTGCCAAAATAGTTATTAATATTCAATAATTAAAAATTATTTTTCATACTCATCATCCTTCATTGGCGTGGAAAGCAACGGGAAACTACCACACCTGTAATTCCCTAGTAAAGCTGCAAAGCATAGCATGAAAATGCTATGATTGCAGTGAAAGACCTGCCATCGGGCAGAATTACTATGGATGGATGTAATCATATAAAGTAATATAAATTTAGGAGAAAATGTCAAAATATAAAACTCAACTCTACATATACAAAGAATCAATGTAATGGAGTATGATTAAACAAAATAATATTAATTAGATTAATACCAACCTGAAGAAAGTAATTAAATATCCGAGGAAAAACAAAAATAGGTTACTAATTATTTACTATTATAAAATATCTAATTAACTAATTAAAATAATTAATATAATTGCTTTCTTAATATCACTGTCATATATAAAATACAAGTCATTACATCATTTTAATTATGACTCTTCATTCTTCGTGGTATAGATTTTTTTTTACTTCCTCTTTATTTATAGATAGCTACTTGAAACCTAGAAAATATCGCGTCTAAAAATAAGTCGGTGTATTCAGCAAACAGTGCGTTTTATTGCTAATTTTGCCTCGTGATTATCAATTATTTGGTACTCATTGCAGTTTTAATCATATTATTTAATTGTGAATATGATCAAATAGGCAGTAGTAATGAAATTCGAACAAATTATTTTCTTTGGTCAGAAGTTACCATGCTCTCCTCGAGTTCCGATGTTTCCGAATTCTAACTGGAGGGGACCATTTGATATTTGAGGGCCTAAAAATTATGTTTACGGCTTTCTTTGGAAGAGAAGTAAAGCCGAATGTCCAGTGTCTTAGATTTATGGCACGTAAAAGCACTTTAGCCTGAAATAAGAGGTATCTTAAGAATATATATGGTTCTTCACTTCAAGTTTATAGTTAAGACGTTAATGATAATGGCATTTGCTGTTAAAAGAGCGTCGTTAAATGGCATAACCCAATATAAAGTAGCTAGTTTGAATCTTCTTGTACTTGCTTTGGTTGGATACGCAGCTTGTATAACTTATTTTTGTTCAGATAATAGTAGCAACTGATTACGTGTAACCGCCCACAGGGATGCACTGATTCTGAGTGAAATACTGCGAAACACACAAATTGCTATCATTCGTCATGCTAATGACGAAAGTTATTGCTCTTCCTGTTAAAGATAAACATAATCAACATTAACAGCATGCATCAGTTTAGATGATAACTGTTCATCTTGCTGATTATATTACCGAATGGAGAGCAACTTCAATAATTGTGCATATAACTATGTTTACACTATAGTTTTGCAAACATACGTAAATTTCTATTCGCTTAGGCTTAACCTGTGATTAGTTCTGGAATTTGGTGATCTAGCTCTAAGGGTCAAAAGTTACAAGAAACATATTTTATAACATTATAATGATATTGTGAAAAGAAAAATTAATGTCCAAACCAGGAATCGAACCGCGTACCTCTAGTTCTCCAGACTAGTGTGCAGCCCACTACACCATTCTAACATGGCACAAACACTAACAATTCTTTCCACATAAAAAATCTATAACTCTCGTTTCATCCGCTGTCAGGTAGGTGTCACTACCATCGCCAACGGCCGGCTTCGTTTAGAAGTATCTATATTTGAGAATTTTACACCACCACTTTTATAAGCAGTAAAAGATTTTATTTAACATTTTCGAATACTGTTATTTTAACACAGTTCCAATAATGGATCATATTATAATATCATTATAATATTATAATATGATCCATTGTTGGAACTGTGTTAAAATAACAGTATTCGAAAATGTTGAATAAACATTTTAAATGCGTATACCAATAGGCCTATATCCCCACGCGTGTAAGCATGCTTCTTTATCATAAGTAATGCCACGAGTGATTTCCAAATTATCGATAAATTCACGACACACGAAGTGAGGAGTGAATTTACCTAGAGAATTTGGAAATCAAGAGTGGCATTTGTTAGGACTATTTAACGAATAAACTTAAGCTGTTTACTCACAAATCATTATTTAAATATAGTTATTTTAAAATATTTATATATTTAATGTAAACGGCGATGTTTGAAAACAAATAAAAACAATTGGTACGCTTCATTTGCCTCTTTTGTTCATCACTGCAACCAGATCATGTTATTTATTGCCAAAGGAACGCAATATTGTAAGAATGCACTCTAGTGGAGAAAAAATGAATCACATAAAACTGTATATTAATTCATTTCTAATGTCCTATAATGTAAATTTAAATATGACAATTATATGTTTCTGCAAAGTTATTTCCTGGGAAAAAATGCATTTAAGAAAGTGCAAACAGTGGTTTCTTTTTTTGGTGGTATAATCAATTGCTACAAATGTTTTTAAATTAACTCTCGCATGCGCTATGTGTTGACATTCATGCACTATATATACAATCTGGTAGCCGTATTCCTTAGAGGGTCAGCATTCTCATTCTCATTCTCATCTCTACTGAAGAAGAATGATCTTAAGACCAGAGCAGAGCAAGACCAGAAAGGAGCTGAAGACGCAAATGCTGGAATTCAACAGCGTAGAGTGCGGCAGGAACCAGCTGACCAGAAAGGACTGACCGGAGAAGAAATGAAGACACCGAACAACAAAGTCTCAAAGAAGGATGACAACTACATTCATCCTAAGCAAAAACACACGGCCAAAAACGCTACCATAGACAAAACTTATGTGATTGAGATCAACAACAGATTTATATCTCTACAGAACCTTCCAGACATACCTCCGCCTATCGTCGTAGACTCTAGCAACATAAATGCCTATAAACTCACACACATTGGTGCAGGAAAAGAAAAAGACATCACAATGAAATACACCAAAGACCAACTAAAAATCTTTACCAAAAACAAACTTGCATTCGACCACGTTAAAAAAGTACTTCAAGACCATGAAACACAGTTTCATACCCATATATACAGAAGAGGAGGACTCATGACTCAAAGAATTACACTCAAAGGACTTGCAACGAAACTAACATCAGGCGAAATCTACCAAGAACTAAACGACAAAGGTTATCCAATCCTCAACGTCAGACAACTATATAAAACCAGCTTCCAAAACGGATCCAGAATCAAGACTGCCATTCCTGTTTGGATTCTAACTTTCTTACAACAAGCACACTTCATGACAAAAATCGTCGAACTTACAGACATCTTCAATGTAAAAATCAAGCTTGAAACCTACAAAACACCAGCAGGAGGAATTCAATGCTATAACTGTCAAGGCTTCGGACATCTGGCAGACTGCTGTACAAGAACACAGAAATGTGTTAAATGTGCAGGCAATCACGGAGTAAAAGACTGCAAAGAAACTGAACTAAAATGCACTAACTGCAATGAAACTCATGCTGCAAGCTACAGACAATGCCCTATCTACAAGAAATACTCCAACTCAAGACTGAAATATGCACCAAGGACTTCACTACATATTACAGAAACTTCACATCATCAACCAGAGCCAGAGAAACCAAAAATCAACACTTCAGCACCAAAATTGGACATTCCAACAACTCCTACTCCTATTCCCACTACTACAAATCCTGAAAACCTAGCTCATCAACTTCTATCCCTTATATCTAAAATCCTATTGAATCCAGAACTCCTAAAAACCACTGTAATGCTACTTACAAACCTAACTTCAAGTCCTTAAATAAATCCAGTAAAACTACCTTAAGAACATCTTTAAGACCAAGAAGCTTAAGCGAACGAAGATAACAACAACATCTTCAAGAATACTCCAAGAAACAGCTGGGAGAAGAGCATTTTCTTTAGCTAAAATTTCAAGTGCAGAAGACTTCAAGATAAGCACATCAAAGATTGGGTCAAGGCCTCTAGTAAGGCCGGTACCAATCATCTCACATCAGATTACTGCTCGGATAGAGGGCCAGTCACTGTAAAATAATGATATGACCTATTCAGAATGTTAAAAAGGAGGTGCTTTCTTTATAATGATAAACTTTTGTTGGTGATTGGTTGTAAATAAAAAATCATTCAAATGTGATTGGTCATTGACTCATATTTGGGGCATGAGTTAAATAGTGAAAGTAATGTAACGAAATTAATTTGATTGCACATATTTCCAGACAGACATCAGTAACAAGTAGTAAGCTCATCGCCTCAAAGAGGTAAGTTATCTAGTAGGCAACTAAGGAGTTACTTAGATTGGAAAAGCCGAATAAATTTTACTCACATTCTCTAATCTAGATTTAAAATTATTTTACGAGCCTCGAATATTTTCAAACTCGGGTCCCGTGGCTTAAAGTTACTTTGGAGGACTCACCCTTGGATTTTTGCATAATAAATATCAATCTGCCGCGATCTATATGAATCCGTGACCCTCAGGATCAGAAGTAGGGAACTTAAAACCCAAGACCTCTGAGGGCATAGGAGCATGAACATTAACTAAGTAAAAACTGTTTCTCCACCGCTATGGACTAGGTGGTTATATAGCTGCTTTTGGCATAGAGTGCCCGAGTTCGAACCGAACTTCTTGTTTGCAAGGAGTTAGCGACCCCATAAACTGGTGCAGAATTTTTTAAGGCTAAAAGTCACTAGTTCGCTATTTTAATTGATATTGATTGTTGATTGCCCTAGGTCGTTAGCCAGTGGGTTCCTACTTGTTTTCGGATAGAGCGCTGCGATTCTTATCTACATAGGGACCGGAAGGAGAGTTGCGTGGAAAGCAGACAATAGTTTCATAATTAAATAACTTTATTTCTCTTAGTTGGTAAGCCTAAATACGCTTGACACTTGATCAATAAAACATTTACTGTTACGGAAATTCAATATCCCAAACTTACGAGGACTCGAGCTATCTGATGAATTATAAATCGGGAGAAATTCTTTCTAAGTCCCGTAATTGTTATTTCAAGACATTATTCAAACAATACAATTTAGACCTTATCTCAACGAACTATTAAGTGTAAGTGTCGTTGGTTTTGTCCTCGTGAGTATTTCCATATATGGTTGTACATCCTAACTCTGATTTTTATTGGCTAGACTTTTCAATTACATGTCTTCCAGGGGCGTAAATACTTTTATTAAACTCCCACCTACTTTCTTCATTTCTTCTCACGGATAGTAGAGCCTGTTTACCCCGTTTGGACTTTCCACCGTTGTAAATAATGTAGCTTGAAGATTTCCAAACGTAAGGTTTGCAAACAAATCCAGCTTAAGGATTTCTAGTATAATTGAAGGCCCCTCCGCATTAAAGGTTTCTTTCCGTCTGTTCACTGTGGGAAATTTCTCCAAATAAGATATTAATTACTTTGTATTTTATATTTCACTTCATTATTTTGTTTATTGATTAATTTTATTTATTAATCACTATCCTAATTTAGGGGTCGCATCTTACCGTTAAAAAACTATGGATGTGACTCTATTCTCGGTCATTTTGGATATTTAATTTTAAACTCCTTCTCACCCCTATGAGATGGCACCTCAACGTTGATTTAGAGGACATCGAGAGTGTCACTATTCATCTCGCGACCGAAAACTATGGATCCGACTCTATATATCGACCCTTTTTTTTTATTATTTTTACATGACACCTTCTCTAATACCATGGTAAGGGTCAGCATTTAATATCAATCATCGAGTTTAGCTATCCCGTAAACTATGGATCAGACATGAACTATTTTTGAGATTTGCATCCGTTTTTCACCCCCTCTATGATTGCTGAGCTCAAACGTGGACTTAAGTGGCATTTGAACCCTCATATTTCAACTTACATCATAAACGTAGCGACTCATAACAATTGTAGCGAGCGAAGAGAGAGGGGGAGAGAGAGAGAGAGGAGAGAGAGAGAGGAGGAGTGGGAG
Source organism: Diploptera punctata (assembly GCA_030220185.1). Classification (NCBI taxonomy): domain Eukaryota; kingdom Metazoa; phylum Arthropoda; class Insecta; order Blattodea; family Blaberidae; genus Diploptera; species Diploptera punctata. Next base: position 126,315 of record JASPKZ010000460.1, on the reverse strand, counting down.
AGGGAGAGAGAGAGAGGATGCGAGTGGGGGGGGGAGAGAGAGAGAGAGAGAGAGGGAGGTTCGAGAGATTGCAATAAAAACAACACATGAACTTACGAATGGAACTTACTTAAATTCGTACCGAAATACGCAATATACAGAAATAATATAAAATTATGCATTTTTTTCACTGCGATCCGACACTTTAAATAAATGGGAGGAGAAATTGGTATTTTGCCAATTTCAAGGATTAAATTAAGGAAAGAGAATGAGTAAAAAAATATGTACAGAATGATAAATATAGAACGAAGTACGTTAATAGGCAGAAAGGAAGACAAAGATTGCAGATCCCTCAAGCAATGAGACATAATGGAATTAATAATATAACAACACAAAGTTTAATTGTCTGGATGCATAGTATTGTTATCTGATTTTTTCATTGAAAGTAGGAGTTCCTAAAAATAATATTATGTGTTAAGTCAATCCCAATTAGCAGAAAAACTGACTAAGCAAATGTGGCAACAACAATTTTGAAATAATGTAATGAAAGTTATAGTTTAAATCTGCGAACAGCATAATTAGCAGCAGATCAGTCAATTTTGAACCTCGGCTTTCCTCAGAAATCTCTTTCAGACTTCTCTACACATGGCAACCATTCACCATCCTTTAATTCTCAACATCCTCAGCTCCTCCTGAAGTCCATTTGTCCACCGTAGAATTGGTCGCCACCCACACTCCTTTTATCTTCAGATTTATTCTTCATAACTTTCCTAGGAGTCTCATGTTCAGAAATTCTTTGCAGATGTCTTGCTATCACAATATAGAAACTTCAATTGATGCATGGACATGAAAAACCCCCTAACTCCAATTTTTTGGCAAAATTGTGTTATTGGTAGTAGACAGTTTTTTAGTTCGCCCAACATACATGGAAGGTAAGAAAAACCTTATTTTCATATATTTTTCTGCGTTCAGACAGATTCAAAATGGTAGGAATTCTAAATATCACTCCATGGAATGAGATAGTTCTTTACAATATTATAGATTTGGTTTGCTTTGATTTTATTAAGCAACTTTTCCCTATTCCTGAGTGCAGAGACTTGCCAAATTACATAAACTTTGGCCAAATAGAAATTCCATGAAGGAAACAAGAAACTCTCGAAACTCCATGCCAGTGGTTTGACAGTACTGCGCATTTCAGCTATGGGTGAACTTGTGGAGGTCAGTCAGTCAATGATATGAGGCGTATACAAACAAAGGGTGTAAGTGATTTTTCAAAAAAAAGTATGCATAATTACATTCTTGGGGCATAATATTATTTAGTGGCAAAGGAACATAACTGTATGCGTTAGGAGTACGAGTATATCAAGTATTACTGTTATAATTTTCAATTAGGCCTACTTATGATTTTTCTTGTACAACTTCAACTTTCATCAACAACTACAATCACGGATTAAGCCCATATGGCTTGTTTCCGTCTCATAGATTCTCATTCAAAAAATTGAATTTCATCTCTTTTTTCGGTCTACCAATATTCCTGTCTCCTCTTGGTTTGTAATTAAGTATAATTATTGGAATCCGATCGTCTTTCATTCTTTGAACATGTTCTTTCCAGTTTTTTCTAGATTTGTTTTTTATTTTATCTAAAAGTTTTAAAATATTTAGCTCATTTCTAATATTTTCACTTCTTCTTTTATCTAGAAGTTTGTAGCCAGCCACACTTCTCAGAAATCTCATTTCAGCTGCTTTTATCTTCTTCTCTTCTCTTTTAGTTAAAACCCAAAATTCACTACCATACAATAGTAAGGGGACTGCCACTGCTTTATAAAATCCCAGTTTTGTTTCCATTCTTGTGTTTTTAAATATTCTTTTAATTGTGCCACATATATAATTAAATTTATTAAGTTTGTTAAACAGATCTTCATTTTTAAAATAGGAGATTTCATAACCCAAGTATTTAAAATGGTTCACTTGTTCAATAGATTTTCCCTCCAGAATTATTTTAGCTCTCACGGTGTCTGGTCCCTTAAAAGCTAAGATTTTGTTTTACTTATTGATATTTTCAAATTATAATTCTGTTTAATGTTATCTAAGTGAAAGAGTGATTTCTGTAGACCATCTTCTGAGCTAGATATTATAACTTGATCGTCTGCAAAAAGTAAGGTATCCAAGATCTTATTTCTTATTTTGAAACGTGAGTCCAAATTTATCTGCCAATTATATATGATATCGTCAATATAAATATTAAAAAAAGGGAGTATGAAAGCGGATATCCCTGTCTTACACCTGTATTTATTGTTGCTGTTGTATTCTTTTTATTTTTTACTCCAGTTTCTATAGTTATTTTATTTTCTACATATAGACTTTTTATTACAGTTATTAAAAGTTTTAACTTTAAACTTGTTTTCCTCAACACTGCAAAACTTACACTTGCACCACTTTGCTTCATATTTGATTATACACAACATTTGTCCCACGTTTTCGATGATACAACCCATATATATTAAAGTTTTTCTTATATTCTTTGCGGAAATTGGAAACAGCTTAATCCCATCACTGTTTAATTTGATCATTAATAATCATTGAGGTAAAATTTTAATTTTTAAAATGTTTAAGTGAAAGTATGATAAATGTTTATAATACTAAAAGTAATTGGCTAAGATTTATGGTAACTTTGAGAAATGAAACGTTTCCCCTCTCTCCTCTACAATTTGTTTCGTAGATTTAATGAGTATTTGATTTCCATGATTCAATTGATGTTACAACGTCAAGAGCATGAATAGAATTCATGGTTGTATCGTATCCGCTAATATTTGCGATCGCATGTAGGGTAATATATTTTCTTAATTATCTCAGTCTCTAACGCCTTTAGTCTTGATACATCACTACCAGATTTCACTGCCATATATCAGTATTGGTTTTATAAATCTTAATACCGGTATATAAACATTTTGTGTCACGTTGTTTGTCCGCGATGGAATCCTAAACTACTGAATCGATTTTAATAAAATTTTGCACACTGTGTGCAGTTTGATCCAACTTGAGATTTAGGGTAGTTTATAACTAAATTTATAGTCGCATTATTTTTTTATTGCAAATTATTTGTTTATTATTTAACAAAGAGTTATAATTATCTGTGAGTTCCATACAATTCTAACAGATGGCGGTGTAATTATCTGTGAGTTCCATACGATTCTAACAGATGGCGGTGTAAGGTAATTGGTTTATTATTTAACAAAGAGAGATCCAGATGGCTGTGCTTTTTGTTGCAACCGCGAATTTCAATTGAATTACAAATATTGATTATTTCATAATTTAAGTGTGTTCAGTGTTTATTTCATTTTCAATATTATTAATTTCGTGTGTAAGTATTAGTTTTAAGTAATCTGGCTGAAAGACAGCAACTTAATTTAAATTTTTAACGTATACCTTAGCCACAGCAATGCATGGCCGGGACTTCTAGTGGTTTATATAAATTACATTTTGTTCTACTTGTTGCATCCCATCATTTATAATGTTTTATTAATCCAAAATATGTTTCAAGATCTGGAATCAAATATCAACTCATTCACTGTCGCTATCGAACCCGGAGGTTCATGGCTACATGAACGTAAGCGCTTTATACTTGCCTGTCTTGATAAAATCATCTGGGAGGCTTCTCTTCTGTACGCGTCTCAATTTGATTATTTTGAAAGCTTCAGTATTCCTTCAATCGTTCAGATCGCTACAGGAGAAGGGGTTACAACTTTTCCCTATTGGTTTAAACATATGTGGACATATATATATACATATATATATATATATATATATTTGGAAAGACCCTATAAACACCTCAAAGGGATTGAAACAAGGGTGCAGTCTATCACCAATTTTATTTAATATTTATGTAGAATTTATATTAACGAAATGGAACAAAGCTGCAAAGGTATGGGGATCCCAATAGGCAATAGATTTTTGCTGACATTACAATTTGCCGATGATCAACTGGTTTTAGCGCAAGACAATTTTGATATGGAATTCATGATAAAAAGGTTGAAAAACGCATATGAATCATGGGGTCTCACAGTAAATTTACAAAAAACAGAATATCTGGCAATAAATAGCAATGAAAGAGAAAATTTAGTATTGGAAGATGGAATCCAAATAAAGCAAGTGAAACAAACTAAATATTTGGGAATGATTATGGATAACATCGAAGGTATAGGCAAAGAGAACATAAAACATAGAATTGAACTGAGTAGCAAAATAATATCATCATTAAATTCCATATGGTGGGATAAGCATATTTGGAAGACACAAAAAAATATATTGGTAAAACATTGGTGGAATCTGTTGCAATGTACGGAAGTGAGGTATGGACAATCAATAAGTACTACAAGAATAGACTAATAGCTCTAGAAATGGATTATCTACGAAGAAGTGCTAGAAAGTCTAAATTAGAATGGGTGACAAATAAGGAAATTAGAAACATAATGGAAGCAGAAGAAAGCATAATTGAAAGAATTGAGGAAAAGGAATTAAAGTGGTTAGGACATGTTTTAAGAATGGAAGACGAGCGATGGCCGAAGCAACTATATGAATGGCATCCTGACAGAAAGAAGAAAAGAGGAAGACCAAGGTTAACATGGAAGGAAAACATGAAGACAGTAATGAAAGCTAGAGGGCTAAGCATCGAAGATGCCCAAGACCGTAGGCTTTGGAGTTTTGGCACGGGAAGACGGCAGCAGCTGTAAAAACCCGAAGATATATATATATATATATATATATATATATATATAAAGAGTGTGACTTTCCTTTGTTTCTGTTAGTGTGCAACTAATAATAGGTGTGTATATATATACGGTATATATATATATATATATATATATATAAAGAGTGTGACATTCCTTTGTTTCTGTTAGTGATGCAACTAATAATAGGTATGTCTATCTCGCGCTATTTATTGACAATGTTGCCAAGTTGTTCATAGTTAGCCCTTTGGGTTTTCTATTAAGGGCCTAACAGCTTATTTAAAAACCGTTAGTTTCAATTAATTTTAATGGTGTTATTCGTATTGACCTTTTAACTGATATGTATCCAAATTTTAATTTGAAACTTCCTAGTGAAATTCCAATTGTAAACGTATTTTCATACTCGTCATTCATAAATATTATTTTGACTGACATTTTAGTCTGTTTTCAAATAGACGTTCCGACACACTTCTATTAACAAAGGTTTTGGTATCTATAGGCTCCTATTGCATTCATGTACCTGTGATTCATTTTTACCCTTGTCATACGTACGTCTTCTAGACTTTCTGGCGCAATCTGTACTGGAATAACCGAAATTTAACAAAATGAGTTTTCTTAGTCGTTATAAAAAAAAGGAAATCAACTTTTATATAATTAATAAAATTGATTCATTAATATGATCAATGGATTGCAAATAAATTTCTGAGTAATTAAAGTCCAAACTCGATATGTTTATATATTACATCTATATCTCAAATTATGGTCCTATATTTATATTTAAATAATTTAGATTTAATGAAATATTTAGTTAATATTTGAAACTACAACAATCTGGAGGGAAATTCGTGTTACATGTTATAGTGCACACCTCGGTTCCTTTTATTTACATTTTCAAGCACTGGAGTACCGTTATCTAACACTCACGAGAATCTATACTAGATGTCGCGCAAACATTTTCAACAATGAACTTTTTGTATTTGCTATAATATTTAACCAAGATTAGAATTATATAATATGACATGTACATTTATATCTTAAAAGAGATAAGTTTTTATAAATAAGACAGTATTATATTCAATATTTTGTAGAATTCTCGACATGTGTATTGGCCTAAAATACTTAAAATCTTATCTTGTTTCAATATATTCTCAAGATATTCTTATTTAATCAAGACTATTATTTGGAGATGAAATTCAATATATTACTCATTTCTTAATTATACACATATTGAATTATTTGTAATGTGAATATATAAAATTTTTATTCTAGCAGTTACATTATACGGATGCGAAACATGGACTCTTACTTAAAGGGAGGAAAGGATATTATGAGTATTTGAGAATAAAGTTCTTAGGAAAATGTTTGGACCAAAGAGAGATGAACAGACAGATGAGTGGAGAAAACTGCGTGACAGTGAACTACATGGTCTTTATAGGAAGTCAGATATAATAAGAACAGTTAAGTCTCATAGATGGCGATTTGCGGGATATGTGGCACAAATGGGGGGAATTAAAGACGTGCATGGAGACTTCTTGTAGGAAAACCAGAGGAAAAACGCCCAATTGGTAGACCAAGAATGAGGTAGGAGAACAATATTAAATATGATTTAAGGGAAGTAGATTATTCAGAAAAAAACATTAGCTTATGTCCGAGCGGCCATGTACCTACGGGTTCCATAGTGCCAGTTAGTTAGTTATTTAGTTAGTAAATATATATACCCCAACTTGTATAAAAAGTTATACTAAAAATATACCAAACAGCTATTTTCATTTATATTATATGGATGCGAAACAAGATCTCTTACTTCAAGGAGGAGAAATTATTACGAGTATTTGAGAATATAGTTAGGACATTTTTTTTACTAATGAGAGACTAACAGACAGGTGAATGGAGAAAACCACAAACTACGCAACTGTAAACTGCTTGAGCTGTATGTTGAACCAGATACGGAAAGAAGAGTCTATAATGGGCATAACATGTGACACGTGTGGGGAATGAGAAAAGGGTATTACCTGTAATACCGGAGGGAAAGCCCCCAGCACGTAAACCAAGAATGAGATGATACAACAACATAGTTTGAGGGAGGTTAATTATAAGATAAATGATTGAGAAACATTAATTCATGATAGCGATACGTGGGAAGTGCGCAACCATGGACATCTTGAAGCAGGATATTACTCCGGGGATGGTTTGGATAGTTGAGGATTTGGTGGGCGCTGGGTTCGTAAAGCGACTTCCCCGGTTCACTGAGGAATTTAGGTGTAGGTTCGCTCAGGTTGGAATATCGGCAGGCATGAGTTCTCGTCCAGGGATTCCACAAGGACTTCGTCGGGCAGAATTAATGTGTAGATGGATTCGTTTTGAATGTATTTTTTTCTTGTCTGATGCACACGAAATGGTGGAGCACTGTACAATCTATAGTTTGAATTGCCTTGCAATGATCTCTAATCGGTGAGGTCGTCAGTTGTGGGTTTACCCCGTTTGTAATTGTCTGATGGCCTACTGAATCACAGATTTACTGACTTAAATTATGAGGCCTAAATATTCAGGCGCTTAATAAAAATAATGTACAAGTTACGATATTCCGAAAACAAACGGCTAAGTCCAAAATTAGTGTTAAGTTTCCACTGGTGGCCAGGCCGCCAGCGTGTCGACGAGTATATGTGGATACGCGAGGTGACTTGTAGAAATGTATATCAGAAGTGACTATGTTTAAGTTTATGAATGAAGTGACTATGTTTAAATTTTTGAATGAAGTGACTATGTTTAAGTTTTTGAATGAAGTGACTATGTTTAAGTTTTTGAATGAAGTGACTATGTTTAAGTTTATGAATGAAGTGACGAAGAGAAGCCTCTCTCGCCTATTAGGTAAACTCGTTACTCCCACTACATCGATCTCGTGGACCTGAGATCAGTGCTTAGGCACATATAACAAAACATATAATCGGTTAATTCACTCTTCTATTTTAATCATGGGGGTGCTACAAATTTATTATTGGCGATTTACGCCATCAGAAGTTGGACCTTTTTCCCGTGCTGGCTTCACGTACAGTCGGGTCACAAATATTAGCTAGGCTTGGGTTTTCCCTAGGTTTCAGACGCTAGAAAATTGCCATATTCTCATACTTTTTGCTAGCGTTGTTTGTCTCAAGATGAAACCCCCGCTTGTAAATTTAGCTAATGGATTATGGCCGTCCACAATAAATCAGTTAACTGCAGGCTTAGAAGATATTTCTACTCAATCTGGCGAGCAAAGGATTTCGTCAATACTTAAGTTATTATCCATGTGTCGGCCACTTCCGTCTTAACAAAAGAAAGGGTGGCATTACCTGAGTTGTCGTTACCCTTCTTAATAACTAGTAATTTCATTCCATAGATACTGACTTCTTCGGATCGATTTGAATATAAATATGACCTAAGTCTAATAACTGCTTCGTTCAATTATATTATAATTATTTCTGATTTTTATTGCCAACATTGGGATTTATTTATAGAGTTACTCAGGAGGCTGAGTAAATGACTTGCCACAATCTGGGTATTTAATCGTGATGTGCATTTCTTCAAGAAAATACTGTGTTGTTACACAATTTTGCTATTTTATGTCACAGTGTCACCACTGAATATTCGATTGCAGAACATGCGACTTTTGGCATCGCGTTGGCCCATGTGATAACACATTTCCCTCTGGAGCCAACTGCCAACATGTTTTATTAAATGTAAGGGAATTCTATTCCAAGACAACATCTACAGTAGTGGCAAATTAGGGTGAGAAAATGGGCAAGTTAGTATAAATTAGAAATTACTGTGAGCCCCTCAGAACGATATTTGTCCTCATGGCAAGACGTATCTTATTAGTTTAGCGTTCACTAGTTTGCTAGCTGGTTTTGGTGATACGTTGGCTACACTGTCTGCGCATTGACGAGAACACAATTTACATTGAAAATGTGCTGATTTTAAATTACTTTGAGATTTCTTCACATTTTTTGAAAAAAAATTAATATATATATTTTTTCTCTCAGGTGATTATTCACATACTGCAATAAAAAACCGTGTGTTTTTTCCTTTTTTTATTTAAGTTTATGTTGGTGACATATAATTCCCGAAACTTTATTCTACGAGAAGTGAGTGGTACAATTTCATTCTAAATTATCCCGAAAATGTACAATAGAAAATGTATTCCATTAAATATACCGTACATCACTAAATAAGAACAGTTTTAGACTATTTTTCATCCCAAGAACATATCTAATATATAAAAATGTTTGTTTGTTTGTTTGTTTATTCGTACTTTATGCGCGGCCATACGTTAACCCGATTGTGATGCGGTTTTTTGAAAAATGTTCAGGAGATTCCCGGGTTGAACATAGACTATAAGAGAGTTGTGATTCTCAACTCCTAAGCCCTTCAAAATCGCCCTTTGTAGTGGAAAACGTGAAAAAAATACCTCTTTGGACGCTTAAATGGCTTACGCTACCCAAACCATAACAAATACACAAAATTAATGTACACAGAATTGAATATCTCAAAAAGCTCCACAAAAAAGTCCGCGACAGCATATGTTCATCTCTTATGGATAACTCATAATAACCATTTTAGTCTTTCATTGATGTCAAGATGATCGAGACAGGTACATAGATTCCTGTGCACATGGCGGGTATTCTTTTATGGACTATTTAACTCATGCCCCAAATGGGAGTCAATGACCAATCACGTTTCAATGATTTCTGTATTACAACCAATCAGAGACGTGTTTCACGAAATAATTATCAACGTTAGGATTATCATATAATTAAGCAAAGCTCCTCCTTTTTAATATTCTGAACAGGTCTGACCGTTATTTTGCAGTGACTGAGCCTATAACAAATACGGCTACCAGATTGTATATAATAGTGCTTACATGTCAACATTTGTAGCAATTGATTATACCACCAAAAAAAGAAACCACTGTTTGCACTTTCTTAAATGTATACGACATCAAAAATGAATTAATATACAGATTGATGTGTTTCATTTTTTCTCCACTAGAGAGCATTCTTACAATATTGCGTTCCTTTGGCAATAAATAGTATGATCTGGTTGCAGTGATAAACAAAAGAAGCAGTAGAAGCGTAGGCTACCTATCGTTTCTCATTAGTTTTCAAACATCACCGTTTACTTTAAATATAAAATATTTTTAAATAACTGTAGTTAAATAATGATTTGTGAGTAAACAGCTTTATTTATTCGTTAAATAGTCCTAACAATGCCACTCTTGATTTCCAAATTCTCTAGATAAATTCACCTCACTTTCGTGAGTCGTGAATTTATCGATAATTTGGAAATCACTCGTGGCATTACTTATGACTATTTAACTCATGCCCCAAATGGGAGTCAATGACCAACACGTTTCAATGATTTCTGTTTTACAACCAATCAGAGTCGTGTTTCACCAAATATTTATCAGTGTTATGATTACCATATTAAAGAAAGCTCCTCCTCCTTACAATATTGCGTTCCTTTGGCAATAAATAGTATGATCTGGTTGCAGTGATAAACAAAAGAAGAAGTAGAAGCGTGCCTATCGTTTCTCATTTGTTTTCAAACATCGCCGTTTACATTAAATATATAAATATTTAAAATAACTATAGTTAAATAATGATTTGTGAGTAAACAGCTTAATTTTATTCGTTAAATAGTCCTAACAAATGCCACTCTTGATTTCCAAATTCTCTAGATAAATTCACGACTCACTTCGTGAGTCGTGAATTTATCGATAATTTGGAAATCACTCGTGGCATTACTTATGATAACTCACAATAACGAATTTTGTTTTTAACTCATTTATGCCAAGAAAATCGAGATAAATAGATTCCCGGGCAACACCGGGTAATCAGCACGGGATTCTTAAAATAATTACGATATACGTTTATAATTATTTTTCACATTACTTATTTAACTAATCACAAGAAATACTTTAATTTTTGTCTTTCAGCTCATTTATGCCAAGAAGAACGGGATGAGTAGATTCCCGGACAACGCCGGATAAATAGCACGGGGTATCTAAAAATAATTACGATATAAATATTACCTTTAACTAATTTAACTAACGTAATTTTCGTATTTCAGTTCATTTATGTCAAGTTGATCGGGATAAGTAGATTCCCAAGCAACGCGAGTAATCAGCACGGGGTATCTAAAAAATATAAATGTATAATTATTTTTCCTTCTATGTATTCAACTAAACGTAAAAGCACATTAATTTTCATTTATTTAGGCGTAGCAGCGCACGCCGTGTATTAGCTAGTATTTTTTTCTAAAAAATAGTAAGACTTTTTTGTCGGTCCCAGAATACTATTGCTTCACATGGTGGATTTTTTCGGGGTAAATATCTTGAATAATGGCTTCTTTCTGAAGGGAAATAAAGCCGTAGGTCCCATTTACAGCACGTACAATAACCACAATTCTGAAATAAGAAGTATCTGATCAGAATTTATTGGACTTTTCGCATCCATTTTTGAAATTCGAAACTAATGACCTGACTTGTAAATCGCTTCATTATAATGAGGTAATGAAACGCTTTCCAATTTTTGAAATAACTGTTTTTATTAGGTATTTATTTTGTATAAGTATTATAAAATACAGGAATAAGTAAATAGTGTTAAAATTATTTTTATTTGGAGAAAATATATTCTACAATTTTTACACTTACGGTCTTACTAATAAAAATCTCTAATACAGGCTTTCATCAGTTGTTTAGTTATACAATATATAAGCCTTATGTAGATCACGTATAATTTCCTTACTAATAAACGTTGTGCCGGAGCTATATAACAAAACAGCAGTTATACACAATACGTCACATATTCGTCATCATAATGACGTCAGAACAATATTACTCGCAGTTTGTAACAGAAATAAAACAACATCAACTAGTGATTATTGTGTAAGAAATGAATATGGATAAGAATTAAAAGAGATTCCCTAATTGAGGAGGTACGGGAAAAATAAGTGTGTTTTAATTTATATACATTTGCCTTTACGCAATGTCAAATAAAACGTAGAATTGGTTTCACAGATAATGTGCTGCCATCTAACGTCAAGAATTTCGACCAATTCTTGGAAACTAATAAAAGCTTTGCCCATTACTTATGAATTATATGCAGTATTTTAAGATGCGTTAGGAAACGTTCAAAATAGTAGGAAATGTTACCGACAACAAAATATCATTTCAAGCAAAAAAAAAAAATCACTATAGTTCGACCGGGAATCGAACATACGACCTCACGCATGGCAGTCAGAAGCTCTAACCACAAGACTACCAAGTTAACATGTAGATTCTTGCAATAATAGTACCTCTATACTAAAATACATTTTTATATCGGTGTGTGTGTTATGTATTATAGATGCAAGGAAGTTTTCTTAAAATAATATTATGAAGCATTTAAACTACATTCAGGTTAAATCTTGTCTACAGCAATTATTGTAGAACATATCCTTTGTGATTCAATGTTCAATTTTAAAATATTTTAGGCCTAATCGAGAATGAGTGTAACGAAAGGCATTTTATGATGCCTTTATTTTCCTACCCAGAGCTTTATTAATATTATTTATGCCCTGTGCATCCATCAAACAGTCATTAAAGTGTTGCATTTTGGGTTAAATTTAAGGAAACTTTCATCAAAATCATAAGAAAACAGTCAGTTGATCTTGATGTCCGACATTTTGTCTAGTTATAGAATCCTTAAACAAGGGTGGAGGCATGTATAACGATTCCCATGTAAAGTTGTACACCTCTTCTACACTGAACAGCTAATACAGTGTTTATTAGTAAGAATTTTCACTGAGATGTGTATAAACCTTGTATAAAAGTTATATATGGATTATTAGTAAGAGGGTTAATATATATATATAATTTTTCTATATAACTAATTTATTACAATAAAACAGATCATTTCAAATATTTATTTGTATAAAGTTTATCCTAAACTTTTAATAACTACAAACATATTTTTAAATTATTCCTTAACTGAAGAAAATATATCCTAGACATTTCAAGTTCAGAAAAAAAAATATTTTATCTAAAATAGGCTGTGAAGATGTTCAATTATTTGCTATTTATAACTATGTTAAACTCTTTCAGGATTAAGAAATTATTTTGAAATTATTTTTCATCTTCAAAGACATAATTTGTATATTACAAAGTCAATAAACTTTTCAACTTTCAAAAAAAGACGTTTTTACAAATAATGCTATTTAATTTGATTTATTTACTTATATATAGCCTATATTAAACTTTCCAGGAGGTAAAAAATCAGGAGTTATTCATCATGTGGATAATGCGTTATATTCTAGTACTACTTTTATCTCAGCATTTTTTTTGTGAGGAACTTCACATTCCGCATCGCAGAACCTCCAATATTATTTTAATTTCTATATCAAGTGGTAAATTCTGGAACTCCGTACCACAAGAAATGAGGGACTTCCGGATATTAGATTATTTTAAAATAATTATTTTAATCTCTTTATTTGTAATTGGTGTTTAAATAGATTAATTGTTGCTATCCGACTTTTTCTTCTCTAATAATATTGACTTGACTCATCATTTTTTGTTTAATTTGTATACAAACTTATTTTTACACTAGTTGAGTGGAAGAGAAGGTCTTATGCCTTAACTCTGCCAGTATAAAAAATATTATTAAGATATATATATATATATATATTATAAGGGGATGATTGGAAAACATTAGCTCAGGACAGGAATGTATGGAGAGCTTATGTCCGCGCGGCCATGAACCTATGGGTTCGATAGTGCCAGTTAATTAGTTAGTTAGATATATATTTTTATTCCAAGGTTTTAAATTACTTTATGTATAAATACGTAACTTTCTCAAAAAATAAAAAATCTATATTCACAAATTCTATAAAAATATTTGGAAAAAAGAAATAGCTTTTATGAAATAAAATACATTATTTTATATATGTCTATTATTCGTAAGTATATAAAGATTAAACCTCTCCCTTGTTGTAACATTTATAGATATGATAGAAAATTAAAATATCTAGAACCGTATCGCCAAACTAAAGGGCAAAAAAAAAAAGGCCGGTTCGCACTGATATTCTTGAAGTATGTACTTTTTTTAAAACAAAATGTTAATTAATTCCATTACTAATGGCAATTGAAAAATTGAAGATGTATAAAGCATCAGGTTCAGATGAGATCCCAGCAGAAATGATAAAATCAGGGGGAGAAAAATTGATGGACAAGATACGCTGGTTGCTTAGTATGATTTGGGAAAAAGAAGCTCTTCCAGATGAATGGAAGGAATCAATTATCGTACCAATTTATAAGAAAGGAGATAAAACTGATTGCAACAACTACAGGGGCATCTCATTACTTTCAACTTCGTACAAAATTTTAACAAATATATTAGTAAGCAGACTTGCTCCCTATATTGATGACATTCTAGGAGATAATCAATGTGCATTTAGAAGAAACAGGTCTACAACAGATCAGATTTTTAGTATAAGACAGATTTTAGAAAAGAAATGGGAATATAATGGTACTGTACATCAACTATATGTAGACTTCAAAAAAGCATATGATTCAATTAAAAGGAGAAGTTATATAGTATCCTGCTGGAGTTCGGAATTCCCAAAAAGTTAGTTAGACTTATACGAATGTGTCTAAATGGCTCAAAGAGTAGGGTGCGTGTAGGCAAACAGTTTTCAGACACTTTTGAAATCCAGAATGGGTTGAAGCAAGGAAATGCACTATCTCCTCTACTATTTAATTTTGTACTAGAGCATGCCATTAAATCTTTAGAGAATAAGGAAGGCTTACAACTGAATGGTATTAATAAGCTGTTAGTTTATGCTGATGATGTGGTACTACTGGCCGATAGCGAGGAGATACTAAAGGCCAACACGCACACACTATTGAGTAACACTAAGAAATTAGGACTGGAAGTAAATATCAGTAAAACTAAATATATGGTCACACGTAGAAATACATTATATAATGGAAATGGACAGCTAATGACAAATGAGGGAAATTTTGAGGAATTGGCTGAATTCAAATACCTAGGAACAATAATCACAAATAGGAATGAGATGCGCAAAGAAATTAAACATAGGCTCAATTCTGGAAATGCATGCTATTATGCATTGCAGAGACTTTTGATGTCCCAACTCCTTTCAAAAAACGTTAAGCTGAAAATATATAAAACTATTATTCTACCAGTTTATATTATATGGGTGCGAAACATGGACTCTTACTTTAAGGGAGGAAAGGAGATTACGAGTATTTGAGAATAAAGTTCTTAGGGAAATTTTTGGACCAAAGAGAGATGAACAGACAGGTGAATGGAGAAGACTAATTAACAATGAACTACATGGCCTTTATAGGAAGCCAGATATAATAAGAACAGTTAAGTCCCGTAGACTGCGATGGGCAGGACATGTTGCGCGTATGGGGAATGAAAGACGTGCATGGAAACTTCTTGTAGGAAAGCCAGAAGGAAAACGCCCAGTTGGTAGACCAAGAATGAGGTGGGAGAAACAACATTAACTATGATTTGAGGGAAGTAGATTATACAGGAAATGATTGGAAAGCATTAGCTCAGGATAGGGATGTATGGAGAGCTTATGTCCGCGCGGCCATGAACCTACGGGTTCGATAGTGCCTGTGAGTAAGTAAGTGAGTAAGTACTACTACTACTACCATTACTACACTACTACTACTACTACATCGCTTACCGCTGCTGCTGCTACTATTACTAGTGCTACTATTACTTGACAAATGAGGAATACCACGAACACCCTCAGGTAGGTCTGCCCCAAGACTTAAATTAGTGATCTTTAGAATATTTTTCAAAAGCAACAGTGTGAGCCATTTCTTTAAAGAATTACTCAATAGTGTTAGTTCTCCTAGGAACCCACGAATATTGTGGAAAGAATTAAAAACAAGTATAAATCTGTTCCTTAAAGCACGATATTTATTTTCTGGTATATCTTGTTAAAGCTTATCTACCGCAGCATAGCGGCCTTTTACTATAATTACATTCTTAATGACTTTACACTCAATTGGTTGGGATAATTCAGAATTATAGTAGATTGAACGCCTGCTTTATGATCTATAAATTTCTATTGAAGAATTTAAATCGTAATATCTTGGCAGAACGTTACTGTCTTATCTGCCTTGAAGACTATGGTGGGTTAGGAAGATTCCCTCATTTCAGAGAATCGTAACTAGAAGAGGACATAAAATTAGTCGTACCAGCAGCTAATCTGCTCCATCAAGAGGAAATGATGAGTACTTTTAGTGTTCTTCCTTTCTTTATGGCATCCAATGTTACTAACCTATTGCAAGTCTATACTTAAAATCTTTCTTCCAATTACTAAGAAAAGGGACATCGTGATTCTTTGGTGTAACATAGCTCTAACTCTTTAGTTTCTGTACTTAAATTAGATTCTCTTAAAAGTGCCTTCATTTAACTTAATCTCAGACAAGGTTAATTTCATATAGGAAAGTTGAATATAATTTTCAATTTAAAATCATCTAGTTCTTGTTCCACTTACTTCTCACAGATTAAGATTTAAATATTTAAGATAGATTTTTAAAAATATCAATATAATGACTAGAGTCCGGATGTTAGGCACTTAAAACATTCAAAATTGGCAGGCAAAAAGGCACTAAAAATCATTAATATAGGCACTAAAATTCAAAATAGGCTCGTACAAAAAATGGACTGCAACATAACTTTTTACAGTCTTACGTTAAGAATATAAACATATGCTATCAATATCATTCGAAGATATCAGAGATGCTATTGGAATTTGATTTGCCTTTTTACAAAGAGCAGAACCCTCTTTGTCACTCAGCAATGTTTGTATTGAAAATAAGCACAAAATTTTCTCCAAGCCATAGCGCCGGAGCATAATACAATGGGACACAGCATAGGACATTTCGCTTAACGTGAATGCACGAGGTGAAAAAATACAACATTTACCTAACGGGAGTGCATTTAGAGGGAACTATCTACCTGCTAGGTTATTGGGTTATTGTTACCCTTATCCTAAAATATTCTAAGGGAATTTATAAAAAGAAATATATAAATGATTATATAATAAAAATATATTTAAATTTAAGTGGTTTATGTTTTATGTAAATCTTATATATATAATTATCTCTATTAATATCAAGTTTATATATGTTATTATTATTTATATATGGCAAATATACTTCTATTAAATGATTTGTGCCATGAAGTTAGTCCATTTCAATTGATTTCATCGAAATACTGAGTTAATTTCTAGCAAAAATTGCAAATAGGCATTTATAGGCATTATAAGCTGAAATAGGCATTTATAGGCAACATTAACATCATGGAAAACAACTCTAGGGTCGTTGGTATGAACTTGTATGAAGTCACTTTTACAATATGTATAATAAATAACTATAGGCATTTTCCCTAACATCCGGTCTGTAATAATGACCATATGTTCCCACCATTTGGTTTGTGTTCTGGGAAAAGGAGGGAAGTATTGTCATCTAGAACGTAAGATTCGTCTCTGTGAGTTTTAATTAACGTTTACCTTGCTAACTGTTTAGTACTGTATCCTAAATTTGATCGCTGTAGATTATCATAAAAATAATATCAACTATGAGGATTACATACTAGTAAAGACGGTTCCGATGGACTAGTGCTTACAATGATCACACCAAATTCCGAGGTTCACGAGTTCTTCTAAAATTTTGCAAAATTTATTGCTGTTTACACTATCATAGGCTTTTTCAAGATTTATAAATAACAGATATGTCCGGAGATTAAATTCTCTCTCTTTTTAAAGCAAATATTGCGTCAACTGTGCTCCTATCTATTCGAAATCCACACTGTTCCTCATGTAATAATATTTCAGCATATTCATTCAATCTATTTTTCTAAATATATCGTTTTCTTCTTCAAGTTCCGCTCCCCGATCACAATATGCTGCAGGCCGTCCTTCCAACGTCGTTTTGGTCTTCTTACATTTCTTCGGCCTCGAGGTTTATAATGAAGTATCTGTTCCGAATGGAGAGAAGCGATTAAAATGCAAACCAGTGTATCGGCGGTGCGTTCTTTGCCGGGCAGGTCTAGGGACGATACCCTCTGTAGACGTTATCGCAGAGAGCACGAAACCGTTGCACACGTCCTTGGGGCCTGTCCATTTGGAGAATCACTGAGAAATATTCGGCACCACACTATTCGAAATATAATGTCAGAAGCATTGCGAGATTTTGGATACACAGTTCATGAGGAAGTACATGGTGTGGCCACTAATGGGAGTAACAGACGAATAGATATTATTGCATTTAGACCATCCTCTAAAATTGGTATGATATTTGATCCCACAATTCGTTTTGAGACTCATAGTGGCCAACCTGAGGAAGTTGACTCTGAAAAGAAAGTCATATATGAGCCAACAATTGACTATTACAAAGATAAATACCAACTAGATAGTATAACTGTCACAGGAATGATGATCGGGGCAAGAGGTGCTATACCAGGATTCTTAGCCAAATTTTGGAATTCCTTAGATTTGGACAGGGTGTATCTTTCTAGAATTGCCATCGCTGCCATTAAAGGATCAATTTCAATTTTAAGAAACCATATTTACAAAATTGCTTTATAGTATGTATACTTCAATTAGGCCTACAAGTTGATTAAAATTTTTTAAAAATATATTTACAAAATTTATTTCATCAATTACAAAAATTAATTGTCTGTATCACTTTATCCTTGAGGCAATCCTCTAATGAGGAAAGTTTTATATGATAATAAACATTTTTTAAAATATATTTTCATATAATTTAGATGCAAAGCGTAATTGTGTTATTCCTCTGTAATTTCCCACACTACTTTGGAGCCTTTTTTTTTGCATATATTTACAACTATGCTTGTCTGCCATTCTTGAAGAATTATTTTAAATTATCATATTATGTTATTAAATGGTGTAATTAGTGTTTTTTTTCTTTTATTCAGCCCTCGATATTTGAACAAATCTACATTTAAATTATCTGTACCTGGGATCTTTCGGTTTTTGGATTTTTGCAATACTTTATTAAATTCTTCCAGGATTATCAAATTTGTGGGTTCTGATATCGGTTCATGGTAACACATTCCATCTTCTTCTACTCGTAGTTTACTATCTTACCATAATGCCTTATAATAATCATTCCATTCCTTAGTTTTGATTATATTTATTCCTAAGTGGTCATTTACTCCGATACGTTGATATATTAAAATCTTAAACCCGCTTCTTTGTGCCCTGTTATGTCCCTTTCAAGTGATTTAACGAACTTTTCCCAATCCTCTCTATGAACTTCTCAATTCGACTTCCTGATTTCCGCTCGTATTTTTTATTGTTATATGATGATATATAAACATATAACAGTTTTATGCTAAAATACTAACATCATCATCATTCAGGGATTAAGCGTGTTGGCTCGTTCCGGATTCATGAAAGCTAGAATTGTTAAAATTGTTGAGACCCTCTTCTGTGTGGGCGTCCAACATTTCTCCTTCCGTGCGGTTTAATAATTTAGCAATAATTTTGGAAATCTTCCTTCTGGCATTCTATCAATATGTTCTTTCCAATTGTTCCTATATTTAATTATTCGTTTTGTAAGTTTGAAAATGTTTAGTTTCTTTCTCATATCTTCATTCCTTTTCTTATCCAGCTGAGTATATCCTGCTATATTTCTTAAAAATCTCGTCTCAGCTGCTTCTAATCTTTGTTCTTGTCTTTTAGTGACCGTTCAACATTCTGATCCATACATCAATACAGGACTTTATAACATTTAATTTTTGTTTCTTTTCTTGTGTTTTTAAGGGTTATTTTGATGGTGCCACACATTAGATTAAATTTATTTATTTTTCCATTAATATCTTCAATTTTAACATATGATAAATTGAAACCTAGATATTTAAAACTGTTCACTTGCTCTAAAATTGTAAATATACCAACGTTTTAGTGCAAAATAATATTCGAAATTAATCTGATGACAGAAGTTAGAAAACCCTAATGTTTAAGTGTTAATGATCCCTATATTCAAATACTGCTGATCAAATTTAAAAAGTTGAACATTAATGTGACATTTAAAAGTAATAAAACTTTACAAAACATAATAAAAACAATAAAACCAAAATAAAAAATAAAAATTATCAGGTGTATATAAATTGAAGTGTGGCACATGTGACAATGTCTATATAGGACAAACTGGTAGACCTTTTATCTCTCGGATAAAGGAACACATGAGAGCATATAACAGAAATTTAGAATATTCAAAATATGCTAACCACCTATTCCAATTTAAAATCATTTTTTCGATCCCAATTTTGAAATTTTACATGTTTGTGATAAGGGTAAAAATTGGATCTTTTGGAGGCTGTAGAAATTAATAAATTGAAAAGTAGTAACAGACTGTTAAATTCTCAATTGATTTGAATGAATCCCCTTTGTTAAATTAAAAAAATTAAATAAATATTGTTGTATTGTTGCTTAGATCAGTTGGAACACAATTCATAATTTGTTAACATGTCTGAAGAAGGTACAGTGTACCGAAACAGCTGTCACTGAATTATATAATAAATATGAAAATCAAATAAAACTCGTTTTATTTTTATTTAATTAATGAATTTATATTTTATATTATGGTTACTTTCTGAAATAAATTAAATGCTAATTAAATTACCATTATCACCGACATTGGTTTATTCTTTGTTGTATGCAAAATAAGTAATTTTGTCGATGTTTTGCATTGGCGATATGCAAATTTTAGGTTCCGTAGGAATTTCAGATCAAGACTTTTCCAAATGATATAAGTAAAGGAGCTTATCCTCTTTAAAATATGGTTGTAGTTTTATCTCTTCCTTGAAAAAGAACTGAATGTACATTTGCTTTGAATCAATAACAATTTTCTCGATTCTTTTACCTGCTACGTACCGACCGACTTTGATGTTCGAAATGTTAAATTGAAGAGAGAGATCACCGCCATTTGAATAGCCTGTCGTATCTGACAATTGAAGGGAAGCAGTGGTGCGAGAATGCACCAGCCTTTTATGCTATCATCATTGTAAAAAAAAAAAAAAAAGAGCAGCAAAAACCTTTAGAAAATCGTAAAATAAAATAAAATATATGTATATTTCTCGAAAATATGTGAATATAGAATTTGTATTGTCTATGAATAATGCTTTGTAAGAAAATGTAAACGCCAATGAAATAATGAATATTTTTACGTTACATAGAATAAATAGTATATTACGATGCGAGGTTGGGAAGTGGTTATCACAGAATCGAGGAAAAATGTTTAAAAACCGAATGATAGCGGGGTTTTTAATTTCCGAGATTCTGTAAAACATTTCACAAACGTGCGTTGTACATTTATTTATAGTGTTTTCAAAATAATAAGTAATAGTAAAATAATAACATTTTTGTTGGAAATATTTGCGTTCATTATAAACAATTGACTAACGTCAACAGTGTGGGCAATGTTTATTTGTTGAAACAACACGAGGCCTTAAGAAGAATCGGGTTCGATCCCCAGTCGGGGCAGCTTTTCTGGGTGAGGTTTTTATCGGGGTTTTTCCTCACCTGTAAGACAAATGTCAGGAAAACTTTAAATGAGGAATTAATTTATATTTTATTTGATAAGTTATTTTTAGGAATTAGGCTAGACTTATTCGCCTGTTTACCCGACCGGTCCCCGAAACCATATGGCCATCATCATCATCATCTTTATCATCATCATCATCATCATCGCCCTTCGCCGGTGTGGAAAGCAACGGGAAGCTACCACACCTACAATTTCCTAGTAAAGCTGCAAGCATAGCATGAACATGCTATGATTGCAGTGAAGGACCTGTCTTCGGGCAGAATTACTATGATGGATATATATATATATATATATATATATATCAATTAACAAAGTATGGAAATATCAATTAACAAAACTGAAACTATGGCATTTCATGGGACGGACCCCATACAAAGTAAAATCTGTCTCCAGAATAAAATTTTAGAGAGATCTTATCAATTTAAATATCTTGGATATTATCTCTCTATCTGGGATGAAAAGGATATCCCTGAAAAATTTACTAGTTGTAATAAAAGTTTGGGAATTATTAATCAAGTAATGAAACCATGCCTTGTACAAAAAAACACCAGATTACGTTTATATAACACTTTGCCTAGACCAGTGTTGACCTATGGTGGTGAAGCATGGACACTAAAAGACAACATGAAAGCAGAATAACGGCTTGTGAAATGAGATTCATGCGCAGAACAGCGGGTTACACCAGATGGGATCGGAAAAGGAACACCGATATCTTAAAAGAATTGAAGACTACGCCAGTTTTGGAATATTATTAAACAGTACCAACTAAATTGGAAACACCATCTTGAAAGAATGAGTTCAAATCGGATCCCCAAAGCTGTTTATAATTATATACCAAGAGGACGAAGATCACTGGGCCGTCCTATGAAACGCTGGAGGGAAAATTTTTTATAGGATCGTAACATGCCTTGGCCTAATACTTGGAAGGAAGAAGAAGATGAAGATGTATATATCTGTCTGTTTGTCCTTTTTACATTACGACACCTTTCTTCCGATTGTGATCGAGCTTTTTGCAAAATGTTGAGGAGTTTGCCGGGAGGGTTTTAGGCCATAAGCGAGCTGTAATGCTCAATCCTTTTAACATTAAAAAATCACCCTTTGTAGTGAAAAAGTAAAAAAAAAAAAAAAAAAAGCTTTTTGGACGCTTAAATGGCTAAACCTAAACGCCTAAACCACAAAGAATACACTAAATTAATGTACACAGAATTGAATATATCGGCAGCATATGTTTATCTTTTACAGATAAATCACAATAACCATTTTTGTCTTTCATTGAAGCTAAGAAGATCGGGGTAAGTATACTCCCGGACAAGCGTAAGAGTAGCAGCAAACGGCCGGTATTTTTTTACGGATAACTCACATTAACGAATTTTGTCTTTCAGCTCATTTTATGCCAAGAAGATCGGGATAAGTAGATTCCCGGGTAATCAGCACGGGTATCTAAAAATAATTACGATATAAATTTGTAATTATTTTTCTTTTTATTTATTCAATAACCATGATAACACATTAATTTTTATTTATTTAGGCGTAGCAGCACACGTCGGTTATTAGCTAGTATATTATAAATTTATTATTTATAATAATATAGTAACATTTTTTAAATTAGATTTAATTTTACTTCTGTGGTGTAACGGTTATCGTTTTTATCTAGCATCCCAGGTATGTGCCATGAAACTATGTTTTGTTTTTATAGCTTCAAATTTTTTTCCTAAGAATTATTTTCTCAAATACTTGTAATCTATTTTCCTCCTTAAATTTGTTTTGCATCCACAATATATAACACTGGTAGAATAATCGTTATATATATGTTAACTTTAAATTTTTTTAGAGTAGTTGGCATAACAAGAGTCACTACATTGCAAAATAGCACATGTTTCCAGGGTTGAGTCCATGTTTAATTTTCATTATACTCCTCATTCCTGTTTATAATAATAATAATAATAATAATAATAATAATAATAATAATAATAATAATAATAATGATAATAATAATAATATCTCTAATAATAATCTTCTATTTCTTCTTCTTCACTTTACGAGCTAGGCAAAATGCCTGTTCCCCCTCACAGTTGTTCTGTCCATCTTTCCACTGGCCTTCCTTCATTCCTTGATCGTCTTGGCTTATAGTTAAATGCTGCATTTGGTAATCTTGTTACGTTCATTCGTTCTAAATGTCTAAATCATTAATATCTATATTCTTTGATTTTATCATTCAATGGATATATATTTAACTCTGTTCTAATATCTTCATTCTTTATCCGATCCATTAATGTGCAGCTTTTTGTTCTTCTAAGGTAGTTCATTACTACGCTTTGTATTCTACTTTGTAGTTTTTTGGTGATTACCCAAGTTTCACTACCATAAAATAATGCAGAAACTGCCAATGTTTTATAAAACTTCAGTCTAGTATCTCATCTTGTTTTGTTTTTTAAGTCTATTAACAATAGTAATAATAATAAAAAATAATAATAGTTTATTTATATGCAGATATTCAATGTTTACACATCATTCTGTGTCCTAAAGTTTTATTTTCCTTCTCCAGTCCTCCCAATTCATCCCACTCCATATCCTCCAGTCCTCTTGTTCTCATTACAGTTCTTATTTTGTTGAATCCATGAGTTTCAATAATAATAATAGTAATAATAATAATAATAATAAAATAATAATAATAATAATAATAATAATAATAATAATAATAATACAAAGAGACCTAAAACAAGTTTGGGGAAAAGAATCTTATATACTCAATCTAGGATTTAAAGAGAGATCAGGGCTTGCTTGGTTCAGATTAGGGGCATGGAATTTTTTTTAAAATTAGCGACGATCACGATACGCGAATATGTCCAATGTGCGGGAGCTTTGAAGACGGTATACATATATTAGTAAAATGTAACGATTTGGAATATTGGAGGCGTCATTTATTACCGGAAAGATTTCTAAATTCAAATCGTGAAAGATTGGCATGCTACGAGTTATTGGTAAGCCCAGAAAATTGGATAAACCTCGGTAGATTTCTGGACAAAACGCTGAAAATAAGAACAACACTCATTCATGAATAAATAAATATGTTAACAAATTGCAATATCGTTACTTCTTAATAATTCTACATAACTAAGTTAATGTATAATGTAATTATATTGTTATCTAATTGTAATATTATTGTGTTTTCTTTCTTGTTTTAAGTATATTATTAGCAAACATCAACTTATTGTAACGGACTGTCAATAGCACGTACGGCTTACTGCCCGTGCGACCCATATTTGTAAATAACATTGTATGTATCTTAATTTTAATCTAATAAAGTCCTTATGTATGTAATACTTACTTACTAACTCACTGGCACTATCGAACCCATAGGTTCATGGCCGCGCGGATATAAGCTCTCCATACATCCCTATCTGAGCTAATGATTTCCAATCATTCCCTGTATAATCTACTTCCCTCAAATCATAGTTAATGTTGTTTTCTCCCACCTCATTCTTGGTCTACAACTGGGCGTTTTCCCTCTGGTTTTCCTACAAGAAGCTTCCATGCACGTTTTTCATTCCCCATACGCGCAACATGTCCTGCCCATCGCAGTCTACGGAACTTAACTGTTCTTATTATATCTGGCTTCTTATAAAGACCATGTAGTTCATTGTTAAGAAGTCTTCTCCATTCACCTGTCTGTTCATCTCTCTTTGGTCCAAAAATGTTCTTAAGAACTTTATTCTCAAAAACTCGTAATCTCATTTCCTCCCATAAAGTAAGAGTCCATGTTTCGCACCCATATAATATAACTGGTAGAATAACAGTTTTATATATTTTCAGTTTAACGTTTTTCGAAAGGAGTTGGGACATCAAAAGTCTCTGCAATGCATAATAGCACGCATTTCCAGAATTGAGCCTATATTTAATTTCTTTGTGCATTTCATTCCTATTTGTGATTATTGTTCCTAGGTATTTGAATTCAGCAACTTCCTCAAAATTGCTGAATTCAAATACCTATGTATGTAATGATGATGATGATGATAATAATAATAATAATAATAATAATAATAATAATAATAATAATCATCATCATCGTCCTTTCAAGTATTAGGCCCAGTGGCCCGTTACGGTCTCCCGCCATCTCCGAAAAGGTCAACCCACAGATCTTCTGCCTCGAGGAATGTAGTGAAGAATTTGTTTTGGTATTCTGTGACGATCCATGCGCTGAATATGGGCTAGCCAATTGTTTCTATATTCTTGGAGGCATTCAGAAATAGGTACGATGTTTAACTCTCTGGCTATTGTTGAATTTCTTTGGTGGTCTAGAAGGCTATAACCTGCAGTTCGTCGCAGAAATTTCATCTCCGTGGCTGTAATATGACGATCATCCTGAGTTCTGATGGTCCAAGCTTCACTGCCATAACAGATTATGGGTCTAGCGAGAATTTTATAGATTTTCATTCTTGTGTGTCTCAATAATAGTAATAGTAACAGTATTAGTAATAGTAATAGTAATAGTAATAGTAATAGTAATAGTAATAGTAATAGTAATAATAATAATAATAATTTACAGAAACCAAGAATTTATATAAGCACACATTTTATGTAACAACCAAGATAATTTTAATAAAGTGAAACAATTAATAATAATAAATGTAGGTAAGTTGGTGAGTGGGTTGTGAGGGGTAGTGACGTGTGTATAACCTCTCCTACCCAATTCTCATCCTCACCTTCTCGTGGTACAACCCGTTTTCACAAACGAGGCTCTGAGGACCGAGTCACGGCGGTATAACCGTTCCATCAGGTACTGAGTAAATGCGGTATACTAATTTCTGTCCAGAGACTAAAAGGTAGCAGCCCTACCACTGGACTACTTAGTGTCGGGCCAGTAACCTGTCCTAAGGAACTTCAAAACTACTTTCAAGTCTCAACACGAAAAAAGCCAGAAAGAATTGAAATATGACGAACCACAGCAAAGAAATATGATCAGGACGTCCACTCAAAAGACTTCTGGATGGTGTTTCTCTTGAGGCCGAAACAGGTCAACAAATGGCCTAAATTCGTGAATGTACTATGATGATGATGATGAAGTTGGTGAATCGTATTTGTCAAACAGGATGCTGGACTTGTAAAGGTTGAGGATCAGTGGTGTAGGTGATTGTTGTGATATATAATATGGTTTTTCTCATTTGGAAAGTTAGATGAGCATATTGTGTGCCTGCGAGTTGCACAGCACGGTGCATTTAACTTGCACGTGCGCAAGTGAGAAGAATCACCTGGAAACTCAGTCACTGGAAGTTGCGATAAAAGCAAACCTTCACACTTGCTACTTCTACAACAGAAAAATAACTGTGCTGAGTACATTTTTACTCCGTCTGACAATCCAATGTTCTAAAATTATCACATCTATTGTATTCACTATTGATTACTTCGACAGTCACCACCGCCCCATTATGTGATAGCCGTAAATATGGACATAACTTTCTTGCTTATATCTCAATGACAGTACTACAAACTAATAAATAAAAATAATTTATATTTGCATCTTGAGTAGTAGTAGTAGTAGTAGTAGTAGTAGTAGTAGTAGTGGAAGTAGTAATGGTAGTTGTAGGTAATGTGGGGAAAAACCGGCTAAATTGGTGACACGTATAATTTCGCTATATATTTTCTTTCGTTTGTAATGAAGTTATATTGGCAAGAAAAACAAATTATCTTTCTATTTCGTAGATGACAGAAAGTCTACTTTCTTGCTGTGTTTACATATTTGTGATAACAGCGTGCCTTGGGTGTATTTTATGTTATCTTCTAGGGGAAGTGGTTTTCGTTCATGTTAGCAGTTGTTAGATTTAATATTGCCTGTGTTTGAAGAACATTTTTGAGTAGATATTCTTCAACACTAAAAGTGAACGGATACAATGTCGAAAACGTGATCTGTAGTTCCATGAAAAGTGCCAAGGGCTGACTGTTTATTAATGGAATTTGTATTACATTGTATGTAACATGTGATGAAAACGTTTGTAACGAATTTTCTCTAATACTATTACGAAATTACCCGAGTTCTTCACGAATTCAGTCGTGAGGTTCTTATACGTGTCGTAAATTTATGACAGAAATCTACGGAGGAAGCAGGATTTTTCACCTTTAAAACCACATTAACACATTGCCCATGAAACTCGGAACCTATGGTGGGTGTGGTAACATTATTCTACCGGGATCGCAGTAGCAGAAACTAATGTTCTAGATTTGCTAATAATGCCATTACCTTAACTGTATTTCTTTTATTTTATACTATGACGAATTTGACGTATTTACGCTATTAAAATAAGTGTGATAAACGTAGGTTCAATTCTGGAAATGCGTGATATATGCATTACAGAAATTCTTCACGTCATAACTCCTTTCAAAAAACGTTAAACTGAAAATATATAAAACTGTTATTCTACCAGTTATATTATATGGTTGCGAAACATGGACTCTTACTTAAGGAAGGAAGGGAGATTATGAGTATTTGAAAATAAAGTTCATAGAAAAATGTTTGGATTAAAGAGAAATGAACATACAGGTGAATGGAGAAGACTATATAACCGTGAACTACACAGTCTTTATAAGAAGCCAGATATAATAAGAACAGTTAAGTCTCGTAGAACTGCGATGGGCATGACATATGGCACGAATGGGGAATGAAACACGAGCATGGAAGCTTCTTGTAGAAAAACTAGAGGGAAACGCTCAGTTGGTAGACCAAGAATGAGAAGGGAGAATAATATTAACTATAATTTGAGGGAAGTAGATTATATAGGGAATGATTGGAAAACATTAGATCCGATAGTGTCAGTTAGTTAGTTAGTGATAAACAAAGTATGACAGTTTCCCAAACCTATATCAACATAACATTTGCCAACATAAAAACTAAAATATAGCGCTTGGTAACTCATTTTAACATAAGCAATAATAAGAATACTCAGTATGTATAAGATCCCAAAGTAGTAATTTCAGTCCCATCACTTTAAATAGCGTTACTCACTTTTAAAATCCATTCATATGTTACTATAAATGTAAACCTTTCGATGTACAGAAAAACAGCTATATATACTCAACTGCGAATACTGACATTTATGAGAAAACAGATATAATATGAACAATTAAGTCTCGTAGAATGCGATGAGAAGGTCATGTGACAAGAATGGGGAATGAAAGAGGAGCGTGGAACTTGCAGAAAAGCCAGAGGGACAGCTCCCAGTAGCTAGGCTAAGAATTAGATGAGAAAAATAAACAGAGGGAAATCTCCCAGCAGCTAGGCTAAATATGAGATGGAAAAATAACCAGAGGGAAAGCTCCCATTAGCTAGGCTAAGAATGAGATGGAAAAATAAACAGAGGGAAAGCTCCCAATAGCTAGGCTAAAAATGAGATGGGAAAAAACCAGAGGGAAAGCACCCATTAGCTAGGCTAAGAATGAGATGGGAAAATAAACAGAGGGAAAGCTCCCAATAGCTAGGCTAAAATGAGATGGGAAAAATAACCAGAGGGAAAGCTCCCAGTAGCTAGGCTAAGAACGAGATGAGAAAATAACCAGAGGGAAAGCTCCCAGCAGCTAGGCTAAAAATGAGATGGGAAAAATAACCAGAGGGAAAGCTCCCATTAGCTAGGCTAACAATGAGATGGGAAAAATAACCAGAGGGAAAGTTCCCAATAGCTAGGCTAAAAATGAGATGGGAAAATTAACCAGAGGGAAAGCACCCAGTAGCTAGGCTAAGAATGAGATGGGAAAAATAACTAGAGGGAAAGCTTCCAGTAGTTAGGCTAAGAATGAGATGGGGAAAATAACCAGAGGGAAAGCTCCCAGTAGCTAGGCTAAGAATCAGATGGGAAAAATAACCAGAGGGAAAGCTCCCAGGCTAAGAATGAGATGGGGAAAAATGACCAGAGGGAAAGTTCCCAGTAGCTAGGCTAAGAATGCGATGGGGAAAATAACTAGAGGGAAAGCTCCCAGTAGCTAGGATAAAGAATGAGATGGGGAAAATAACCAGAGGGAAAGCTCCCAGTAGCTAGGCTAAGAATGAGATGGGGAAAATAACCAGAGGGAAAGCTCCCAGTAGCTAGGCTAAGAATGAGATGGGGAAAATAACCAGAGGGAAAGCTTCCAGTAGTTAGGCTAAAAATGAGATGGGGAAAATGACCAGAGGGAAAGCTCCCAGAGCTAGGCTAAGAATGCGATGGGGAAAATAAACCAGAGGGAAGCTCCCAGTAGCTAGGCCTAAGAATGAGATGGGGAAAATAACCAGAGGGTAAGCTCCCGGTAGCTAGGCGAAGGAATCAGATGGAGAAAAATAACCAGAGGGAAAGCTCCCAGTAGCCAGGCTAAGAATGAGATGGGAAAAATGACCAGAGGGAAAGCTCCCAGTAGCTAGGCTTAGAATGCGATGGGGAAATAACCAGAGGGAAAGCTCCCAGTAGCTAGGCTAGAATGAGATGGGAGAAATAACCAGAGGGAAAGCTCCCAGTAGCTAGGCTAAGAATGAGATGGAGAAAAATAACCAGAGGGAAAGCTCCCGTAGCTAGGCTAAGAATGAGATGGAGAAAAATAACCAGAGGGAAAGCTCCCGGTAGCTAGGCTAAGAATGAGATGGGAAAAATAATCAGAGGGAAAGCTCCCAGTAGCTAGGCTAAGAATGAGATGGAGGAAAAATAACCAGAGGGAAAGCTCCCAGTAGCTAGGCTAAGAATGAGATGGAGAAAAATAACCAGAGGGAAAGCTCCCAGTAGCTAGGCTAAGAATGAGATGGGGAAAAATAACCAGAGGGAAAGCTCCCAGTAGCTAGGCTAAGAATGAGATGGAGAAAAATAACCAGAGGGAAAGCTCCCAGTAGCTAGGCTAAGAATGAGATGGAGAAAAATAACCAGAGGGAAAGCTCCCAGTAGCTAGGCTAAGAATGAGATGGAGAAAAATAACCAGAGGGAAAGCTCCCAGTAGCTAGGCTAAGAATGAGATGGGGAAAAATAACCAGGGGGAAAGCTCCCAGTAGCTAAGCCTAAGAATGAGATGGAGAAAATAACCAGAGGGAAAGCTCCCAGTAGCTAGGCTAAGAATGAGATGAGAAAAATAACCAGAGGGAAGAGCTCCAGTAGCTAGGTAAGAATGAGAATGGGAAAAATAAAACAGAGGGAAAGCTCCCAGTAGCTAGGCTAAGAATGAGATGGGAAAAATAATCAGAGGGAAAGCTCCCAGTAGCTAGGCTAAAGAATGAGATGGGAAAAATAATCAGAGGGAAAGCTCCCAGTAGCTAGGCTAAGAATGAGATGGGGAAAAATAACCAGAGGGAAAGCTCCCAGTAGGTAGGCTAAGAATGAGATGGGAAAAATAACCAGAGGGAAAGCTCCCGGTAACTAGGCTAAGAATGATATGGGAAAAATAATCAGAGGGAAAGCTCCCAGTAGCTAGGCTAAGAATGAGATGGAAAAATAATCAGAGGAAAGCCCCAGTAGCTAGGCTAAGAATGAGATGGGAAAAAATAATCAGAGGGAAAGCTCCCAGTAGCTAGGCTAAGAATGAGATGGGAAAAAATAATCAGAGGGAAAGCTCCCCAGTAGCTAGGCTAAGAATGAGATGGGGAAAAAAAACCAGAGGGAAAAGCTCCCAGTAGCTAGCTAAGAATGAGATGGGAAAAATAATCAGAGGGAAAGCTCCCAGTAGCTAGGCTAAGAATGAGATGGGAAAAATAATCAGAGGGAAAGCTCCCGGTAGCTAGGCTAAGAATGAGATGGGAAAAATAATCAGAGGGAAAGCTCCCAGTAGCTAGTCAAGAATGAGATGGGAACAATAATCAGAGGGAAAGCTGACAGTAGTAGGCTAAGAATGAGATGGGGAAAAATAACCAGAGGGAAAGCTCCCAGTAGCTAGGCTAAGAATGAGATGGAGAAAAATAACCAGAGGGAAAGCTCCCGGTAGCTAGGCTAAGAATGAGATGGGAAAAATAATCAGAGGGAAAGCTCCCAGTAGCTAGGCTAAGAATGAGATGGGAAAAATAATCAGAGGGAAAGCTCCCAGTAGCTAGGCTAAGAATGAGATGGGAAAAATAACCAGAGGGAAAGCTCCCGGTAGCTAGGCTAAGAATGAGATGGGAAAAATAATCAGAGGGAAAGCTCCAGTAGCTAGGCCTAAGAATGAGATGGGAAAATAAACATGATTCATAATTTCATGAATGTCAATTAAAACAGGAAATGATGGAAAACATTCGCTCAATTAGTTTATGTTTTATTATTTATTGATGAAAGTTGTGTCCGTTTCTTGTGAATATTACATTATACGAAGTTGTAAGTTCACTTTAACAATTTTAATATTTTCTGATTTTTGGTTTATTGTATTGTAAGAGAGGCATATATTCTCTTGTGAGAAATTTGTAACAAGGAAACTGCCAACCATTGCACGTCGAAACCTGCCTTGAAATTTCTTCCAGAGAAGCATTGTGATGTACAAAAGGCCATGTCCAAAAAAAAAAACAAATTTGCCATTTTAACTGCAAGAAACCGAATTAAAATGCCAAACCTCTTTATTTAAACTATAGGGAAGTAATATAACTCCTGTATTGGCAGACTGGAAAATCCTCACTACCCGTCTTCCGCGCCGTGTCCCGCCTCACTCCACTCTGTGCTTAACTCATGCGGGGACGTACATATGCTCGGTACAGTGGGTTGCCATTGCTGGATTCTTGCTTCGATTTCTGTGACTTGCACTTTAAAACGGCAGATATTTTTGTGGACGCGGTCTTATACTATATCATGAAGCGATGTTTTTGATAAACAGGCGAGTAAACCTTTGCCTAATTCCTTAAAATAATTCACCAAATAAAATACAAACTAATGCATCATATACTAATTTAAATCATTATTACTATTATTATTATAATAATTAAAAACATTATAGGTACATCACAACGCTTTTCTGGAAGAAATTAAAATGTAGGTTTCGGCATGCATGATTAATAGTTTCCCTTGTACGAAACAAATAGACGAAGGAAACGGAATCGAGACTTTTCGTGACCATTTTCTTATTTCATCTTATTTACTGTCGCTTTGACTTCAAGATAATAGCTTAGATATTCAAGGCGTAACTATTAGATTGTGTGTCTATAGTGTGTTGGCCTATTGGTATATATAATTGTTTTAGACAAGGTGAATATGATATGACTGATTATAATGATCTAATGATGTACGGGAACAATTTGAGCCATATCATTTCCTTAGCCTACATATGTATTACAGGAAGAGAAAAGCTCGCCAGGAAATTTGTTCTGACAGGGGATCAAACCCGGGACCGCTGCCTATGAGGCATAGTTGTTACCCTTAGACCATAACGGTGAACCCTCCTGATTTTAATAGTTTTCATTTTTTAATTTGGGGATATTTTAAGACTTAGGATATGCAGTTGCGATAAAAGATATACACGTTTTAAAAAATACCTACGTCTGTCCAATCCACTTCCAGCAATAAAGAAAAAGCGTTTAATGAATGTATGATTTCTTATGACGTAGGATAGTAGGTTCCATTACAATCGATGAAGGTCATAGGAACGCTTTATGTGAAGAGCAGATCACATCATACAATACAAATTGATAATGATAGAAAACAATAGACCATATCTCAGAGTATATTAAACATTGGACTCTGATTTACCGTATAGGAATGTTATTTATTTTTTATTTCATTAAATAGTTTATCACTTCACGTGTTAGATCCTTATGTTCATAACACTATACATAAATTAATTTATTTCGTTGCACTATGGATTCAATGCTGTTAGTTTATGCTAATGCTGTAATATAGGCTATTAGACGATAGCGAGGAGATACCAATACACACACTCTATTGAGTAACACTAAGAAATTGAGACTGGAAGTAAACATCAATAAAACTAAATAACATGGTCACACATAGAAATACATTATATACGGATTACCTTATCATTTATTGTTTTGAGGCGGTTAAAGTGGGCTTGGGTTCACTTTACATGAATAAGTATATTTTATCACGAGGATGCTATCTGTAAAAGCCAAGTACTTAATTAATTTTATTTAATATCATTTGTTAATTTTACTAAACCCAAAGATAATCGCTATTTGCAGATGAATGACGTGTGAAAGTTAGATAAATCGCTATCTGCAGATGAATGACGTGTGAAAGTTAGATAATCGCTATCTGCAGATGAATGACGTGTGAAAGTTAGATAATCGCTATCTGCAGATGAATTACGTGTGAAAGTTAGATAATCGCTATCTGCAGATGAATGACGTGTGAAAGTTAGATAATCGCTATCTGCAGATGAATGACGTGTGAAAGTTAGATAATCGCTATCTGCAGATGAATGACGTGTGAAAGTTAGATAATCGCTATCTGCAGATGAATTACGTGTAAAGTTAGATAATCGCTATCTGCAGATGAATGGCGTGTGAAAGTTAGATCATGCTATCTATGCTGGATGAATGACGTGTGAAAGTTAGATAATCGCTATCTGCAGATGAATGACGTGTGAAAGTTAGATCATCGCTATCTGCAGATGAATGACGTGTGAAAGTTAGATCATCGCTATCTGCTGATGAATGACGTGTGATAGTTAGATAATCGCTATCTGCAGATGATTGACGTGTGAAAGTTAGATAATCGCTATTTGCAGATGAATGACGTGTGGAAAGTTAGATCATCCGCTATCTGCAGATGAATGACGTGTGAAAGTTAGATAATCGCTATCTGCAGATGAATGACGTGTGAAAGTTATTATCAATAATTTTTCAAAACATTAATTAAATATCAACGCTTTTTAATTACGATCGGCCATAAATACGTTCAGATTAATCTTCAAAAATAGTAGAGTTAATAAACTTAAAAATAGACTAAATGCTAGGGTGGACTCTGGGGTCCACTTTACCCGAATACGGAGGTTAAAGTTGTTCTCTCTCTTTTATTGTAAAAAGTTATAAATTATGAAGACGTTTCCATATTTGAATAAAATAACAAAGCTATTTCACAGTTATAACACTAATGATAATCACTGTAATTAAACAAAATTCAAATCCCTCAATTAAAAGAAAAAACAACAAATTCAAAATTACCCGAAATTCCTCTTCATATATGCAAATTATATTTAATTACAAAGGAAACAATTTCAGATTACTAAAATGTATATTTAACAGTAATACAATTTGCATGTAATGACAAAATGTCCACAATTATAAAAAACACACAACCACACACTCTCTCTCTCACACACACACACACACACATATATATATATATATAATCAAATATATTATAGAATGTTAACAATGGGTAAAGGGAACTAAATCATTTGTTTATGTTATATAATATAATTCGTTCACCGCTCGTGCTAGCGTCGATACTTCGTACGCAGCGAGCCCGGATTGCATACCCGGTCGACCAAAGTTTCCTGAATGAGGATTTTTTCAGGTTTTTCTTCCTATTTAAAATAAATGCTAGGAAACGTTTTTCTCAAACGGTATCCAAAATCAGCTGGTTGTCTTAATCATTTTTATCATCCATGCATTGCATGAATATGTGTGTATGAACGATGCGTTTCGTAATAGTGCTGTATTGTCTAGAGCATTCACTCATTCGGGGAGGCTCTCCATGTCCTTGTGTGGTCAAAAATGTTTGTGTGTGATCCAAAATTTAAAAACCCTCTTCCGACAGGCCCGGGTGGCATTGTGCGTGCAAAAGTACCTATGAACTATGAACTACAAGGTGGAGAATAATAAGAATAAGAATAATAAAAAGGACATGTTATGTAGTACTCCTATATATAACGAATAACTTCGAGGGAAGTAAATGAGTGGCATCCGATAGGAACTGGGACAGCTGTAGAAAGAATGGCTATTTCATTGCGTCTGAGGCAATTCGCATTATTTAAAACATTCTTCGTTGTTTCTGTTCCTCTTGACGATAATAAAAGACGCCTTTTCCCACTATACAATTCTTGATAAATGAATTGTGTTTAGTTCCAAACACCTCAAATTATGAGATAACCTATTTATAATGTTTGCTATTTTCATGAATTTAAGTCTACATTATTTTTCATAAGTAATGCCACGAGTGATTTCCAAATCATCGATAAATTCACGACTCACGAAGTGAGGAGTGTATTTATCTAGAGAATTTGGAAATCAAGAGTGGCATTTGTTAGGACTATTTAACGAATACAATTAAGCTGTTTACTTGTTACTCACAAATCATTATTTAACTATAGTTATTTTAAAATATTTATATATTTAATGTAAACGGTGATGTTTGAAAACAAATCAGAAACGATAGGTACGCTTCATCTGCTTCTTTTGTTTATCACTGCAACCAGATCATACTATTTATTGCCAAGGAACGCAATATTGTAAGAATGCTATCTAGTGGAGAAAAAATGAAACACATCAAACTGTATATTAATTCATTTCTGATGTCGTATGATGTAAATATGACAATTATATATTTCTGGATTATTATGGGAAAAATACATTTAAGAAAGTGCAAACAGTGGTTTCTTTTTTTGGTGGTATAATCAATTGCTTCAAATGTTTTTATATTAACTCCCGCATGCGGCATGTGTTGACATTCATGCACTATATATACAATCTGGTAGCCGTATTTCTCACAGGCTCTGTCACTCTGCAAAATAATGGTCAGACCTATTCAGAATATTAAAAAGGAGGAGCTTTCTTTAATATGGTATTATAACACTGATAAATATTTCGTGAAATACGACTCTGATTGGTTGTAAAACAGAAATCATTGAAACGTGATTGGTCATTGACTCCCTTTTGGGGCATGAGTTAAATAGTCAAAGTAAATAACAGAAAACGTAAGTTCTTACACCTGGGAATTTTACTAACAATTTATTTTTATATCTAAATGTCTTTAACGTGCCACAAATGTGTGATATTAAACCATAGCTTTTGAGTTCCCATCCGAAGGAATTCCGTTCGTCTTACAGGAAAAATTCATTTGATGGAACCAAAACTGAGCAGCTATGTTTTGTACATAGCTAATATAATTATACATTTGTAAATGTGTATTGGTCAGAATTGAAATAATCTTATTTCTCTAGCAATATGCAAAATACCTTACCTATTTCTAATTCAAGAAGTGAGTCTAACGAAAAGTAAACAGTTTGTTCCTCATCACAGAGCGGCGACGGTTTTCTTGTTCAACAGAAGAAACTGGTATCTCATCACAAGTCAAAAGAGCCTGTTTCACACTGGGCGGCAGAATTAAAACGTCTTATTTTGTAACCATGTTAATATTTTCGTTTTGTATTTTTGAGGGTTGCTGCTAAATTGCCTTCAAATTTATTGGTGTAACAAGGGAACTGTCAACCATTACATGCCGAAACCTACCTTGAAATTTCTCCCAAAAAAAGCGTTAAAATATGCCAACCGTGTCCAAAATATATGTGTAATTTTTAATTGCAAGATACTAAAATTCAGCGCCAAAGCTTTAATTTTAAGCTACATGGAAGTAACACAACTCCTGAATTGGTGAAATGGATAACCCTGACAACCTACCCGCACGCCGCAATACTCGTCCTCCAAAGCGCCACAGGCCTGGAAGACCCTTGGCCTACCAGTCGGCTGCCGGCCTCACATCTATATGTGTTAATCATAGAGGTAGATGATCATCCAACTAGCCTAGGGGCGACATGTGGTTAGCATGTGGAGTCCCCCAGCCGTTATAGCGGTTTTCGGAAAATGGAGCCGCTACTTATTTTAGCTACTTATTTTGGGTGGTCATAGGTCCCATACTTGCCGAAATTCCATGAGAAAATTAATTTTTCCATGGAGACTCGAATCAGCGCAAGTCCCATAGCTCTGCGCCAAGACATCTTGTCTCGACTGTGGCACGAAACGTCCTACCACACTAAATTCCGCTTTACTCACGCAGGGACTTCAACTACTTCGCACAGTGGATTGCCATTACGAGATTCTGGCTTCAATATCTTTGCCTTACAGTTAAAAACGGAAGATACTTTTTTTTTGACATAACCTTGGTACTTCACCATGCTTCTTTGGGATAAATTTGAAGGTAGGTTTCGACCTCCAATGGTTGGCAGCTCCCTTGTAAGTGTAGCTTTCTGGGTGTGCATCATGGGCGTGATCCTGACAAAAGTCCGGTAAAATATTTCTAGCTGGAGAAATTAGAAAACACAACATCCTTAAAAAGTGAACTAATAGGTGTTGTAGAAATGTAAAATAACTTCTCATGGCATCCGAAATAGGGAGTCCACTCATTCTTACCTTACCTTAATATGCCCGATTTAGAGCTCTCTATTTCCTGTACTAATTTCACCCAATACTCGAGTGGCATTCTATACATACTAATCGGTAAAAATCATAAAACGGCCAGAAACAATATCTATCTTCTTCTTCCTCTTCTTTCTTCCAGTGTAGACAAGGTGTCTGTTCCTCTTCAATGTATTGCCTCAATTTTAACTTTCCATCTTTTCTTCGGGAATCCAATATTTATTTTCCCAGTTGAGAATTCATCCCTAGTCATTTTCCCTATTCTGTCGTTTGACATTCTGTTTATATGTTCATTCCATTTTTTCTTCCTCCTGTTATTTATCCAATTTGAAATTTGTTCTATTTGTAAATGTCCTCTTATCTTACTTACTTACTCACTGGCACTATCGAAACCGTAGGTTCATGACCGCCGGACATAAGCTCTACATACATCCCTATCCTGAGCTAATCCTTTCCGATCATTCCCTGCATAATCG
Source organism: Diploptera punctata (assembly GCA_030220185.1). Classification (NCBI taxonomy): domain Eukaryota; kingdom Metazoa; phylum Arthropoda; class Insecta; order Blattodea; family Blaberidae; genus Diploptera; species Diploptera punctata. The sequence continues at coordinate 88,230 of JASPKZ010000460.1, read as the reverse complement.
ACTTCCCTCAAATCATAGTTAATGTTATTCTCCCACTTCATTCTTGGTCTACCAACTGGGCGTTTTCCCTCTGGCTTTCCTACAAGAAGTTTCCATGCACGTCTTTCATTCCCCATACGCGCAACATGTCTTGCCCATCGCAGTCTACGAGACTTAACTGTTCTTATTATATCTGGATTCCTGTAAAGACCATGTAGTTCATTGTTATGAAGTCTTCTCCATTCACCTTTTGTTCATCTCTCTTCGGTCCAAAATTGTTTCCTAAGTACTTTATTCTCAAATACTTGTAATCTCCTTTCCTCCCTTAAAGTAATAGTCCATGTTTCGCATCCATGTAATATAACGAGTAAATCTTCTCTTATCTTATCACTTCTAATGTGATCTCTTAATGTTATGTTTTCTATTGTTCGCAGAACTGTCATTTCACATGCTTCCAGTAGGCGTCGGATATGACTTGTTTGTGGTCTAGTTTCTGCTGTATGTGTACAAAGTAGTTTGATTACCGATTTATATATTTTAGTTTTAGCATCTTTTCTTGGATATTTATATTCCAAATTGTTTCTTTTAAACCACCTGATTTGATTTGTGAATGATAAAGAAACAATGCGAAATAAAGAATTATGAAAAAAAAAAGAACTAGCCAGAAAGAAATTAAAATAGAAGTAAAAAAGCGAAAATGGAATTGGATAGTACATACATTAAGAAAATGCCATGATTCGATTAAATGAATTGCATTGGATTGGGACCCCCAAGAACACAGGGGAAGAGGCAGGCCGAAACAGACATGAAAGAGAACCATCCTTGAATACATTGTAAAGGAGGGAAGTAGAGAAGGTTGTTCATAATATGATCCGTTGACGACACTTTGTGGATGTCCTATGCTCCTGATAGGAGATAAAGATGATGATGATGGGTAAAATCTGAATTTATGTGTTTCACGCATTATAAAACAGCAAGTGTCTAAATATGTTATGTTTCGTCCGTTGTGAATGCATGAAATTTTAATTAATTTAAATTTGCATTATTCCATTTCTCGTTCAAATTGTTTAAAAGGGTAGATTTGAGGTTTATTGAATTTTAAAAATATTTAAAACAGATTATAAGCCTATGTTATAAATATTCAATTACTAGGAAAATGTATTATAGCTGTGTACGTTATTTTTGATCTATTGAATAAATACTAAGTCTAAATGAATAGTTGATCATGTAACATACATTTTCAGTAAGTTATTTATTGATTTTTAAGGATTTCATAAAATTTTCACATACGTAACGCATTCAGCGATGTAGAATGAAATTCATTAACAATGAAAATTAAATAGAGAGCTTAAACAAAGCTTATTATTAGAGATAATTATTATTGATAAAACGAGTTGGTTCAAGCGATAGCATTTCAGTCTTAAATTCGTAAGTCAGTTAAAATTCTGATAAATATCAATCAGATTATTTTTATCGGTCTTCTTTAGATAGCAACGAATGTTATCGTAATAGCCATTTTAAAATTAATTACATTGAAAATAGATAGACTAAACTATTGGAAGGGTCATATAGAAAGAATGGAAGACAACCACTTGAAAAAAGAGCTAAAGAAGATAGACCAATGGACGGGAGAAGAACAAGAGGAAGACCAACCAAGAGATGGATAGACAGTGAATCTACGTCCAATACGTCTTTCTCCGAGGAGTGATTTTCGAAATAAACAGGATGAAAATCCTAAAAATTATGATTAAGAAGAAGAAGAAGAAGAAGAAGAAGAAATCAGTTAACTTCTACTGAAAATGCATTCCATACACACCATACACATGTCCAAGCTTCTGGATACAACCTGAGAGTTTGATAGTGAAATGATCGTACAAGTTAAAGATTCTATAAATATGAATGAAACATAAATGGATATAGAAAATCTAGTCCACTGATGATTTACTTGGACCCATATGGCATAATCAATTAAGTAATATTAACAAAAAAAACACATTAACATTCATAAATAGAATTAACTCACAGTCACTATCAAACCTAGAGATTCATGGCCGCGTAGACATAAGCTCTCCATACATCTCAATCCTGGGCTAACATTTCCCAATCACCCCTGCATAATATTCTTAAATATAATTATAATAGACAGTGGATACACACCCGATACTTCTTCATCCGAGGAGTGATTTGGGAAATAAACAGGATGAAGATCCTATAAATTACGAATAAGAAGAAGAAGAATATTACACTAAATTATATTACAAATAATATAAAAACAAACTTATAAATTAGTATTAATTCACTAATATATACTAACTGGCGTTGTATTAACATGAAATGTACACTGCAATTTTTAATATTTTATAATTCATAGTAGTTATAGATAGATAGATCATCGGTTGATTAATGTCTTTGACATCGTCCGATTCCTAATAGCCAATTTTGTCGGTCCATCCAATCTCCTGGTTGTAGATGTTTCTCCTTCATGTATAAACATATTCCCTGACTCCAGGAGGTTTTTAGGTCTTCCTCTGCCTCGTCTTCCCTCAGGTTTCCATTCCAATACAGAAACCCCTCTTTTAGCACTTTCATTCTTTTTAACACACTGTAAATATGAACATACGATCCAAAAGTTTCTATTCCTTCTCCTTTTTTCTTTGTTTCTGTCAGTACGATTATGTCCTGCTTCAAATCCTCAATCTGTTTAAGGACCTCCTCCATTATTATTCCTTATGCCTTGTACGCTCCATGTTCCAATTAGCAGAGATCGTTTCCGTAGCTTGATTCGTCTTCCTTTTAATCTGACCGACTTATCTCTATTAGGTTTTTTAGCATTTCAATTTTTTTTTCTGATGGGAGGGAGCTGGCCTACGTCATTAACCCCCAACTTGGAGGAACAGGGATTTTTTCAGGTGTCCATTCTTAGATCAATTCCTTTCACTACAGCTAAGTGCCTGATCTGCCCTTTAGGAAGAATTTGACAGAAAGATAAGTAGTTATTATATTGTATATATAATTTATATTGTAAATATGTAGTTATAATATTTGGCTGGTTGAGCGGAAGACAAGGCCTTATGGCCTTCACCCTGTCAGAATAAATAAAACATTATTATTATATTTATAATAATAATAATAATATTATTATTATTATTATTACTATTATTATTGAACGGGATTATAGGGACTAAGAACATGGAGTGGATGGATAGAGACGAGGGGAGAAGGAAAATTAAACTTTACGCACAGAAAGCGTAAACTTTGAAAATCTTTATATAAATAAAAATTATTATTATTATTATTATTATTATTATATTTAACTTGAAAACATGTTTAATAATATATCGTATTAATGTTATTTATCATTATTTTAGGATTTTAGATACATATTATTATCCACTTAAATTAGAGTAATTGGGAAAACTTCAATGGGGTCAGATATATAAATAAAACAATTATTTATTGGAGTTAGGGCCCTCTGAGTCTAGCAAAAGCCTCACACAATTCAGGAATTTGTAGACTAATCTAGTTTAGTTGCGCTTATTCCCCTAAAGATTTTATGACTGGCATGCAGTCAACATACCGTCTCAATTAGACATATACTAAGCAGCTAATGTATTACTAGGTAAGTTTTGCTTAGAGGCTCATTTTTTCAGACTTAAGTTTCTTTTATGAGCTTGAAAATCTTCAGACTCGATATCCAAAGGCTTAAAGCCGCTCCCTTAGGAAATATTCCTTCGATTTTTCCACCTAAAAATCCATTCATCGACTCATTTATAAATGTTCCCTTGGAATAGCGCATTAGTTATAAAATCGATAATGTGTCCAAAATTTTCACTATCGTTTCCAAATTTTTATTCTTGCTTGCCGATCGTTTTCGAACCCGTGACCCTCGGTACTAGATGAAAAATATAATACTAGTAAATTAATAAATAATAACAGTAATGATAACAAATACTAAATAGTTACAAATATATATATATCTATATATATTTATATTTATTTATTTATTTAATAACAATTAAATTAATAATATTAATGTTTAGTGTGAAAATAAATACGTACCATTAGTGGTATAAACTTTGATATTTACTGCTCTCTTTAGGGGTCTCAACTATTTATTTACTTTTAGGTTTTAGATATTTTAATAATATAATAATAATAATAATAATAATAATAATAATAGTAATGATTTATAATAGAGTAATTTTCGTGTATTATATTATTTCCCGGTGTTGTTTAAAATATTACAGAGCTGTAATTTTAAAGATATTGGAATATTTTAAATATTTTAACAAAAAATGTTAGTTTCTCAAGATTTGGTAACATTTGTTTGAGGATTCGTAAAGAGAAAGTGAACGGCAAGTGTTACAGAGGCCTAAAGAGATAGAGACGTGAATCATTGGGGACCACCCCGTAGACACGTCCATCCCCCTCCACTTACCAGCACTACAGGAATGGGAAATCAGGGAACATTATTGTGATTTCCAATGGGAATCTGGCCCACCTTTATTACTATGTAAGACACGGCCGTGTAACCACATGTCACAGAAATACGCTTTCTAGGTTATGCCAAATATACTCCGGAGCCTCTTTTTGCTAATTTGTAATCTAGCAGCTAAGATTTTGTTCCTTCACACCATTAAACTCTAGTTTTGGTTTATCATCATCATCATCATCATCATCAAACTTCACGGATTAGGTCTTTGTCTGTTTTGATCTCACATCTGTTCAGCGCTTTCTCGGTCTTCCTACCGATCTTCGTCATTCAGAATTATACATCAGAGGCATATTCGGTATCCTATCCTCTGCCATTCTTTGCAGATGTTCTATCCAATTGTGCCTGTATTCTTCTATTTCTTGAGGAAGTGGTTGAACTTTTAGTTCTTCTCTAATATCCTTATTTATAATATGTTGTTCTCTTGTACTACATTTCACAGCCCATAGGAATCTCATTTCCGCTGCCTGAATTTCACTTTTTTCTTTTTCCTTCAGGACCCAGGCCTCACTTCCATACATCGCCACTAGTAGTGCCATTGTTGAGCAAAATCTTAGCTGCGTATCCTTTCTTACTTTGTTCCTCAGTGTTCGTCTGATTGTTCCACAAATATGTTGAATGTTTTGCATTTTCTTATTTATATCTTGTTCTTCTTCATAAGTTATATAGCAGCCCAAATATTGGAAGTATGTAATGTGCTCCAACGCTTTATCCTTTATTACTATTTTTGTTCTTACCGGGTAATTTTTTGTTTCATTATTAAAATAATTAAATATTTCCATTCCCAAGCGGCATCTGTGAGAACATGTGGCAAATTCGAATATTCCGGAGGGTCTTTTTTCATTAGTTAGGGTAAGCTCGAATGAATCGGAACAAAATAGAAAAAAATGTAATACAGATTTCATTACCCATAAGACATATATGTTTTGTACTTCATGATATAATATAATCTTTAGTCAACATTTTCTGCCAGTTATAGTTTTAGCAATCATTGACATTTATATTCCAGTACTGCATATTCATCCTGATTTATTGGGGTAAATAGGGACAGTCTTTTGAATGAATCGGGACAGTTTTCACATTACTTCCCTCGGTTAAATATTTAATTCTCAGAAATTTTGAACACAATTTTATAACATAATTTTCTCTGTAGGCCTAAACTATCATAGAATAGTATTTATTCATTTATAGTAGGTCTACTAACATTTTTTCTTCCCTCAGTTCCAACACACCAACCATTCACGTCCTTTACCTATGACATCAGATGCATTCTCTCAGATTTCATGAAATGGGATAAAACCCACACATAGTGTTGTTCTGTTCCGCTCTTCAATATCATCATCATAATTTTCTTTTTCTTACTTAGATTCTGACGATGATAAATTTGTGCTTCTCCGCGAAGCAAAAAAGTTACATTTTAAAAAATTTAAAAATCCAATTCAAATCCACTTGAAGACAACTGAAGAACACTTTATACCAACTGATTTTTTTCAGCGAATCGTCACTCCCATTGTTACGGTGACAGTGAAGACACACACGAGGTACCCCAAATAACTCTGCCGCATGATACAATCTCATCCCCTTATGGAATGCTTCAATAGTTCTAATGCATATCAATTTCTGTCCAATTCTGTTTAGAATTACACATGCAGCACAATAGTTACAAATAAATTAGGGAATTACGCTATCCCTATTCAGTCGAAATATGATGTTTCAATTTTCATAGATTGGCAACCGTTATCGACAAAGATGAGAATTGTCGCAATCTCTTTGGTGGGATTAATTCCGCAAATAATAATTCGAAATAGAACCATTAGTTAATAAGAGACACGCGTAATAAAAAAACGAAAATCTTAAATACAAGAAGTTACCATTTCATTTAACTTCATTGTTATGAAATCAAATAACCAATCGAGAACCAAAATGCCATACAACTAATTTTGTTACATGAAGTACAGAGGTTAGTTGATAGATGCCAGCACTTAGGCTCGGAGGCTTAGATTTCAGTAGAGAGTACAAAATTTAAATATGTCCTTATCCAGCTCGTCCCGATTTAGCTGAGTCTACCCTATAGTCAATCTAAGTGGATCCGGAATGTCTTTTTTCGCTATTCATAGTATATTCAGTCTTTATGTATCGTATATGATACAAACGTAGTATAATATTGTACCCAGTGTATAAATTACTGAATATATATTTGTTGTATCATGTTATCTCTTCTTCTTCTTCGGCTTTCCCCCACTGATAGGTTTGCCGTCTTCAGTTTCCATTTATGTCTATCATTCCAATCTCCCTCTTCCAAATTCCTATCCTCCATTATTGTTCTGACGTAGGTTTTCCATTTCCATCTTGGTCTACCACGTTTATTTCTTCCAGGGGGTGACCATTGGTATATATTTTTTGGCCATCTTTCATTTTCCATTCTTTGTTATCATGTGTTAACATATATTAAAGTGATTCATGAATATATTTATATTATTTTTCTGTTTACGTTGGTAGTAGCACAATATAAATCGTTAAAGACTAATAAAATATACTATGTCATGTATAATAAAAACTCAATGATCATCAAATTCACTCCCTTTCATATGTAAGTTACTTTTCTACTCGGTAACGCATTCAACGGAACAAAATTACGACTTTCTAAATTTCGGGGATCATATAATGTAGACAACATTTGAAGCCCAAGAGCATTTCCTGCTTTAGATATTAATATTGCTTTACATTAAAAAAATCCATTAAACATAAAAACAAATATTGTCATAGATTAAATTCAGGGCTGAGAGGGGCCAATGCTTATAAATTACAAGTTTTCTTAAGATCTGCAGGAGGATTTCACTTATGTTTTCAGGAGATATTATCCTTGAAGACAATATTTAACGGAAATATTTCTTTTATAAGTCATTATGGATGGATATACCCTAAAATGTTAAAAATGGAGCAAAAATACACGTTGAAAGTATTAAATAGCAATAATTAATATGTATTAGAAATAACATTCTCCATGTGTGGTTAAAAATGAATGAATATATGTAAGTATGAAATTCGTCCTCTCTCTCGATAGGTCGTATCCCAATAGGTCCCGGAAGGCTTGGAGGTAAAAATACCTAGAAAAGGAAATATTAACATAAGGCATTGATAGAGAGAGAGAGAGAGAGAGAGAGAGAGAAGAGAGAGAGAGAGAGAGAGAGAGCTTACTTCTGAAAATGAGTGGTTATATTGCGGTTTAGATATACATATAAAAGGACGGTTGGAAATTCACTTTGTTTCATCCAGATTTCCATAATGTTCTTTCCATAAAACTATATTAGACATAATATATTCATATTATTTATACCTGTTTCCCTAGAAACTGTTATATTTTGTAAATTCTGTGTGAAAATGTGAGTAAGTTCGAAGTTGTTGAACATGTTTGAAGGCTTAAACTTAACACAAGTACATGTAGAAACTTTGCTTGCCCTAGCACATGCGCAGTGTTATTATTAACTGAATGCATAAACAAGTTTAGTCCAGAACAAGACACTATAATATATACAGAAACTTGTGCAGCCTCTCACACTAACATACTATGCACAAAAACTTATAATACACAAAACGTAGGAAATAAAAATTTACAGCCATTGTAGAAGGCAATGTACAATAAATCAAGTTTTCCGGTGGAATAATCATTTGAGGGGTCAATACATAATTTTGCAAAGAGTTTGGTTAGTTGTTATTAATATATAAAATTATGAAATATTTACTTAAAAGGTAACTTTATTGGTTATTTACCTGTAGCCTTTCGGGACTAAGGAGTTAGACAAGGGTGTAGTCTATCGCCCACTCTTTTTAATATATATATATATATATATATATATATATATATCGACGACATTATGAAACAATGGAAAATTATAATGGACAATGGCCTTAGATTGAACAATAACTCAAGTATTAATAACTTACTTTTCGCCGATGATTTAGTCTTACTACATCATGATGAAGATCTGTTACAATTGGCTGCTTACAAATTAAATGCAATATGTAGCGATTATAATTTTAAAATTTCAATAAGTAAAACAAAAGTAATGGCATTTTGTGGAAGAGATACTCTGCGTGCAAAAATAGTAATTAGAGACGAAATTATTGAACAAGTATCCCACTTTAAATATTTAGGATGTGACATCAGCTATGGGTATGATAAAGATATTGAACACAAAACACATCAGTTTCAAGCTATTTGTGGTACAATAAATATAACATTGAATAATAAAGCCCATAAGCAAACAAAATTAAAATTTTATAAAACAATGGCTGTCCCTGTCCTTTTGTATGGGAGTGAATCTTGGATTACCACTACCAAACAAGAAAGTAAAATCCAAGCAGACGAGATGAAATTTTTAAGAAGAGTAAAAGGCTGCACTAGAATGGACCAGATAAGAAACGAGGATATCCGTGAAGAACTGCAGATCTACTCCATAAAAGAAAAGATATTTAACAACAAGATACAGTGGTAAGAACGTGTAGAAAGAATGGAAGAAAGTAGATTACCAAATAAAATCGTCCATTATTTTCCAAGAGGAAGAGGAGATGTCGGACGTCCTCGGAAGAGATGATCTTAGATCTATTAGTGAAGACGGAACAGGCAACTCTTGCCTAAACCAGGAAGTGAAGAAGAAGAAGAAGAAGAAGAAGAAGTTTTTGGGACTAGTCCCACCATCAGCAGAAATCAAAATTGGTGTTTCACTGAAGATCTGGTAGAGGGGGTTACACGTACTGGGTGCGTTTTAATTAATCAGATGTTGTTGTTAACTGCCTTCAAAATTTCCTTCTCCTGGAGTACGTTTACCTTAGCTCGATTATTTTCTCTGTGCATTATTGTTAGGGTGTTTTCAATATCTAATATACGATTTCCTTCATGGATAAAGTGTTTTGCATAGCTTTATTTTCCTTCTGTTTTCCTTCTGCGTGAATAAAGTCTCCAAAATATTATTTAAATCTGATGTTAAAACTTCTGTTTGTTCTTCCTATATAAAATTTGTTGCAATCTCTACATGTCAATTTATATACTCCTTTGCTATTGAAAATATTATTTTCTTCCATGTTATTGCTTATTATGTTATTTAATTTATTAGTTCATAAATCTTATTAATAGTTGTTATTTGTGAACTGTAGATCTACAAATGTTCTCTCTTTACAAGAGAATGAGCCAGAGCTAGTGGATCAGTAGTTAACATCTTCACGTCTGGTTTAACATTTGCGGTCAAATGGACCGAGATCGATAGATTTTTCAGTGCATACAATTCCTATGTATGAGTTCCTTCGAAAGGGTGCTAATGCCGTAGATTCTGTATCATAAGATTATGACACATAAAATAAGTCCGAATAAAGAGTCTCTGACCAAACTTTTTCGACCCTTTCACGCCAAGCTTTGAGTAACGATTTTAATGATCATACATATTAAGGACCGTCTTCAAATAAAATTCTACCTACTGTCAACAATTTCAATGATGCTAAAATATATATCTTTGATCAAACTATGATTAGATTCTATTATTCTGAAGCAGATGGCTAAACGTCTCTATTTCGTTGATTATTAGTGATGATTGATCTCAATTTTATGTCACCGACATTTAGTGGTAGGTACCCGGAATATCCTGCTGCATTTGCTGTACATTTGAAGAAAATTCTGTAAAATCTCATTAAAAATTACTCTCGTTATGTGTTAACCTTGAAACTTCTTTATTTTTTTCACCCTTAGTTTAGCTTTTTCCTCCTGGACCTTACGGGGTTACGACCTGTGAAGAGAGAATTTTAAATTCTGGATCGCATAATACCTTTTTGACACAGAAACACATAGAGGACCTTCCTGAATGAATGATGTGATTCAGTGAGAAAACATTAATTGTTAAGATAAAATATACATGTGTGTCTACATGCTAATCGATGCGATTATGATAGTGTGATCATGAAGACAAAGTGGTGTTCGGCGTTATTTGGCCCTTTAAGTTTCGAGATGAGGAAAAACACGAAAAAACTCTTTTAGGTAACCTAAATTTTAAATACCTTTACCGGATTTGTCGGGTCTAAACTCTCTCTGGATTAGTACTACATAATTATTGTTAACAGAAAAACAATTTTTGCACCAAGGGGGCACCCTTTTTCCATAATACAGTTAATGACTTAAGTTCTGATATACTATGAATCGCGTTAAACATCTCATAAAATTAAATTTCTCCTTTCATTAGTGCATTACCTGATGTACTAAACTGTGAGCACACGCCCATTATTTTGAAAATCACATAACATTTTCTGCTATCATCGTCTGTTGTACCTGTCTCCTCACTGTCCCCTTTGTAGTATACACACAACATGCAGACTGACAACAATATTCCACTTTACTTACAAGCTTGATTTATCCACGTCTGCACATAACATCCATAGATGAGCTTGACACCGCTATTAAAACCTTTAAAGCCACGCTTCTAACGGCTCTTCCGATTGTCAACTACCCAAACCAATGTCCATTCTCATTAACGTCCTACTTATCCCACATTTTCGAATTATCTCCTACTAAAATACCAATCAATACTTTTAAAATTCATTACGAAACACAGGTGAGGTCACAATGTAAAAATTAAAATATAAAATAGGTACCTGAGATCGCAGCACAATGACATCAAATCTATCTACAAGATTCTTACTAACAACAATTAGTACCGATTTACATGCTGAGGATGAAGCATATGTTCCGAAGTACTTCACATTTTACAGCCATACAAAGTTGAGGGCGACTGAGTTCTCTGGTACTTGGAAAATTAAATTTAATACTAAAAAATCCCAAATTATCCTTTTTTAATCGATCCTCTGCTCCTCCATAATTTTCGGTAAGCTTTGGAATTCAACCTGCAGTCAAATACCTTGGTCTCCACTTAGACCGAAGTCATTTTCAAAATTCATGTTCGACATGTTTTATCAATAATATTTACATTTTTGTGGTCAAAAATATTGCCAACAAGGAACAAGCTAACATTATACATGACTTAGATCCGTAGCGTATTTTTGTACACTAGTGAAGCTTGCAGTATTCTCGCTAATTAACATAATCGCAAAATTCAAATTATTTAAAACAAATGTATTAAAATTTTATTTTCGATCACCCGCTACTTGATAATCTCTGAGCTTCACAAAGGATTCAACACTCCTACATAGGTGGACTGAATACCGATCGGGTAACTGCAAAGGCTGACACCATTGCCACCAACTCCAAACCCTTAGTGCGAAATATGTCAACCTCAACAGCATGCTACACACACTGAAACATTTTAACTAGTATTAATAGTAACATATTTTACGCGAAATTCCGCTATGGTTGTATGCGGTGTTTCACAACGCCAAACGACGTGTCTCATTTCTCGCTATATATCCGAAAACTAAACTTGGCAAGATCCCTCGTGATCGATTATTCCGATTGAGGTTTTAAGCGGTTTCCCTTAATCCAATAGCAAATGCTGGAATAGAACCCTAAAAGGTCTGCTTCCGACTTCACTCTATCATCTGTCGTAAACTTCAAATTCAAAATTTAAACCGGGGCTACAGGAACCCGGGGTTCTACCTATAAAGGAGAACCAAAACGGATCGCTCACCGCCAACACCTAAGTGATGACCGCAGATCTTTCCATCTATCTATCTATTTCCGGTAACGGCATTCCGACTTTCGTCTTATCGACAACGGGGTTTACGATGCCCCGTTCCAGCGGATGAATCGCCTACCACTATACCATACTGCGGCATCGCAGTTCAATTTCTCACCTGCTTTAACATATAGGCAAGAGTTGGAAGTTGAACTTCTTCAGTTAGCAAATGAAATAAATTATCCGTCAAGAGGAATAGGTACCTCTGAATGGACATACTGGACGGTGAATTTTTGCTTAACAATAAGAAATAGGAGGTCTTCCTAATTACTAAAGAAATATATATTCTGTAAACTAGCAAAATTGGACCATAAATTGGAATTGCTGAGGGATTCCATTATTTTACGCAGTTCCTGCATGACAGACATTCAAAATCCTGTAGATCTTTCGGAACTGGTATCATATTCAGCGAATGGTTGACTTGTTTGTGGTTAGTATATAAGGAGAAAACATGAACTAGGTGAATTCTCGTTTAAAATAATATTATTGTTGATTTTCTTGAAAATTTCTTGTGATCTTACCTTTGCTGATATTCTCTCTTTGCGTTATAGCATTATATATATTCTTTCCATGTGATAAAATATTTCAATAAAATAGTCATAAGTAACGTCACGAGTGATTTCCAAATCATCGATAAATTCACGAGTGACCAAGTGACGAGTGAATTAATGTAAATGATTTGGAAATCAAAAGTGGCATGTTAGGACTATTTAACAAACAAACTTTAAGCCGTTTACTCAAAAATCGATATTTAAATATATCTTCCGGTATTTTAATATATATTTAATGTAAAAGCCGATGTTTGAAAACAAATCTGAATTGTATGGTTATGTTCCATTTGTTTATTCATTGCACCTTCATCCTATTGTGTATTGCCAAATAGGATCGCAATGTTGTAAGAATGCACCCTAGTGGAGAAAAAATGAAACACCTCAAACTGTATATTATAACCAACATTATAGGTTATTAATTAATTTTTTTAGTAAATAACTTAGTTAAATAATTGTTTAAAAAACACAATTATTGAACACACAATTATCGAATGTATAGTTCGAAGCAATCTGTTTATTATTTGTTATATTCAATGTATTTGTTGGAGAGTCAGTCACTGCAAAATATTGCTCTGACCTGTTCAGAATATTAGAAAGGAGGAGCTTTCTTTATCACAAAAGCAGGAGCTGGTAAAGAGAATTCGATAAAGAGTGAGGTGAAACCAGACTGTCATTGATCGTAAAACAAAATTCATGCCCATTTGGGGCATGAGTTAAATAATCAGTGTAACTGGATTTATCTTCTGCATATTTAAAAATCTTAAATGTTCTTTAAACTTGATATTAAAATGTGTACTGATCCGGCGTATGTTGACTTGTTGCAATCTGTACACGTAAATTCGTATACTCCTTTATTGTTGGAATTACTGTTTTCTTCTGTTGTAATTTATTATATTTTTTTTATAAGTATTAATTCACCGCTATAGTCTCGAGGTAGCGTGTTGCCTTGTCACGCAGCGAACCTGAATTCGATTCCCGAACGGAACAAGTTTCCTGGGTGATGTTTTTTTCTGGGGTTTTCCTCACCTGTAAGACAAATTTCAGAAAACTTAAGGACCAAACGGTTCCCGAACATCATCTGGCCATCATTATCATCATTCATATATTCATTAAGTTTAGGATTAAGGCCTCTCCTGATGGATCATTACCATCCTCATCAGCGTAAATCTGCCTAGCAGGCGTCCCAACCTCAGAAGTGTATTACAATAATGTCGTGCCAGGAGAGAATACGGAAGGTTGAAATGAGTAGTGGCATTGAATAAAAAATAATCTGATGCTGGAGAGGTGATCTACAATCGCTAGATGTGCACAACTTGCTCTGATTAAATTCCAAATCCCTATGTAATACTTGTCCACCGCTGTGGTCTCGAGGTAGCGTGCTGCCTTGTCACGCAGCGGGCACGGGTTCGATTCCCGGTCGGGACAGGTTGCTGGGTGAGTTTTTTTTCGGAGTTTTTCCTAACCCGTAAGACAAATGTCAGGAAGCTTAGGGCCCAACGGTCCCCGAAAATCATCCGGCCATGATCATCATCATCCTTATCACTATCATCATCATCCGGCGTGGAAAGCAAAGGAAAGCTATGAAAATGCTATGATTGCAGTGTAAGACCTGTCTTCGGGCAGAATTACTATCCATGGATGGATGTAATACATGTGGTGAGGAAATATAGACTATGCTATATGACGGATATTTTCGACATCACCATCATCGTCATCATCCCTCACACAACACATGGCGGACAATTACATACACTCATATTATACTTTTCCGTGTATTCAATAAATACATCATCTACTGAAAATGGTCTTCCGAAGTAGTGAATAAATTAAAAATAGACCACATTAACGTCATCTATCCGCGTAGCGCATAGAATCCTAAACACAACAATGCAGTGGGTAGCATTTGAACACTCACTCACACACACACACACACACACACACACACACACACACACACACACACACACACACACACACACACACACACACATATATATATATATATATATATGACATAAGAAAAATAAATGCCTGGATGGGATTCGAACCCGAAACTCTGGTTCGGTACCCCAGAGTGTTACCCATTACACTACCAGGCGAATCCAATTCAAACGCTTATATATATATATATATATATATATATAAGAAAAATAAGCGTATATATTATATTCTCCATTATTACTAGATGTCGCGAGAACTTGGTCTTCACTGCCACCTTGTAGCTGACTATAACAAGTAAGAGAATTAAAGAGACTATTTAACTCATGCCCCAAATGGGAGTCAATGACCAATCACGTTTCAATGATTTCTGTTTTACAACCAATCAGAGTCGTGTTTCACCAAATATTTATCAGTGTTATAATTACCATATTAAAGAAAGCTCCTCCTTACAATATTGCGTTCCTTTGGCAATAAATAGTATGATCTGGTTGCAGTGATAACACAAAAGAAGCAGTAGAAGCGTACCTATCGTTTCTCATTTGTTTTCAAACATCGCCGTTTACATTAAATATATAAATATTTTAAAATAACTATAGTTAAATAATGATTTGTGAGTAAACAGCTTAATTTTATTCGTTAAATAGTCCTAACAAATGCCACTCTTGATTTCCAAATTCTCTAGATAAATTCACTCCTCACTTCGTGAGTCGTGAATTTATCGATAATTTGGAAATCACTCGTGGCATTACTTATGATATATATATATATATATATATATATATATATATATATATACTTTGGTTACTGGATTTTAAGAGTGTGAAAAATAATTATACTTAATACCAATAATAACACAATCATAAATTTAATATAAATCTTAAAACGTTTACATCTGCAATACACCTTGCAATATTTCTCCTGTGTCCATCGATTCATCATATTAAAAAATTAGCCATCATCCCTGAACAATCCTTGAACTTTCGTCTATACATATTTATTTAACCATGTGCAATAATACGATGGCAATAAATAAATAAATAAAATAAACCAATGAAATGCTGATAGTGGACGAAAAAATGAAAAGCTAATAATTGATAAACTTTCTCTAATCTAACCATGAATTTTGCATGTCATTGGTTTCTTGGTGGAACACGATAACATTGCCAAGCTCAAAAGTGGTAAACTCTTCTACATACTCAATGTATTTGGAAAATATTACATAAATAGCAGTATTATATTAAATTAATTTCATCACTTTACAATTTATTATTTTCGCATAAATGTATGGCTATATTCTTATTCGAGGAAGCTTTTCAATTCACTCATGCATTTTTCTCAGCCTAAATTTGGTTACTGAATTTTAAACGTGTAAAAATATTAACTGTGAATAATACATGTACTTATAACTTCAATATATATTTTAACATCATACACACTAGAGGCATTTTATAGTGCAATTCGATGTTACTCATATTTATGTATAGAGAACTAGGTAGTTCAGGCGGTAAAGTTTATAATATGGGTAGTAGGTCATACGTTCTATTCCGGGCTGCGTAGGAGTAGATATTTTTCTTTATTTATTTGTGTTCCGATTGTTCCTTGGACCCACTCTGCACAAAAACAAAGTATGCCATTTATCTCAATAATCTAAATTTAGCTGCGAATCATGATAAGCATGTGTCCACGTCTGAGTTCTCAAATCCTCTTATGAAATACCTTTGTTTTCTAACATTAAAAAAATATAGGTAGGCCCTGTATATTATTAAAATGCTTATGATCTCTATAAATGGTGGTTAAGTTAATACATTTTGATGATTTGTGAAATTGTAGCCAACATTGATAAAATTGAAGATCAACTAATCTCTTGTATCACTAATTTAATCTTAAGATTGTAACTTCATTTCTTCTAATAATTTTATCAGTTAATGTGTTTATGTTTTCAGCAATGCATTCAGTCTAGCGGTTTTTAAATTTATTACCGCGTTGGCCTGAAAATAACCCGTACTAGTGGTATAAATTTGAACTCCAAAATTTCAGGCTAGAGTTTATATTCACTATATTGGTCTTTTAGGTAGATTTGCTATTATATAATATGCTCCTTTGCAACTAGACAGCATCTTATCCGAAACTAGTACGGAATATTAGATTAGGATGAATTGCAAAGTCTACCCTTTCTCCTCTAATATTACTGTAAAAACTAATAATTATAGACATTTGCTTGCACAAACCTTTAGATTACCCCACAAAATTAATTTACCTTGAATTCTGCATGTGAAATATTGAACAAATTTTTAAGCGTTACTTACTTAATTTCATAAAAATAAAAACAAATTTAAAGACAATAATGCAAGTTCTTACAGCACCAGACAAAAAACTACATTTTTGCAACACGTTCCTAAACTCAGAACAACTTCTAGATCTAAACATAGTTGATATCTAGGACCAAAATTATACAATGAATTAATTAGACTCAATTCAGAGATAAGCTAACTTTACACATAGATTCAACAAAAAATTAAGTTATTTACATATTTTATAATAATAAGAAGTAAGAATTATCTATTTTAGTTTATATTATTATTTCTAATATATTTAATAACTTTCTTAAATTTAATAAATGTGTTATTTTGTTTATATGAATCTCCTTTGCTTATGTAGGTATTTTTTGTACACCAGAGTGCGTTTTATAATGTGAAACTCTCTTCTTAATTCGTTTTCGTTTACTTTATTATCTAATGCATTTAATATTACTTTCTTCAGTTTGGGATTAATTAATTATATGTTTTGCTTATACTATTATCCTTTTCATTAATTCTTTGTACGTCATAGTGTGTTTTATATTTTGAAATTTTATTCTTTTTTTTATTTCCTAGTGCTTTTAATTGCCTTCTTCAGAATTAATATTTTCTATATTGTTTTATTTTTATGATCCAGATTTTATTTTATACCTTGAAATTGGCCCCTAAGTTTGTATTTTTTCTTCTCTCTTTAATTAAAACTCTGTAATATAGGTGTTCTATATGTATTGTTTCTGTAACTGAACTGCACCCGAGCACGAACACTTGCTCTTTCGGGTGTCAATACTGCGTACAAAATGTATTAGTGAATAAAATCTATTTTTATTTTTATTTCATCACCGAAGAATATAAACTTATACTTTTTTCGCGTTAACATTGCGATATTAGTTTCGTTAATTTGTGATTCAGTCTTATTTCAATAACAAGTTGGATATTATATTAGAAAAACGTATGGGATGGGTGTATTATGTCCATAACAGGAAAATCTTACGTAGGTTATTTGTTTTATAGAACCAATCGTTGTTTGTTATAGATGAATTGAAATTACATATTTAATTAAATATAAATAATCGTAGAGTTTATTTTTATTTAATTAATAGGTATAGATTTTCATCAAATAAACGCCAAATCAATTGATTATAGAATTACATATATTAAACAGTGCTAGGCTTATGTATCCGTTATGGTGTTTCTGGTTACGACATGAGACATTCATATATAACATATCTGGTCTGGGCCCAGAGCTACTAGGAGTGGCTACAACCGTCCCTTTGGCCCTATTCTGTCTTAAGTTATTAGGCCTACGCAGGCTCAGAGTCGTACACGAATGTACTCCCTCCATAATCACCACAACCACATGTTTTAAACACTTCTGGTTTTGCTAGACCAAATTATTTCCCTAAATTATGTGAGCTGAAGTGTGATATGAAAGGAATGGGTGAATAAATGAAGATGAAATTAGTTAATAGGAGAAGGAAGAGAAGTGGAGAATGCTAGTGGAATTACATTCTGGAAACCGGAAAACCTGAGATAAGCCCGAAAAAAAACTTGGTATTGTCCTTCGGAACCGCCAGAATTCGAATCTGGGATCCCTGTAAGCATAGCCGCTTGTGTTAGCCACATGTTTATCGAGACGCGAGCAGTTGGGTATTGATATGATTTTTTTTTTGCCGATATGAATGATAATTTAATGCGTAACGCATCGTCAAGCCTAAGAATTCAGCGCAGTTACGATGCAAATTCAAAGTTGAAGTTGTGTGTTATATGGCAAAATAAAAAAACAACAGAGAGGACGAAAAAAAGAATGAGCAGAACTATGTGTGACGTTGAGTTGCTTTAAGAAGAAAACTTTGAACGAGAAAATCATTCAGGTGATTTGCAAATATCTGAAACTTAAACTATAGTCACGACAAAGCCACATTAGGACCAGCAGCATCAAACATCAACCTGGATGCTGTAGCGAAGAATGAACTGCTGAAGATGGGATGGATATCCTGAAAGGCCTACATGCATAAATATCACATATTTTAAACGTTGAGGACGACGGATTTTACCTAAGAAGGTATTTTAACTTATTTTATTTTATGACTCTCCACCTCAACGGTTTTAACAATGAATTTTATTAGTATTGATTATTTCCTATGTTCTAGATTCTGCACGTAGATGTAATTACAAGAAAATAAATTGTGCTTATTTTTATGTCAACCATTTTTGTACTTTTTTTTCCATCAAGTTTTAAGGATTCGCCTTATTCCCGTGGATGGCTTATTTTCGGTCCAGTACCGTAATTATACCTGCTGTTTATATATTGCAACATGGGGCAAGGATGCTCCTTTAACCAAGCAAATTTGTAACGCTTATATCCTTACCGATGCTAGCGAGTGACATTGCTTCAAAGAGATACTTAGTAGGGAAGTAAGATATTATTTGGAGTACAGATGTCAGCGAGTGACATCGCCTCAAAGAGACACATAGTAGGCAAATAAGGTATTATTTGGAGGGAAAGGTCGATTACACTTTGTTCAGAGATTCTAATTTAGATCTGAGGTTCTTTTACGAGCACGAAGATCTTCGAACTCTGGACTCATGGCTTAAAGTCCCTCCCTGCGGACTTGTTCTTTAGATATTTCCCGGACAGGTCTGTACACGCGATCCTCGGGACTAGAGGATGGACCTTAAAACTCCTGGACCACCAATTTATATAAATGAATGTATGTCCGTCTGTTTGTCCTTTATGTGCTGCCAAACCGTTCATCCGATTGTGATGAGGCTTTTTGCAAAATATTCAGGAGTTTCCCGGGAAAGTTTTAGGCTATAAGGGAGTTGTAATACTCAACCTCTTGACCCATAAAACTTTGTAGAGAAAAAACGTGTTTTTCGGGACTTTTTGAAAGGTTAAATCGCTTACGCTGACTAAACCATAATATATAGCCTACATAAAATTAATGCACACAGAATTGAATATCTAAGAAAAATCCATTAAAAAAGTCCGCGAGAGCATATATCTGTCTTTTACGGATAACCCCCAATAGCCATTTTCATCTTTCAGCTCATTGATGCCAAGAAGATCGGAATGACGGTAGATTCCCAGGAAAACGTAGCAGCACACAACGGGTATTCTTTTACGGATAATTTTCAATAACCATTTTTGTCTTTCAGCTCACTTATGCTAAGAAGATCGGGTTAAGTATATTCCCGAGCAACGCCAGGTAATCAGCACGAGGTATGTAAAAATAATTACGATATAAATTTTATTTTTACTTATTCAACTAAACATATAAATATTTAATTTATTTAGGCGTGGCAGTGCACGCCGGTATTAGCTAGTAGGCCTATATAATAAAATAATCATACATGATATAAACGTTGATACAGAGGAAAGTGGGGTAATGTGGACCCCTATTTTGAATTTGTTGTTTTTTTTAAGTAAGAGATTTGAATTTTATTTAATTACAGTGATTACCTTCTTCACAGAAAGAATAAAAGAAACTGGCCTTGAACACGTCAAAGTTGATGAGGGGAAGAAGTCAAACAATTTTCTGTTCGAGGGGTGCACCAATTAAAGAAAATATTAACAGGGTCCGCTCAAACCGAAGGGTCCACATTACCCTAACTTCTTCTAATGTCTTGTAACCAAAGTTAATCTAAAGAACTTAATACTGTTTCACTCGGGAGATCGGTTTGTGATCTCGGACAAAAGTCTGAGTATACTTCTCTAGCCATTTCACCAAAAGGATGCGGATAATCACAAATGTTACTTTCATCTAACGTTCTCCACTGTAAATAATTCCATAATGTGTCCATATAACGACGGTGTCTGATCATCAGATGTATACTATAATATCTTCTCCAGTTACTCCAAGTATCCCAAACGTAAAGGTTGCGAGTAAGTCCTTCCACACCAAGTGAATATCTGATGGAATGCACAAGTTCAGGCTTACGACGTATTATTTCAACCATAGGTTTTTCACCAGCGTTGAAATAAAAACTATGAGCTTGATAATCCCTATAACATTCCAACCATAGTTTTAAAAATCTCGCATCTTTATGAGCAATCAAAACCTGAGTGCCGAGATATTCTCCATTAGTTACACCAATTGTCATTTCATATCTACGAAAAGGATCCAAACTTTTAACAATGTATGAATCATTGTCTAAAAATATTCCACCATATTCCATAAGAATCCTTATTCGCGTAACATCACTGGCATGGTACACGTGGTATGGTCTTGTGAATTTATGTCCAAATATCTCAGTGGGTAGAGTAACATTCGCAAAGTGTAAAACACTCCCTAATGTGTCTCTGATTTTAATCCAATGTGGGCCTTTGAATTCTTTAATATTTGTGTGGAAATATATTCTTTCTGGTTTCTGATTCCTGAAAGCTGCCAAAATACACACTGAGTGAACATACGATATTCGTGGATTTCCAAAGAACAAAAAGTGCACGTAATTTGGAACAATGTTAGAACTGTTCTTTGTACCAATTAAGTTGTCAAATCCTTCAAAAATACTATCTTTAACTTTAGCGAAGAGTTCTGGATCATATGACTGAAATATCGGGCCTCGTTTTCCAGGTCCAGTTCTGAAGAGAATGATTACAGCTGTTAGTACGATTATGAAGTAAACACCAGATCTAGGTATCATTCCTTGTTTAGTTTCATTACAAACGCCAATATCTGTAACTGTATAAAACACAAAAATATTACTGTTTATGAGCATAAATTCATAAATATATTATCTGCAACAAAATATAACACAAAAAGTATGTATAAGAGCATAAATTCATAACTTTTTAATATAAAACTCAATCGGCATTAATAAGATTCATGATGAAGTTCCGTATTATTCAAAATTAAAATATAAAATTATGAAATATTTATCTAAAAGGTCCGTCCCCTCAACTTTATTAGTTATTTATCTGTAGCGTTTTCTGGACTAGTCCCATTTTCAGCAGGATTGAAAACTGGTGTTTCATTGAAGATCTGCTAGAGGGGTTACATGTATTGGGTGCGTTTTCATTTATCAGATTGTCGTTGTTGTTAACTGCCTTCAAAATTCCGTCTCCTCGAGTACGTTTATCTTAGCTGGATTATTTTCTCTGTGCATTATTGTCAGGGTGCTTTCAATATTTTAACATATGATGTCCTTCATGGATAACGTATTTTGCATAGCTTGATCAACTTGGGACTAGTCCCGAAAGCGCTACAGATAAATAACTAATAAAGTTAAAGAGACGGATCTATTAGGTAAACATTTCATAATTTTATATTTTAATTACGCAACTCAATAGAATATAAAATGCTACTATCTATGAGAAAAACTTCGTAACTGTAGTATTACAACTGGATAAAACAAAAATGTTACTTTGTATGAGCGTACATTCATAACTACATTATCTGAAACTTAATAAAAATGTATATGAACATAAATTGATAACTATATGTTTAATATATATATAGGAAAAACTGCACCTAAACTAGCGTGAAATGTTTTCAAAGTCCTATAGAACAACAGTGCGCATTGGCCAGAATTTATAGAGCCAGCGATAACCCACAATCGAACCCCATATCGATTATCATCCTCGATTACTATCCGTCGCTATGAAATTTAAATGACCAATATTTGCAATAAATCCCCAAATCTATGTTTAAAAAAATATTTATAATATTAAAATTACCAAACGTTTATTAAAAACGGATGTAAACTTACTTATCACTCCCAACGCTAATCCAACCAGCGATAACCCAAAACAGCGATAGAAAAATCATAGACTAAGTAATATACTCTGTGGAGAAAATAGCAGTTAGCATCACAATATTGTCTAACAGTGTCATAATATTGTGATTTGCATATTTAAATAAATTCTTTAAAATTGTCTAATAATGTTATAAAAATGTTCGAAAAAGTTTAAAATATTAAATAATGTTAGTTAATACAGAAGAAGAGCTATAGTTTACAAGAATATAACTGAAAAATTAAGCGCTAGTAGAAGTTCAGTTGAGCCTATATATATATATATATATATATATATATATATATAGAGAGAGAGAGAGAGAGAGAGAGAGAGAGAGAGAGAGAGAGAGTTATTAAAATTAAACATATAAATATCAACTTGTGTTCATATACATTTTTTTATTACGTTTCAGATAATGTAGTTATGAATTTACGCTCATACACAGTAACATTTTTGTGTGTGTGTATATATATATATATATATATGTAAGGAAATGAGGGCGCTGCGCGTAACAGGGCCCTCGTCGTTTTTCATAATTGTTTATGTCTTCACAAATTTCCAAACTTTCAAGAACGTCAAGGAATTTAAATATTGACAGATCTAACCAGTCTAAGATTGATCGTATCAATAATATGACTACAGTAAGAAATATATTGATCAACCCCAGATTTGTCAGTTCTGTTTAATCGCAAATGAGCAATATGTTCCCTGAACCTAGCTAGATATTTTTGTTTACCCAACATATAAATCTTATCACAGTTATGACACCCGATCTCACAAATTCCGGATTAAAAAATAACTTTATCTTTAGAATTAGCAAGAACGCTGTTTAAAGTAGGTCTGGTAGTATAAACCAATTTAAATTGTAATCTTTTAAATATTCTGCTCAAACCTTTTTTTGTCTTCCGTTAATAAAGTGCATTTTGACACAGTACGTTTTGCTCTCTCCTTGATTGGATTATATTAGCTAAATTATTGCAAACTATTAGCTCAAGATAGGGATGAACGGAAACTCATATCCGCGCGGCCATTAATCTCCGGGTTCGATAGTGCCAATGAGTAGTTACTCAATAAAATAGATAAAATTCTCGAAAAAATCTAAACCTAAAATAACATTTTTTTTTTAAAATGGCAATACAGTTTAAAAATTTAATAAAGCACAGTTATTATATTACAATTGATTCGTCAAAATTTAAACTGGTACTTTGTCTTTAATTATTGGGATTATTTCCTCTCAACAAACCATATTAGACTATTTGTACTTAGCCATATGACGTCTTTGAAAACTTTGAATGTAATCTTTTAAAGTTTACTTTATCGTCCACCGCTATAGTCTCGGGATAGCGTACGCATCGGCCCCGGGTTCAGTTCCCGGTCAGGGCTTTTTTTCTCACCTTTAAGGTGACCAAACTGTCCCCGAATATTATATGGACATCACAACATAATTAATAAACATTATCATATTCGCCGTGTTATAGTTCGAATAAGTGAATGGTGTTATTTTGACTCGGAGAAGGTCCTGGAGTGATCTGATCACACACTCGGCCTTCCCATGTCCACATTTGTCAGAATAATGTGTGTGTGTGTGTGTGTGTGTGTGTGTGTGTGTGTGTGGATACAAGGTTTAAAATTCCTCCATATACAGGTCGCGGCATGTAAACGTACCTAAAATTGTGAGAGGTTACGACGAAGGAGAAGTTATCTATATCGTTAAAGTTATGTTTTATTTAATGATTTCCTTAAAATTTTAGGTTCCTATTGCAGTAGATAACAAGAAAGAAATGAAACTTTGTTTTTAAATTTTTACTCAATGTTACCAGTTCGTCATTTCGACATTTCTGTATTCTCTTCTGCCATCGGCGTATTGTAACCCACTTCTGGAAGACGGGATTATGCTGCCCCAATGATATGATGAGTAAAGATGCGCCAGAAGAGACCTTATTCTTAAAACTAATCTAATGATAATAATAGCCAGATGATTTTCGGGAAAATTTTGGGCTTTAAAATATCCTGACATCTGTCTTAAAGGTGAGGAAAATCCTCCCAAAAAGTCACCCAGGAAACCTGTCCCGACCGGGGATCGAATCCGGAGAAATGATGCATAAGCTCTCCTTATATCCCTATCCTGAGCCAATGTTTTCCAATCATCTCCTGTATAATCTATTTCCCTCAAATCTTAGTTAATGTTATTCTCCCACCTCATTCTTGGTCTACCAACTGGGCGTTTTCCCTCTGGTTTTCCTACAAGAAGCTTCCATGCACGTCTTTCATTCCCCATTCGTGCCACATGTCCTGCCCATCGCAGTCTACGAGACTTAACTGTTCTCATTATATCTGGCTTCCTATAAAGACCACCATGTAATTCACTGTTATGCAAGTCTTCTCCATTCACCTGTCTGTTCATCTCTCTTTGGCCCAAAAATTTTCCTAAGAACTTTATTCTCAAATACTCGTAATCTCCTTTCCTCCCTTAAAGTAAGGGTCCATGTTTCGCATTCATATAATATAACTGGTAGAATAATAGTTTTATATATTTTCAGTTTAACGGTTTTTGAAAGGAGTTGGGAAGTCAAGCGTCTCTGTAATGCATAATATCACGCATTTCCAGAATTGAGCCTATGTTCAATTTCCTTGTGCATCTCATTCCTATTTGTGATTATTGTTCCTAGGTATTTGAATTCAGCCACTTCCTCAAAATTTCCCTCATGTGTCATTAGCTGTCCATTTCCATTATATACTGAATTTCTACGTGTGACCATATATTTAGTTTTATTGATATTTACTTCCAGTTCCAATTTCTTAGTGTTACTCAATAGTGTGTGCGTGTTGGCCTTTAATATCTCCTCGCTATCGGCCAGTAGTACTACATCATCAGCATAAACTAACAGCTTATTAATAACATTGCGGCCGCTAGAGCGTTGCAAATGTTTCCAATACAAATTCAGCTTCTACGTTAATTCCTACTTATCATGGTCTGATACTTTTTGGAAAAAAAAATATTTCTATTATTCGAATGTGGCATACCGAGTTTCATTGCGAAAAAAATGGTGCCCGCTAGAACAATTTTTACATTTAGACATTCAGGGAAACCTACACTCCTTTGGTCCGATTTAAACTATTTTTTGTCGAATACCTTTTCCATTATATTTAAATTGCCAATCCAACGTTTGTTACGAAAACACTAAAATGGCGGCCGATACAGCCATGTTTTAAATTTTCACTTTAGCTTAACCCCACTTTAAAGTCCAATTTGCTAGTAACTAAGTCGATCTGTAATATCATCAATACTTCATAATTTTATGTAACCTAATTATTGTATAAAATAATTGTTTTCTATTGTGTTTTAATTCCTACTTTGTATTATTACTAGACATTATTTTATTGTAACGAACTGCCAACAGCACGTACGGCTTGCTGCCCGCGCGACCCATATCCGTAAATAGCATTGTATGTATCTTACTTTTAGTCTAATAAAGTTCTACTACTACAACAACTACTATAATCACTACTTTTCATAGTTGACTTTATGCTGATAGATTGATTAGAAAAATGTGACCACTAAATAAAAATAATAAAAAATCAGGAAGAATCTCAATAGTTATATTCCTTCGGAATTCGCTGAAACCATATCATTAAACTATTGTATCAATAATATATTTCTCTTCAATGAATCGGTATTATTATTATTATTATTATTATTATTCAGCAACAGCATCAAAGATTAGACCTGCTTGTCTGTTCCGATCTGATGTTAGAATTGGTCTATCCGTCTTTTTTCTGGGCCTTCCAACATTTCTTCGTCCTAGTGGTTATTATTATTATTATTATTATTATTATTATTATTATTATTATTATTATTATTATTATTATCATATCAGATTTGCTTTTATGATCAAGATTGATGATGCATTAGCAGTATACATTTTATCAGTTTATTTTAATATAAAATCATTTTTATTATCGAAAAAGAATGGCCTATGCAAAAATATTAAAAGAGAAAAGAATGTACACAGTTTTCTTCTTCTTCTTCTTCCTTCCTTCCTTCCAAGTATTAGGTCAAGGCCTGTTACGATCATATAGAAAATGTTCCTTCCAGCGTTTCATAGGACGGCCCAGAGATCTTCGTCCTCTTGGTATATAATTATAAACAGCTTTGGGGATCCGATTTGAACTCATTCTTTCAATATGGTGTTTCCAATTTAGTTGGTACTGTTTAATATATTCCAAAATTGGCGTAGTCTTCAATTCTTTTAAGATATCGGTGTTCCTTTTCCGATCCTATCTGGTGTAACTCGCTGTTCTGTACATGAATCTCATTTCACAAGCCGTTATTCTGCTTTCATGTTGTCTTTTTAGTGTCCATGCTTCACTACCATAGATCAACACTGGTCTAGCGAAAGTCTTATATAAACGTCATCTGTTTTTTTTTTGTACAAGGGATGGTTTCATAACTTGATAAATAATTCCCCAACTTTTATTATAACTAGTAATTTTTTCAGGGATATCCTTTTCATCCCAGATGAGAGAGATAATATCCAAGATATTTAAATTGATTAGATCTCTCTAAAATTTTTATTCAGGAGACAGATTTTACTTTGTATGGGGTCCTTCCGATTAAATGCCATAATTTTAGTTTTGTTAATTGATATTCCCATATTAATCGGCCGCGGTGGACTAGTGGTTATGCTCCTTGCCTCTGGTCCCGAGGGTCGCGGGTTCAACCCCGGCCGGGGTCGATGGATTTTTTAGGACGGAAAAGTCCAAGCAGCAAGTCCTCCGGGAGGGACTTTAAGCCATGGATCCCGAGTCTGAAGATTTTCAGGCTCGTAAAAAATCCTGAAGCCTGAATGAAAAGGCCTCTAAACAAAATTTACCGAATTTTCCTGTACTAGTACTACCTTGGTTTCCTATATGTCAGTACGAGGCGGAACGCTGACCACGGTCCACTCAAAATTATATCTATACCAAAAAAGTGTAACTAAATTAATATGGTTCAAATTCTTCCCTGTAGGGGGAGAGCGCCTAAATCTCTGTAAAGGGAAAACATGGGCTTACAAAAAATATTCCCATATTAAATGTGGCAGCTATTTTTTGTAAATTATAAATTGATCGTTGCAAATCATTTTCGGAAAGTGCCAGAAGAGCACTTAATTAAATAACAGTATGAGTAATGTTTTATTGTGAGAACTTACCTTATTAAATTAGATTGAAAACACTGCTATAATGCAACGTAGTAACAAGTTTTAAATAGAATGAGGCAGTACAAACATCCCGAGACTCTGTGATATACGGTACATGTTATGGATAACTGAATACACCGAGATTTCTTATCTTTTTAGAACCTGAATGGATTGGTCTTATCATATCTCCTTAGTTATCTTTACAGGAAGAGGAGGAGCTTTAAAATAATGTGTATTTCATCGACAATAGCTATTTATATTACGATGACGTCCACCTGCCTTGTTACGCAGCGGGCCCGGGTTCGATCCCCGGTCGGGACAGTTTTTCTGGGTGAGGTGTAAGACAAATGTCTGGAAAACTTTAAGGCCCAAACGGTCCCCGAAATCATATGTCCATCGCAATCATCATCATTCATATTTGGAAGGAAAAAGAAAGTACACAATTATAAACATACGGAATAAATATTGTGTTACAGAAAACAAGTGTAGTAAACTATAACACCATGCTAACTTACAAATCCCTTTAAACTTAATACTTGTGCAATGTCATAGAAACTACATTATTTCAAAATGGAAAGTAATAAGAAGGTAGTAACTATGTAGAGAAAAAGTAGTGGTCCAATAATTCCAAATACTTTTAAACTTTACACTAGGCCTAATCACACCTTGATGAATCATCATTCATATTCATCTTAGGTTAAGCTTAGGATTAGGGACACCCCTGGCGCACCATTACCATCATCACCCATCATATCATCGGGGCAACGTAACCCCGCCTTCCAGGCGCCCAAACCTCAGAAGTGGGTTACAAGTACGCCATGCCAGGAGAGAAACCAAGAATGTCGAAAGACAAACCTGAGTTATTTGCAAAAAAAAATACGGTTACTGAAGGCAAGACTTTACGAATGAGTTAAGGATTCGAAAATATTTTGAAACGTATTGGTTTACAAAGGTCGAAGTAGGATAGAAGGATGTTGCTTAAGTAGGATAGAAGGATGTTGCTTAAGTAGGATAGAAGGATGTTGCTTGTTTAGTGAGCGAGAAACCATTAGAACGGACATACAGCGTACAGTCTAAAATCATGAAAAGTGTAGCACAATACGCCAAATAAATTCATTCCATCCTACGTGATAGGTCTCGTAAGGTGCGATGGGCAGGATATGTGGCACGTATGAGGGATGAAAGAGGTGCATGGAAGCTTCTGGTAGGAAAACTAGAGGGAAAACGCCCAGTTGGTAGACCAAGAATGAGGCGAGGGAATATCATTATCCACGATTTGAGGGAAGTAGATAATATAGGGGATAATTGGAAATAATTAGCTCAGGATAGGGATGTATAGAGAGCTTATGTCCGCGTGGCCATGAAACTACGGGTTCGATAATGCTAGTGACTTAGTTACGTGTATCCAGCCGTAGTTGATACACGAATCCATAGCATACTTATGCTGTAAGTTGCAATGGGGCTGCATTTGAACATTCATCTTATGTGGGCATTCAAGGTGAGTGCTCACGAGGTTAAAAGAAAGAGATAGGAGAGACAGAAATGAACCCTGCGGCCTCGAATACTGTAATACCATCAGGGTCAAAGAAAACAAGAGTTCAGGTAAGGGAGACTGGATAGGAAAGTACAAAGAGGGATCTGGTACTAGAAAAAGAAGAAATACAAGATCGGTCTATAACCCACCAAGCTGACCAGTGCTATTTGGTGGGTAGCCCATCCCTTTGGTCCATATTGCATAAACAATATGTTAACAGCTGCACCACGAGTCGCTGGGTTATTGTCTAGGTTGGTTCCCATAAGCTTTCAATTTAGAACGAATTAGAGGGTCTCCTCCCTCTTAAAATCCTTGCAGTTTAAAAGTAACTTCACAAAACTTAATCACATTTAAACATTTTGACTATAGCTTTGTAGCGAATAAACTGGAGTCGTACTGCTCACGCCCTAGAATTATATGAAGTCTGCGATGGGCAGGACATGTTGCACGTATGGAGAATGAAATACTTGCATGGAAGCTTCTTGTAATAATAATAATAATAATAATAATAATAATAATAATAATAATAATAATAATAATAGCTTTATTTTACCTGGCAGAGTTAAGGCCTTAAGGCCTTGTCTACCACTCAACCAGGTTTAAAAAAAATACAAAAGAAAAGTCTTAAATCTAAATTACAATATATATATATATAAACGATTACAAGTTATGAATACAATACAATTAATATTTATAATGTATTTTGATTTACTCTAAATTTAACGAATTAAATATATAATATGTACAAGATATATAAAAAAACGAGGAAAAGATTAATGACATAGTATAAAATTAAATAAATAGAGAAAAATTAATTATTAGACAACAGGTAACTGTATAAGCGTGACTTAAAGGTGGCAAGTGTGCGGCAACCCCTGATATCTTGAGGAAGGAGATTCCAGGAGCGGGCGGAGGCTACTGTGAAGGAAGTAGAATAGGAGGAAGTGCTATGAAGAGGAATTGTTAGCAGACTGCTATCTTGTGACCTAGTGTCAATATTGTGGTAGGAGGATAACTTCTCAAATCTGGACGCCAGGTAAGTAGGAATGTAGGAATTCAGAAGCTTGAAAAGTAGCGAAAGAGAGTGCAATTTACGTCTGTCAGTAAGACGGAGCCAAGAGAGGTTATTAAAGTGTTCGGAAATATGGTCATAACGCCGGATATTGAAAATGAATCGAACGCAAGCATTATTAACACGCTGCAGTCTCTGCGACAAGGCATAGTAGGAAACCAGAGGGAAAACGCCCAGTTGGTAGACCAAGAATGAGGTGGGAGAATAACATTAACTATGATTTGAGGGAAGTAGATTATACAGGGAATGATTGGAAAGCATTATCTCAGGTTAGGGATGTATGGAGAGCTTATGTCCGTGCGGCCATGAACCTACGGGTTCGATAGTGCCAGTGAGTAAGTAAGTAAATAAATAATGTTCTCCTTGTCGGCCGCGGTGGACTGAGGTTATGCTCCTTGCCTCTGGTCCCGAGAGTTGTGGGTTGTAACCTGTCCGGGGTCAATGGATTTTTTTGAAGGTGTATAAATCCAAGGTGCAAGTCTTCCGGGAGTGACTTTTAGCCGTGGGTCCCGAGTCTGAATATTTTCAGGGTTGTAAAATATCCTTATATCGAATAAAAAGGCCTCTGAGCAAAATTTACCGACCTCAACGTACTGGTAATCCATTAATTACATGATAGATGTCTCATTGCGTCGGTGTATTGACCGCATGTCATCCATGACTTCTATAGACAAATAAGGTAACTAAATTAACTTGGTCTAGCAACTCCTAAGAAAGGAGAGGCTATGGCTCAACATTGGGTTATGCCATTATAGATTATAGAAAATATTATCTTCTCCTTCCTGACAAACGTTTGTTGGAATTCCCCTTGATCTCTTTGTATAGGTGTTAACGCTGATTGGTGAAACAAGTAGAAGAGGAGCTTAGTGGGAGATTTATAGTCAAGATACGAATTTATTCGCACTACATTTTGTTCGCTGCCAAGTGCCAAGCTATAACTTGACTATGCAGTACTTCCTTCTTCACTAGCAGGATGGTAGTTGAACCAAGCGCTACTATTTACACAGCAGAATTAGTTAGGGGTCCTATTGTAAAAAGAAACTGAAGTACTTGTGACGTAGACTTGATGTCACATGCCTTAGTTCCGAAACACGCCGACCATATTCCGGCCTTCTTAAAATAATAATAAAAAGGATATTATGAATTCGGAATTGAGGCGCCGATCTACGCTAGATGTTGTGTACACAGAGTACAGATTGATTGTAGTAAATATTAAAAAATTGTACTGTGTTTTCAATAGAAGAAGAAAAGGCTGCACAAGATTGGATCGGATAAAGAATGAAGATATAAGGACAGAGTTAAATATATATATCCACTGAATGAAAAAATCAAAGAATACAGAGATAAATGATTTAAACACATAGAAAGAATGAATGTAACAATATTATCAAAAGCAGCATTTAACTATAAGCCAAGAGGACCAAGGAATGTAGGAAGACCAGTGAAAAGATGAACAGAACAACAGTGAGGCGGAACAGGCAGTTTACTCAGCCCGCAAAGTGAAGAAAAAGAAGAAGAAGAAGAAGTAGAACCGAAAGTTATTGTGTTTATAAAATACAAATAAATCTGATCACTCTTCCGTAATTACAATCTGTACTTCCATCCACTGAAAGTCAATAGCGACGTCTGACGCGGTACAGGAGAACTGCCTTTCCATCTGTTTCCAAACAATATATACTCTATTTGCACAACAACTAGCGTTGATCGCTGGCTAAATTCCGGAATCTAATAATGACTAATTCGGTTATTTTAATAAATACTGACGTATTCGAATTCATCAACCGATAAGGGAGACTGTTGTAAAAATGATCGGAATGAACTATTCCATATATAGTGCTAAAGTTTCAGGATTATTTCAAGACCAAATAGGAATAAAAATAATATACAAAAAAGTGAGATACCGATCATTGTTAAACGGCGGGACTAGTAAAGGCTTACCTAAGTGGACAATATACACTGGGAACGACTATAGTGTTTTGCGCGATAGTGCGTTTTGTCGTACTTACAGCAATGGCGGCCAACTTCCTACATTTCGGGGTTGACAACCTAAATAACTATACTGTAATGAAATAACTATACTGTAATATTACATATTACAAAACGCGCGCGGGAAGTAAAACCACTGCCATCTATGTATACTATATACAATGTTGGCCTATATACAAAAAATATCGAAAAGGTAGTGTTAATATACATTATACGAAACAAATCACTGCATTTTAAATGAACCGAACTTTATTTGAAACAATATAAAACAATAAATACGTACTTGCGCAATTTTATCACTAATTGGTCTTACGGCCTCCTGCAGTTTCAACTAATAAACATTGTCCACACTGTTAACGTTAGACAATTATTTATATTGAGCGCAAATATTTCCAACAAAGATGTTATTATTTTACTATTATTTATTATTTTGAAAACAACATCGCGCAAAAAAAAATAATGTAGGCCTACTACGCAAGTTTGTGAAATGTTTTACAAAATCTCGGAAATTAAAATCTCGCTATCGCTCGGTTTTTAAACATTTTCCTCGATTCTGTAAAAACTACTTCCGAACTTCGCATCGTAATATACTATTTAACATGCGGTACTGAGACACAGTGCGGCCATAAACAGATATATTGCTGCTTGGTTATAATTCAAAATGAAAATGAATATATATCTTATGCATGCAAGGTTCCGCACTTCATTTTCAATCACAACCAGACACTACTATCTTCGTTTGTGTCTGTAGTGTGTCCCAATACTGTGTGTGAAGAAGCTGTAGTCAATGCTATTGCATATATTGATCGCTGATGTATCCATGTTCCGACCGTTAAATCAATACATCATTTGAATATAGTTAGGTTATTAATATTGATTGTGTGAATGTAATAATACTGGTATTACTACTACCAGTTGTAAAAATTAAATGAACGGTATAACAATTTTCGGGGATTGTTCACTTTAACTTACCTGATATATTTTCAAAGTCCTGTAGAACAACAGTGCGCATGCGCCAGAGTTTATAGAGCCAGCGATAACCCAGCATCCAACCACATATCGATTATTATCGTCGTTTCGATTATTATCTTTTTTTTTTTTGTTTTATGTATTTAGACACATTTAAAAATGTAACGAACCTAAAAGCTAACTAACTAACTCACACTTAACATAATTCAATTACTCTAACCTAGGGTGGATCCCATTAAACGCCCTTTTTTTCACTCCTTAATAATCGCAGACCATTGATAACCCCACTGGTTCCAACTCTATAATATACTCTCTGGAGAAAATAGCAAGTCACCATTACAATATGTGTATTTGAATAAATACCGGTACTTAAAAATTCTAAAATAGAGTTAAAAAAAATTGTTTTACATAACTTAAAATATTTTAAAATGTTACTAAATGCAGAAGAAGAGTTATAATTCAACATAATAAACTGAAAAATCATTCTAAACTTGAGCCATAATTTTCTTCAGTTCTTTATTCAGAATGTGAAGACATATTTGACTGAGCACCGCGATCTGAAATATCTATTGCGCTATTCCATTATATTGAGTTGAGTGGAAGTTTATTCTGCGGTGTTATATAAGTTTATAGGCCATCCAACACTTCATGTTCTATTTCCAAGACCCAAACCACCATTTATGTTTGTGTCGTTAGCAAACTACAAGCCTCCTGCTTACCTCTTCTACCTACGTTTATTTGTCAGGCTAGGAGTCATGAGATAGCACCTTGGCGTACCCTACTAGATCTCGTAAACAATATTTTCAACACCTGTGGATTGCCAACCAAATTATTCTTTCTAACATGAGATAAACATGTATTGATATGAAGGGGAGAGAAGTGGGATGGAGAGCGTTTGGTAGGAAGAAATTTGGAGAAACAAGAGAACTCCTAGAAAAATCCCAACAATCCCGTAGTGGCCCATTATCAGAACCTCTCCGAAATCGCCAGGATTCGAACTTAAGATTTCGATCGGGGCAGCCGCTTGCTAGACATGCGTCTTCCGAGAGAACGTATTAACATTTTACAAATACATATCTTTAACGTAAAATTATTTATTAATTTCAGTTAATCTAACAACGAAATAATTTATTATTTGATTACATATAATGTATATCGAGTACTTTTGCTTGTTTGCTTGTAAATTTGTCCACCGCTATGGTCTCGGGCTAGTGTCAGTGCCTCGTACGCAGAGGGTCCGGGTCCGATTTGCGGCCAGGACAAGTTTTCCCGGGCGATGCTTTTATTTTTCGTGATTTTTCCTCACCTGTAAGACACATGTCAGGAAATTTTAAGTCCCAGACATTATTTGGCCATTATATTTAACATATTCGTCATGTTTAGTATGAAGGTATGTGAACTGGCGTGATTATCTTTATGTTGTATTGTCTCGCAGGAGGCCCTGGCTTGAGCTAATCTCTCATTCGGGGAGGTCCTCCATGTTATTGTATGGTCAAAAAGGTATGTGTGTGATCAGGTTAAAATCCCTCTGTAAGTTACGGTGGCGTATGGCAGAAGGTAAAAAGTGCCTAAATCTGAGAGATTAAACTGCGTTAATGGAATGATACATGTACTGAATATGTTGGTTGTCATTAATATGTTGGTGAAAGTTACGTCTTTCTGCGAATATTCTGCAGAAAATTACAATACTGTTTAATTTGTCGTGATTTTAAGACCTTAAAGTACTGAAATTAGACATAGGATAAAATATAATGATTGGCTAATGTCCCTCTAATGGAACCTTAGAAGAAAATATTCAACCTTTGAAGGTTGGAAAGTCAGCAATAAATCACGAGAGATAATAGTTTCTCTGAGAAAACAAACCTGTTAACCATTTGAAAGAGACACTTTTTGAAAATGGAGTTTTGGAAACTTTAATTCATTTTCGAAAAGTGTTTTTTTAATACCATGTATTCGAAATGCATTTTTGGAAAACATGTTTGTCGGCATATTTCGTTTCTATTCTGTATAATACTTCTAATTTTTAAAAAAATGAGAAAAGTAGGCTGCAAGTTAACCCATTCGTCTAGGATGATAACTACTGCTCCTGTCTACTACAATAAAAAATGAGCCAGGCATGATAGATTAGGTGACGATATAGGCTATATTTACTAAAGTTTGTAAATCTTTGAGAGGATATCCTAGTGTTGGCAATTAAAAATAATACAGAAATGTGATTTACCTTCCACTCTTTTTTTAACTCCTGAATTTTTTTATGGTGACAATTTTGAGGGTAAATAATATAAAATAATTAAACATGACCATACTTTCCTGAATTATTTATTTCATTTTTTTTTCAAATACCCCAGGTTTGTCTTTCGACATTCCTGGTTCCTCTCTTTCCCGAATTATAAAATATATTTTTTCCTTCAGAAGCAAAATAAAATTGTGGGTCTTATGCCTTAGTATTACAGCACATAAAATTACCCTAACCTTGAAGTAAGAGGCCTCTGATGAAAATTTTCCGACCCATTCATGTCCATACAGTGGCAAGAATCGACGACATAAACAAAACAAAAATCATTTGCACATGCCAGAAACAAAGGGAATCGACACTTTCAAATAATTTATAATATTTTGGAAGACATATCGGAATATCCTACGTTTATTTTATTATTTTCTTCAAGATAGATACCTGCCTTTTAAGAATTATACACTAATAACCTACTATATAGTAAATTGTCATAACCCATTCATACAAAGTAAGGGTTTAATAATAATAATAATAATAATAATAATAATAGCTTTATTTTACCTGGCAGAGTTAAGGCTTTAAGGCCTTGTCTACCACTCAACCAGGTTTAAAAAAAATACAAACAAAAAATAGTCTTAAATCTAAATTACAATATATATATCTATAAATATAAACGATTACAAGTTATGAATACAATACAATTAATATTTATAATGTATTTTGATTTACTCTAAATTTAACGAATTAAATATATATGTACAATATATATAAAAAAAACAGGAAAGATTAATGACATAGTATAAAATTAAATAAATAGAGAAAAATTAATTATTAGACAACAGGTAACTGTATAAGCGTGACTTAAAGGTACCAAGTGTGCGGCAACCCCTGATATCTTGAGGAAGGAGATTCCAGGAGCGGGCAGAGGCTACTGTGAAGGAAGTAGAATAGAGGAAGTGCTATGAAGAGGAATTGTTAGCAGACTGCTATCTTGTGATCTAGTGTCAATATTGTGGTAAGAGGATAACTTCTCAAATCTAGACGCCAGGTAAGTAGGGATGTAGGAATTCAGAAGCTTGAAAAGTAGTGAAAGAGAGTGCAATTTACGTCTGTCAGTAAGACGGAGCCAAGAGAGGTTATTAAAGTGTTCGGAAATATGGTCATAACGGCGGATATTGAAAATGAATCGAACGCAAGCATTATGAACACGCTGCAGTCTCTGCGACAAGTCATAGTTTAGATCATTATATATAATGTCACAATAATCGAAGTGTGGTAACACAAGATTCTGCACAAGGATTTGTTTTACGAAACTGGGAGAAAATTCTTTAAACGTCTAAGATAATGTAAGATGGAGAAAGTCTTTTACATATGTGTTTCACTTGTGTTTGCCAGGTTAGATTTGCGTCTAGATGTAGTCCAAGATCTATTACTGAAGAAGAATAAGGGATAATTATATTTTATAGTAATGTTTGTAGTGTAGATATGTCAAAGGTTGTAAGCAGTCTTTGTTGTCCCATTAGAATTACTTGTGACTTGTTAGGATTTAGATTTAGACCGATACTTGAAGACCAGTTAAAGATGGATATGAGATCGTCATTCATTTTCATCAAGCTGTTATAGAGAGAATGAGGAGGTGAATGTAGGTAAATTTGGAGATCATCAGCGTAGAGGTGATAACGGCAGTGCTTTAGTACAGTTGGCAAGTCATTTATGTAGATTGAGAAAAGAAGAGGTCCGAGAACACTGCCCTGGGGGACTCCAGCCGGCACGTTGCGCCAAGACGAAGATCTAGAGTTTAATGAAACGTATTGTTGACGACCGTGCAGGTATGAGTCGAACCAGGATACAGCGCTGTCAGACAAGTGTAGGTGCTTGAGCTTTATCATAAGTAAGTCGTGGTCTACTGTGTCAAAAGCTTTGCTGAAGTCAAGTAAGGTTAAAGGAGTCAATTGACGTCTGTCCACGGCTTCACGAATATCTTCAGTAATTTTTAGCAAAGCTGTGGTTGTGCTATGACCATATCTAAAGCCGGATTGATAAGGATCAAGGAGGTGATTTTCTTGGAGATATTCAGTCATTTGCTTATGTACAATATGTTCCAGGGCTTTAGATAATGTCGGAAGGATGCTAATCGGTCGGTAGTCATTACAGTTAGTAGGTGTACTTATTTTTGGTATAGGCCGAACTCTAGACTGTTTCCATACAGTAGGGAAGATAGAAGTTATAAGGGAAGCATTAAAAATATGAGTCACTGTGGGTAGTATAATGTCAATGATTTTATTTAGCATTAAAATGCTGATGTTATCTGTTCCTTGTGCATTGGATTTAATCCGCTTGAGTGCTTTTTTAACGTCTATAGGCGAAATGTCGTTAAAGTAAAATTTATCTCTTCCTATATGTGGGGATGGGGATAAGTCTTTAAGAATGTCTGTTTTAGTCTTGTTGTCTGGAGGTGTCATGGGTATTGAGGTAAAATGTTCATTTAAGTCATCTACAGAAATGTCTATAGAGTCAGTTGAGGGATTCAACTGTCTAAGTCCCATTGCACGGAGCTTTCGCCAAGTGTCCCGTGCACTTATTTCAGGTCCGATTATACTGTGGGCGTGTCGTAGTTTGGCATTGCGTATAGTTTGTGTAGTTGTGTTTCTAAGTTGTTTGTACAGTTGCCAGTTCTCGTCATTTTTATGTCGTCTGTATGTTTGGTATGCTTTGTCTCGTTTTGACATAAGTTCACGTATTGAGTCATTCATCCAGGGTGCAGGGGGGCGGGAAAATCGTCGGGTTTTTACTGGTGCATGTCTATCATATAGTTGTAATATCAGTGTATTAAATGTGTCTACTTTTTCATCAACTGATCTAAGATTCCATATTGTGTACCAAGGTAGTTCTAAAGCGTCTGATTTTAGTTTAGTATCGTCTATGTTTTGTAAATTTCTGTACGTAATCAATTTAGAGCGTCTTTTAGGACATTGGAGTGAGTATTCTACGAATACAATGTCATGAGCAGATATGCCGGGAGCAGGAATTTGTCCATATGACAGTACTTTCTGTGGATGTGTAGTCACTATTAAGTCCAGTAGAGTGTCGGTATTAGCAGTATGATGTGTGGCAGAGAAAGGAACAATTGTCATATTTAAGCTTTGGAACATATTTTTAAGTTGTACGGCTGGTGAGTCAGTCTGAAGAAGATTTGTATTAAAATCGCCTGCGACAATAACGTGTTCATAATGAGGTAACGAATCGTTCAGAGCGTTTTCTAGATACGAAAGGTGCCTTATTTTTGGAGGTTTGTATACAATGCATAAGAGACATTTTTTTAGACTGGCTTGAATTTCTACGAATAAGAACTCGGGGCGAGCGGAATATACAGAAGGGGACTTGTGGACAATTCTTGGATTAAGCTCATTTGATATAAAGGCACAAACTCCTCCACCTCTTTTATCTATTCTGTCATTTCTGAGCAATGTATATCCGTCTAGGTGAACAAGGGACGAAGGTATGGAAGGGGTCAGCCAGGTTTCCGAAATTAAAATGGCGCTCAGTCCAAGAGATGAAAATATGGTTTCAAACTCATCAAAGTGGGACAGAATGCTTTGTGAATTTACGTGAGCGATTTTAAGTGATGATTTATCAGTAGAAAATGCATTCTTAAGTAGACTAGTAGTATTTGTTGTTGGAGGGGATGGTTGGGATTGAGGAATGTTGCTACCTGCGTTAAAAGTGTCTGCACAATAAGAGGGTGATTGGAGAAGGTGAGTGAGTCAGAGGTTACAAACAGTCTTCATTTGTCAGCTCAATGTTGCCAATAGCAGAAAGTAAAAATAAACTATGTACTGTAATAACTCTAATAAAATTAAAATAATTTAGCTAAACAAAGAACTTAAATTAAAATAAAACAAGTAAGTTGTCCTAAATAAAAAATAATAAACTTAAAACTTACCTAAATTAGAAATAAATTAACAATATAATTGTTAGCAAAGAAAAGACAAAGTAAAACATATTTTACACTCAGGTCCTATCTAGTTGATATCCGTAGAAAATCTAATTTTGCGTTTTTCGCCATTCACTTAGCTATGACGGCACCGTCCATTGTCCATACATTTTGAATACCGTATTTCTGTATACTGTCTTGTAGCAGGCGATAGCGACACTTCGTTAGGTCCTCGCGAACAGTGACCCCACTTCCTTTCAACTTTTTCTTGCTTAGAAAGACTTCACTGCGCTTGCGGTAACTAACAAATTTCACTATTATAGCCCGCGGTCTTTCAGCATTACTAACACCAACACGGTGACTTCTGTCAATGTCAGTCACTGATAAATCGACACCGATTTTTTTGGCCACCTCGATGGCTTTCTGGTCAGTGTCCTCTCCGGCCTCTTCTTTCACACCAAAAATCCTGAGGCATTGACGTCTCTGATATTGTTCTAAATCGTCTATTTTATTTTCCAACACCTCAATCTTTCTGTCTTTTTCATCGAGGGTCTTTTTCAGATCCTCAATTACCTTAGTGTTGTCCTGGATGGTCTTCTGCAGTTCCGCCACTACCTGGTCCCGCAACATGGACACAAACACCTGCAGAGTGCCGGGATCCTGTAGCGCCTCTTTCACCACACGTTTCACTGCTTCCTCCGTAGAACTTGTCGAATCGTTGTTGGAATTACGTGTGTTTTTTCCCATGTTGTTAAATGTACACACTTTTGGCAATAACTAATATAAATTTATACTTAAACTGACTACGAATATTCAACTTTAGCTATGAAATAACGAAGGCACCTGCTGAAAAATAACTTAAAACCTGGAGCGTAACTTGTGCGTGTTAGTAGCTAGCCGCCATGACACATAGGATGCAGTCTTTTATCATTATTATTTAGTTTGTATTTGAAACGGTTGTATAACAATGGAAGAACTTCAGTAGAAAAACTAGAAATAAAAACGAATTAACTTTTATAAAGTTATGGCTGTAATTCATTTCACATTTGGTTCCGAATTTTGAACAATAACAAAAAGAGAAATACCACGTATACAATCAGCAGAGATTAAATTTATGAAATGTGTAAAGCATGCAGAAAGATGATGAGATAACAAATTAAACAATAAGATCGCATCTGAATATATCTCAGGTAATAAGAATAAAAGGTCAGATTGAGAAAGAATAGATTACCAAAGAAGATAGTGCATTATATCGGCCGACCTGGAAGAGAGATTTAGGTCGATCTCGTAAGAGGTGGCTTTGACGTTGGAGACTGGAATAGGTGATATCACCTAATTCTTGAAGGGAAGAAGAAAAACAGTGGAAGAAAGACTGTAGACTAATGGGTACCTCTACAGATGAGGATTATATTTTACCTTGAATTTTGCAGATGACCTAGTGGATCTTACAGGGTTGCTGACGATTTAGAATTTATACTTCTTCTTCTGCAAAAACACAGGTTTGGGTTTATTCCCGTCTGTGAACTACAACAGGAATTGATCTGTCAAAAGGCGATCAGGTCGACCTAAGTCTCTGTTTCCTGTAGGGTAATAATTTAATATTTGTTTGTAAATGTTGTTCTGGCATCTAAAGAACATGTTTCCATTTATGTTTATGAAGCTGACATTTCGCAATCATGTCTTCAACACCCCGTTGAGTTATAGTATCAAAGTAATCAATTGAATTGACGTTTATTTGATGAAAATCCACAATTTATTTAATTAAATGAAAATAAAACTTAAAGTTTTAAAATTTTTAACAAAGTTCATTCATTTGTAATCATGTCTGAAGAAGGTAAAAAATACCGAGACAGCTGTTACTAATCTATATTTTAATAAATATGAAAATATATATAAATTTTAAAGAATTTTAGGGTTAATAAATTCTATCTTCAAGCCACAGTTAGTCCAAAAGCATTCAAGACTGAAAGTGTATAAAACACTGGCTCTTCCAACTCTTTTGTATGGTAGCGAAGTATGGACGTTGAAACAGAAGGATATACAGAGACTTAGATCTGCTGAAATGAGATACCTTCGGAGGACTGCAGGATACACACTACTAGATCACAAAAAAAATGAAGACATCTTAGAAGAATTACACATGGAATCTTTAGAAAACAAAATTTCTGATTATAAGTCAAGATGGATACAACATGTTCATCGAATGGAAGATCACAGAATACCCAAACTAATGTTAAGATATCAACCTGCAGGAAGAAGAAGACCAGGACGTCCACTCAAAAGACTTCTGGATGGTGTTTCTCTTGAGGCCGAAACAGGTCAACAAATGGCCTAAATTCGTGAATGTACTATGATGATGATTATGAAAATCACATAAAACTTTAAGTTTTATTTTTATTTAATTAAATACGTATACTTAAAAGGTTAAACATGAATACAAGGATTTTGGAATTGAAATTGATATTAATAATACATAATTTTAGTAAGTAATTAAAATGATACAAATATGAAATATTAATTACTAAGGGAGAATCAATTAAACAAGTGAAACAATTTAAATACCTGGACAGACATTTGTATTACAAAATAGG
Source organism: Diploptera punctata (assembly GCA_030220185.1). Taxonomy (NCBI): domain Eukaryota; kingdom Metazoa; phylum Arthropoda; class Insecta; order Blattodea; family Blaberidae; genus Diploptera; species Diploptera punctata. The sequence goes on along the minus strand of JASPKZ010000460.1, from coordinate 46,061 downwards.
GAATCGGAACTGCAGATATTCAATTACCAATTGAACAGAAGAAGGGTTTTATGATTCCTGAATTAAATACAGTGGTATAAGAATATTTCTAGGAGCAGACAATTACTCATGGGAAAATATTAATTTTATATATGCTACAACAGTGAAGTATGAGTTGTGAATGAAAATGTAAAATAAAGTTTTTGATAGTTGAAGTTAATTATTTGAGAAGAAGCTAATGAATATCAAGTTTGCAAAGATCCGGATAAAGAAATTAGAAGACGGATGAAAACAGAGGAAAATGTGATAACCTTGAAAAGCAGATATTCGAATGGTTTGGAAACCTAATGTGGATACAACAAAAAAGATGGCCTAAAAATATTTCATTGGACGCTAGACAGAACAGGTATCATCATGGCACCGAATTATTAAAAAAATTAATTCTTCAAACATATTTCAAGAAGAAATTGTCCATGATCGAGAATGCTAGAATTTGAGAAATGGAAAACGGCTTCCGCTGAAAATCCCTTAGTATATATATATATATATATATATATATATATATATATATATATATATCGATGTATAATTAAATTTTTGACATTGAGCAATGCAAGCTTAATATGACATGATAAGGAAAATAAATGCTTGGACGGGATTTGAACCGGACTTCTGGATTGATATCCCAGTGCGCTACCAATTACGTTACCAAGCAAATCCAGTACAAACATTTATTTTTCTTTATATACATATATATTTTCTATTACGAGAGGTAGCAGGAACTCGGTCTCCATTGCCATCTTGTAGCTCCCATAACAAGTAAGCAACTTAAAGAGAATATTTTTACTTTATAGCAGTGACGCTTCTTTGTTTCGATGTTGTAATTACATTTTTGACATTGACCAATGCAAGCTTAATATGACAGAAGAAAATAAATGCTTGGACGGAATTTAAACCCGGACCTCCGGATTAATACTCTAGTTCGCTAGCAATTACGCCACCAAACAAATATAGTACAAATAAATCTTTGCTTGGTGGCGTAATTGATAGCGCACTGGAGTATCAATCCAGAGCTCCGGGTTCAAATAGCATTCAAGAATTCATTTTTCTTATCATATATATATATATATATATATATATATATATATATATAATATATATAGGGGTATATGTCATAGTAGTATAAGTCATTTTTCTTCATTTTTGAGAAAAAGAGTGTTTTACTAGTCAGTATACAAGGAATCAAATTAGCTTAAATATTTGGTAATCATGGAGATATTTATTTTCGTACGTGAAGATATTAATTGATAATATATCTGAAATGCATTATACAGTTTAATCTTGACAACTGTGTACTTTCACGTTTTTGAGAAAGGAATACTGACTTACACCACTATTCCATATACACCTTCATATATATTATTTTATATAGGCCTAAAATTGTTAGAAATATTATCTCTCAGTATTCAGGATTTGAGGGTTCATAGCAACTTTCCAGTATGAAACATTTTCTTGATACAAAAAGAACTAACTTTTCTATTATTAAATATAATTGTTTATTTGTTCCTTAATCACAATGTTAATTGAAAAATAAGGTTTATAATATGTAAACAAATAAATATGAAATTGTTAATATTTTTATTCTAAAAATACATTAGGCGAATATGTTCACATAAGTGTCTTATTTTAACCTGTTATCAAAGTAAAAACATAAATATATCTAAGATAGATTTACCTTAAAATATCACTTAAGTAGGATGTATTATCAAAGTATATTTCATGCAATATGAACATTATTTATATAAAGTGGAAGTTTTTAACACAAAATTAAGGTCATTGATCTCACTTGAAGTTAGAACAGTTATCAGGATTCCTTAAATATCACGTCTCAGAGTTTTAAGTTTGAACAACTTTCTGTAAGTTGTGACGCAACAGCACATTATGTTTATGTACATAAAAGATAAAGCTGAAGTCGGGCTAGGATAATTAAATAAATTTGCGTTGTAAATGTGTTATTACTTTTGGATCAACACTTTTCAAATTCATGTTAAAGCACCGTTGAGGTTATGTAATAAGATGTTAATTATATAATTGTTTACTTGTTAACTCAGTCGTCCTGAACTAAGTTATTAAACTTCAAGTTATTCTAATATGGAGGCCTTTCGAAAACAATGTTTCATCTTCTGCGTTTTAACTGGAACTGATGGTTGATGTTGTTGTATAGGTTAAGCTTTTATTTATAGGTCTTGCTGTTGGGATAGAGGTATCAAAGGGAAAATATAAAAAAAAGTGTCATGGGAGGTTGGATCGAAACACCAATTTTTATCTATTTTGACAGGATTAGGGTATACGGAGACATAAATCCATTATACAACCTATACAACACCATCAGATTCAGTTAAAACGCAGAAGATGAAACATTGTTTCCGAAAGGCCCTCCATATTAAAATAACTTGAAGTTTAATAACTTGGTTAAGGACGACTGACTTAGCAGGTAAAAATTATATAATTAACATCTTACTTTTGGATATTTCAAGTTTCTATGCATTATTTTAAGGAAAGCGGAAGTATTAAAAGGGGCTGATTAGAAATCAATGAAATGTTTAAATAGTTGTAATTCCTCGAATTAGTCTCCATAACGAATATTAGTTAATAATAACCAAAAATGGTTTTTGGTCCATACACTAACCTAGAGTGTTTATATAATCATTTTAGTTATGAGCGCTAATGTCGCACTAGTTTTAAATAAGTATTTCTAGTCCGATTTATAGTGGAATAGGCGCGTAGAGCAAGGTTTGACCATCATTATTCACCAATTTGAGATTTATATGGAGAAACTTCTTTGTGGGATACGATACCATTTTGCATGTAGGATACAACTTTGGGAAAATGAGAGTTATAACCTTATTTTGGACAGATATTCAATTAAACATACTCGAAAATTAGCTTAATATTTATTAAACTTTCACAGGAAAAAATCACTATGAGGTTTAATTTAAGAATTAAATTAATATTTTTAATACCTCACCTCATATCCTTTATTCTTCTAGACTGCAGTTTCAAAGCTATGTCTCCAACATCAGTAGCCTCACGTTGATCCATATTATGTCGTTTCTTGGTAGATTTCTTCGTCCTTCGTCTTTTCTTGGCGGTTTTCTTCTTCCTTCTTCAGAAGGATTAAGAAAACCACCAAGAAACGACACAACACCGGTTGACGAGAGACTAGTGATGATGGGGATATAGCTGCGAACCTGCAGTCTAGAAAAATAAAGGATATGAGGTGAGGCATTAAAAATATCAATTTAATTCTTAATATTTATTGTTTACAAAGTAATAATATTGTATATTTGAGGTAAATAGTAAATGTGTGCCTACAGTATTGGGGGCAAGCCAAGCCATAGCGTAATTGGTTAAGACAAACCGGAAGGTCCAGGGTTCGAGTCCCGTTAGGTCCCGTTATGGTGGTACCATGGCCCCTGGATTGACTCAGCCTCTAACGGAAATGAGTATCGGTAGCTTGTTCAGGGATAAAGGCGGCCGTATAAGATTGCAGGCATCAGTTGACGGAAGGATTTATAAATTCAAATCGTGATAGATTGGTATGCTCTGAGTTAATGGTAAACCCGGAAAATGGATAAACGTGGGTACATTTCTGGACAAGACGCGGAAAATTAGAACAATCACATTCGTGAATAAATAAAGTGTAGCATTATTAATACTTAATGATTTTATGTAATTTAATTAATCATCATCATCTACTTAACGGATTAAGTCTTTGCCTGTTCCGATCTCAAATCTGTTCAGCCCAGCGCTTTCTTGGTCTTCCTACCGTTCTTCGTCCTCCAGGATTATACATCAGTGTAATTTAATTACGGTAATGTGTAATATAATTGTATTGTTATCTATTGTGTTGTCTTTATGTTTTGTTTATTTTACATTATTAATAGACATTCATTTATTGAAACGGACTGTCAACTACACGCGCGGCTTGCTTGCCCGTGCGAACCGTATTTGTAAATAATAATATATGTTACGTTCAGTATAATAATGTCCTATTACTACTATAATTATGTTTAGAGAGCGGAATGACTTAAAGATTACGCCAAGATTTATTATGACTGAACTCTAAGACATAAGTGCATTCAACCCACCACCACACGTTATTAGTATAAACAGATCACGTAAAAATAGGAACTGTGTCATTGCTGGTAGAACATATTGTAATAAAATAATTAATGAACTTATGTTAATGTGCACAAACTGCTTCAGTTTTCATAGTTATAGACTGTTTCATCGAAGGACTGGTTTATTTATCCTATATTCTAAGCCTGTTGTCATAGTGTGCTTCAAAAACGATAGAGCAAATGCGTATGTAACTTTGTAATTAATTAATTCCTGTCACTATTCCTGATTATATGGATCATTTTTATACTGAAGTTATTGAATTTTATAGTAAATCTAATGATGCAATTTTTAATGTGACAGAGCTACAGGACTTCTGTTGGTTGGAGTCTACATGGGGAAAGATTTTTTTTCATGGAATTTAGACCAGTATGGGACAAATTCCCCCCAAACATCGTGAGGCATTTGGGTACCTACAATAAGTAGCGACTCCAGGTTGAAAAGACCAGCTATAACTGCTGGGAGATCCGACATGCTGACATGTCACCTCTATCCTGGCTAGATGATCGTCTACCTATCTGAATAACACATGCGGATGTGAGACCAGCAGCCGGATGGTAGGCCAAGGCCTTCTAGGCCTGTCACGCTTGGAGGGGGAGGTGAGCCTATTGTAAGTTTGTCCCTTAGAGTCTAACATAATTAGTGACTGTTTCACGAGTTTCTAAAGATCATCACTATTTACAGCCAACGTTTTTCTTCGTAGAATGAATAGTTTGGTGTGTATATATACCACCCAGAACAGGAATGTCTTATCCTGTATATGACCCTGCTATATTTTCAGCTAGTATTAAATTGTTTTAGGCTTTTAAATTACTTTTAGACTTATTAGTATTCTATTTATAAAGACATTCTTTAACATCTGTGTCTTTCGAAATGCAATTCGAATTATTGCGTAAATTGGACAAAAAATTCACTGAGGAGCCACATTAGTCTACTCTACAATTATATTTGTGACTCCACTCTTCTTTTGCCGTTGATTGTTTTTAATATATATATATATATATATATATCTTAATATATAAACATTTCGTGTCACGTTGTTTATCCGCGATGGATTCCTAAACTACTGAACCGATTTTAATAAAATTTTGCACACTGTGTGCAGTTTGATCCAACTTGAGACTTAGCGTAGTTTATAACTAAATTTATAGTCGCATTATTTTTTATTGCAAATTATTTGTTTATTATTTAACAAAGAGTTATAATGATCTGTGAGTTCCATACGATTCTAACAGATGGCGGTGTAATTATCTGTGAGTTTCATACGATTCTAACAGATGGCGGTGTAATTATATGTGAGTTCCATACGATTCTAACAGATGGCGGTGTAAGGTAATTTGGTAAGGTAATTGGTTTAAGAGAGATCCAGATGGCTGTGCTTCTTGCTGCAACCGCGAATTTCAATTGAATTATAAATATTGATTATTTCATAATTCAATTGTGTTCAGTGTTTATTTTATTTTCAATATTATTAATTTCGTGTGTATTAGTTTTAAGTAATCTGGCTGAAAGACAGCAACTTAATTAAAATTTTTAACATATACCTTAGCCACAGCAACGCTTGGCCGGGACTTCTAGTATATATATATATATATCCACCACCAAGCCATGGCCTAACAGTAGTTCAATAAATACATACACTTTAGACTACACTGAAGTACCTAAATGTATCGTTAATTACCAATACTGAATACATTGGTTTTCGTCACTTAGAAGGAACTTATTTTCAAGGTTTATAATATTTTTTCTTAAAAAAATACCGGCCTTTAGATCCTAGATGCGCAAGTAGTCTCTAAAGGTTATGTATAAAAAGCTTTTCTTTTGGAGACAAAATTACAGTGGGTTAACTGAAAGAAAGTAACAAAATTAGTAAAAGTACTGGCTTTAAGTTTGTTCCGAAACAAAGGATAGTATACATTTGAAGAAGATTGTGAAATAAATGAGTGAAAAAAGAGAGAAAATCTAAACAGTGAAACAAACCTGTTCCAATTATAAGCATCAAGAGACAAAAGTTAATCATGAAAGTTTATTGAGTATCTTGTGGTGTGTGTAATTCCGTCGTCTGCTTTAATTTGTAGAAATGATTAAACTTTCCGTGACTTTGGATAAAAGTCTACACATATAACTTAGCTATTTCTCTAATTAGATTCGAATATTTTAAAAAATTTAAAATGTTGCATGGGGTTCTATTGATCTTGGTGAATTATAAACGTAGACCTATACTGTCGGCATTGGTTGGACAATCCGGCTATATCTTTGGAGCTTGTAAGTATTTTGAAGTGTCCCCTGAGTACGCTACTAACGTAATGCAGGGTTAATCCTTTGGAGGGGCTGCCTCCTTAAAGCCTTGATAAGATCATGGAAGCAAATGACGACTAGGGGAATTAACTTAGGAAATACAGTAATAAAAACAGTAGCCTTTGCATATGACCAGGTTTTAATAGCAAAAAAAGAAGACGAACTACAAAGATTGTTATATAAACTAAATGGAATATAAAAAAATACAACATGGAAATATCCTCACAAAAATAAAAAAACAATGGCGTTCAAGGGTGCTCATCCAGTTCAGACAAAGATCCATCAATAGTAATTCTGCCCGAAGGCAGGTCTTTCACTGCAATCATAGCATTTTCATGCTATGCTTGCAGCTTTACTAGGGAATTGTAGGTGTGGTAGCTTCCCGTTGTTTTCCACACCGGTGGAGGTTGGTGGTGATGATGATGATGATAATGATAAGGATGATGATGGCCATATGATTTCGGGGACCGTTTGGGCCTTATAGTTTTCCTGACATTTGTTTTACAGGTGAGGAAAATCCCCGATAAAACCTTACCCAGAAAAACTGCCCCGACCGGGGATCGAACCCGGGCCCGCTGCGTGACAAGGCAGCACGCTACCTGTAGACCACAGCGGTGGACTCCGACAAAGATAATATTAGAAAATAAACCAATATAACAAGTAGTAACATATAACTTCCTAGGTTGCGAAATATAATACACAGCAGAAACAGTTATAAATAATAAAATAAATAAGTTTAATTATATAACAGGTACACTAAAAAGAACTTTGAAAAATAAAGCCGGAAAGACTCTATAATGAAATTATACAAGACAGTGGCAGTGCCTATTATTACTTATGGATCCGAAACATGGACAGTGACAACACAACAATCTGCCAGGATACAAGCTGCTGAAATGAGATTCCTCAGACCAATAGCAGAATACCAAAGAACAGACAAAAAACATAACACAGAAATAAGACAACTAAAAATAGAAGAATTAAACCCAACAATATAGAAATACAGAACAAACTGGAAAGAACACTTGGCAAGGATGACTGAGAATAGAATACCAAAAGCAGCATACAACTATTCACCACGAGGAAGAAGAAGTTTGGGAAGACCAAGGAAAAGATGGAAAGAGCAGCAATTTGGAGCCGGAACAGGCTAGTAAATAAGCCTAAACCGTGAAGAAGAAGAAGAAGAAGAAGACCTATACTGTCTGCAATAATGTGTAAAAATTATAATTTTCCAGTATTAATTTGCGTGAAATTTTGTAAAAAATAATTATAATAAATCCCATTAACCATTTTCCACTTGAATCCGGACAATAAGAAATTTTGTAAAATAGAGCATGATGCGATATTATTTTTCTGGAATATGTAAATATTCAAAACTCCTTGGCGCGATAGGCCTAGATGGCCCTTGCCCTACCAGCCGGCTGCTAGCCTCATATCCACATGTCTTAATCACAGGGGTGTCGGATCCTGTAGCCGCTATAGCTGGTTTTCTCAACCTGGAGCCGCTACTTATTGTAGCTACCCAGATTCCTCACGAGTCTGGGTGGACAACGGTCCCATATTTGCCGAAATTTAATGAGAACATTTCTTCCCCGATGGAAACTCGAACTAGCGCAAGTTCCTAGCTCTGCGCCAAGGCATCTTGCCTTAACCACTCTGCTACGGCGCTGGACATATGCAAATGTACCGCTAGATTTAATAAGAACAGTCAAGTCTCGTAGACTGCGATGGGAAGGATGTGTGGCACAAATGGGAATGAAAGAGGGTCATTGAAACTCCTTGTAGCAAAATAAGAGGGAAAGCACCTTACAGTTAGGACAAGAATGAGGTTAGGAGAATAAAATTAACCACGATTTGATAGAGGTAAATTATACAGAAGATGATTAGAAAACGTTAGTCAGGATAAGGATATGTGGAGAGCATATGTCCGCGCGGCCATGAATCTACGGGTTTGGTAGTGCCAGTGACTGAGTTGATTAGTTAGTTAATGTAAATATTCCATCTTAAGTAATATGTAAATGATAGCATGTTCAATGTCAAATTGCTTGAGGTTTTACAAAAAAGCGAATGTATCTCACAAAATGTTTTCTGTATTTGAATGCAGTAAATTTGCAATATTCAGTGATATTTAAAAAAATTGCGTGATCCAAGGATACTTTATTTGAGATTTTGGATAACAATTCCAACACACGTCTCAATTATTTTTTCCAATTTGGTGAGAATATGATATAAATCGAGCATGGGATATTGTTGACTTGGTATTGTCTGTCCAGCCTAACAAACACACTTTGACATTTAACATGCGAATGTATTACTCCGCGCAGCACGTGTACAAGTGCATGCGACCTCAGTCAGCTGTTTGTTTCAAGCCGATAAATTAATGCACAATAATCGTTTTCATTTTTAATGTTGTAGGTAGTATTAAGATACACAATGGTATGTCGAAAACGAATTAAATTACAATTGTTGAGTGTTTTGATATTACCAGTTTCTTTTAATTCCCTGCGAATATATACAACACTACTCTCCGACACATCAGTATATTCTGCAGTTAATTTAACTATATCGTTCACTACAGATTATGCTCCATAAATTTACAAAATAGACTACATTTAACGCTATCTAGTTTTACCACTCTTTAACAATTTCCCTTTAGGGTGCTTTTTAAAATTTTGATCACACATTTTATCACCAAGTTAATATAAACTATTCGACAGCCGCCATATTTGTAACTGATATTCAACAAATGCGCATTTTTAGTTCCTCTCCGATCTTCGAAGGAACATGTAGGTGTATACTGTATGTATACTGTATTCTGATCAACTATAATTAACATAGATAGCTTCAAATACGTAATTTATATTGATCGATTACATGACCAATTTTTTTCGCTACCGCTGAACTATGCTTTGGCCATGAACGAATCGCAGTAACTGCATCAGCCACATGCTTCGGGGATTTCCCGTCTATTTGGGAACACAGGTAAACTTTTCGCAAAGGACCTTTTTCAGGCTTGTCGTTCTTTTACGTGCCTAAAATGTCTTCAGACTCGGGACCCACGGCTTAGAGTCCCTCCCGGAGGGCTTGTCTCTTGGATTTCTCCATCCTAAAAAAAATCCATCGATTACCGCCGGGTTTGAACCCGCGTCTCTCGGACTAGATGCCATGAACATAACCTCTAGCCCACTTCGGCCGACTTCTTGTAAGTGAAGTGTGTAAATATATCAACGGCCGTTAGTATTTATCCAAAGCATTAGCGTGTCCAGAATTAATTTTTCTGTGATTTCGTGCAAAAATCCGAATACACCTCTCTTGCCATTTCTCCAAAAGGATGCGGATAATCACAAATGTTATTTTCATCTATAGTCATCCATTTAAAAAAATTCCACCATGTATCCAACAAATGTCGGTGTCTAATCACTAGATGTATACTGTAGTATCTTCTCCAGTTATTCCACGTGTCCCAAATGTAGAGTCCTCTGGTTAGACCTCGCACACCCAACAAACAATCTAAAGAATGCACAAGTTCTGGCTTGCGAACAATTATCTCGTTCATGGGTTTTTGACCTGCGTTGAAATAGAAACTGTGAGGTTGATAATCCCTATAAGATTCCAGCCACAGCTTCAGGAACCTCGCGTCTTTGTTCGCTATTAACACCTGAGTACCGAGGAAATCTCCATCGGTAACACCAACTGTCATTTCATACCTACGAAACGGATCCAAACTTTTAACAATGTACGAATCATTATCTAAAAATATTCCACCATATTCCATAAGAATCCTTATTCGCGTAACATCACTGGCATGGTACACATAGTATGGAAAAGTGAATTTCGTTCCATATATCTCAGTAGGCAAAGTAACATTCGTAAAATGTAAAACACTTCCTAAAGTGTCCCTGATTTTAATCCAATGTGGTCCTGTGAATTCTTTAACGTCTGTATGGAAATATATCCTTTCTGGTTTTTGATTTCTGAAAGCTGCTAAAACACACACTGAATGGACATAAGATATTCTTGGATTTCCAAAAAATAAGAAATGTACGTAGTTTGGAACAATATTGGAAACCATTCTTAGTGCCTGTTACATTATCGAATCCTTCAAAAATGCTGTCTTTAACCTTAGCGAAGAGTTCTGGATCGTATGGCTGATAGATTATGCCTCGTTTCCCAGGTCCCGTTCTGCAGAGAATGATCACAGCTGCAGTTATAATTGAGAAGTAGAAACCTGGTCGAGACATATCCCTGTTGTTATTTATTAGCAGGCATTATAGAAACCTGAAACAAAAACAAATATTGTTATATTACAACATTATATTTGTTAAATATTTTTTATTCAATACTTCAAATTGTCATTTCAAGATTTTTTACATTTTGCCAACTATGGTTTAGTTAAACGTAACTTATAATAATTCAAGATTTAAATACAAAATATGTATAACTATAGATTGGTGAGATTAACATTTAAATAATAACCTTGGAAGAAAAATTAAAGATATAATTTCATCCAGCAGTTATCACAAATTGTCAAATTCTGAATCTTAATTTTTAAAGAAGTTAATGGAATTTTTACATCATACAGATTAAAGACAATGCTATACCCAATAATCAACAAATACTGCAAATAATAGAGAGTTTAGAAGTTAAAAATTGTGCCTATGGACCTAACAAAAATGAAGCTGAATTTGTAATTCCATCTTAACTCTTAAATTGGCGAAATACTAATTTATCCTGCCACTTATTTAAATGTGTCGGACCACAGTGAAAACTTAATCTTGTAAAACTCTATATTGTTTAATTCAACACAAATTAAGTAATTTATACATATTCGTTTTCTACTGTTATAATAAAAATATTATAGTATATTGCGATATAAGTTTGGTAAACAATTGATACAGATCGAGGAATTTTTCATTTTAATTTCCGAGATTCCGTTATGTGTTTACCACATGAGTATTGCATACTATTTTTTGCACTATGTGTATTTATTTTAGTAATTAAGATATTAGCTAAAATATTAAAAAATATAATTGAAGATAAATGTTAGATTTCAGAAGATGAATCAGCTATATGAGTTGCTATGGAGAAATAACAAGTATTGTTGGTCATGTCGCCATTTTATGTGTTAAAACTGTAAAACCAATTTGATATGGGATTTATTTCTGATTATGGAGAAAGTTTTAGACGATGTGTGCAGTGATTATGACATTGAAGCGGCGTGGAAAGTTGGATGTGATGAATTTATACCGAAATTAATACAAAATGCAGTATCACTATCAATATTTCAAAATACATGTTTTTACTTACCGCACTAGTGATTTTGGTTATTTTTAAAGTATTGAGATTTTTTTCATAGGAACCAAGATTGTATGCGGGAATGTCAAATTATGATACACAACAACAATAACAGTAAGTAAACAATATTAGTTATAGAGTGCAAAAATACATAAAACTAATGTATCTTATAGTATGCATTACCAATATAAGGGCCAAACACTGATATAATACATAAAACTAATGTTACTTATAGTATGCATTACCAATATAAGGGCCAAACACTGATATAATGCGTTCGTAGCTCGGTCGGAGCGTTTCGCGGCGGCCTTGAACTGGGCGAGTATTGGCGCGCTTTCCGCCAGAGTTACACGTACACGACAGGCAAGTCATTGGTATGTAGCATTACCTACTGTGCTAAAATTACAAATTACTATTGTACTAACTTACTTGCATCACCACATATGTTGAAAGTGATGACCTTAAAGGCGAACACATTCCGCATGTCTTCGAAAACAATTATGTTTACTCGCAAAAGTTCATGTTGACTGATTGGCTATATTTCTCTCGAGGTGTTGTCCTTCAATTCTTGTAATTGTGCGGATTTGATGTGTACACTTTATTCTATAATCTTTCAATTACGTTATTAAATATATTAAATAAATTAAATTAGTATATCTTGTAGGACGTATTGCCAATTATGAGTTAATTAAATTGTATGGTACACATTGTGACGAATGAAATATGGCGTTTCCTAAATTCAATATTTTATTTTCGGTTTGAAGTAAACCCATACATCTAATTACGTTTGGAAAATATCTTCCTCAGTTTATTTCAATAGAATACGATATACCGAGTTTCCTTATAAAACATTGAAAGTTACGACTTCTAGAGCGATTTCTAAATTTTCATTTCAGTTAACTCCTACACCTAATAGTCCGATTTTGATGTTTAAGGAACTCGACCTAATTTTTTAAAATTAATTACTATATGCCAAGTTTGATTTCGATAAAACAAAAATTGCTGCTCTAGAACGTTAACGGGCACACACACACACACATATATATATATATATATATATATAACAGAGCAAAGATTGCCTAAACTTATTATGGAATGCATCCCAGTAGAGAGCAAGAAGAAAAGGAAGACCAAAGAAAACCTGGATAGAAGGTGTGCAAGTGGCTATGATTATCAGAGAATTGGAGGAAGATCAATGGATGGACAGAGGTGAATGGTGTTTGGTTTCCAGAAGATGGCGGCAACTGTCATGATACCGGATGATATATATATATTTGTACTGGTCATTTTCGGTGTCTATTAGGTATGCCCTGGGGGGTCCGCTTCTCGTGCCCCAGCTGTGCTCACAACAGCAAAAGGGCGCGTCCCCAGGTGGCGGATAGGGGAACGGTCGGTGGTTTACTTGCATTCCTCCCGGCTAGGTCCAGACCGGACCCGCGGGCCATTTGTGAGGTCGTCAGGACTCGAGCGACCTGGCGTACTACATAGCTCGTGCTGCGCCCACTTCAGCAGACAAACACGTCCCCTCGTTGGCGTAGTGGGGAAAAGGTCGTGGATCTGCAAGTCAGTCCTCCCTTCCAAGTCTAATGGACTCGCGGACCATACGTGGGGTCAACAGGGGGAAGATGAGCGACCTGTTGTCAAAGCTCACATATCCTGGCCCACAGCAGGAGCGTGCGGCTACAGTGGCGAAGTGATGGGAGATCGGAGTTCAGGAGCTCGTTTATCTTGGTTTAATGAAACCGAGGTCCATCTGTGGGGGCACCAGTGGCGGATGAGCACCATGGATACCTAAATTCCTCAGTGAGCTGGACTCACAGCAGCGGCACGACAAGACCTAGTCTTGCGAACGGGCTGGTTGGGGCAATACCGGGCGTAATGCTGGGAATTACCACCAGGTCAGTAAGCTCGGAAACTGAGAAAACGCGGTCTTTTGGGTGTGGGATTTGCGTTGACTCTTGGACCGGCTGACCCAAGGACAATCTGTGAGGTCGTCAGGAGATGAGCTACCTAACGTACTAATGCTCAGGCTGGACCCACTTCAGCAACAAAAACAAGTCCCCAGCTGGTGCACTGGGGGAATAGTCGGTGGATCTACTCGACAGTTCTCCCGGCTAAGTCCAAGGGACTCGTGAACCATTAGTGGGGTCGGCAGGAGATGAGCTCCCTGTCATACTATTTGCTGTGGGAGCTCGCGAGCTCCTTTCTGGCCCACAACGGCAACAGCACACATCCCTGGGGGCGGGCCGGGGCAGAGGAGAGCAACTGTGCTGGCTCCCGGCTCAGCCTACGGGCTCGTGGACCAACTGTGGGGTCGCCAGAAAATGAGTACCTGGAAGTACAATAATCTCACACTGTGGGGCTTGAGGATTCAAGCCTTAGCCTGACTCACAACGGCTGCAGGATGCGTCTCTGGAGGTACAACAGGGAAATGGTCGGTGCATCGCGACAGCATTCCTCCCGGCTAGGCTCAAGGAACCCATGGACTAACTGTGGGGTCGTCAGGATTGAGCGTCCTGACGTACTATGTTGCTCAGCAATTTCCAACATCTTCTCCCTGATGTGTTGGTTTTATTGCCTGTGAACTGAACGTGACCACGTTGTAGATAAGGGAGGACAAGAATTCTGGCACTTGGGAGTATGGCCTTCTGACCGATGTATCCCAAGGGGTGGTGGAATGGGTCCAGATGTCTATAGGTATGATCGGTGGAAATGTGTAACTATTTTCAAAAATATTTTCTTGAGAACAATCTCAATAGCCTCATTCCTTCGGAATTCGCCGATACTATGTGCCTGATTACAGGGCTGCAGAATTGGAAAGGAACACATGAAGATAAATGCGCCATGAATTAAGTAAAGGAGCCATCCACACAAAATAGCGAAATGGTTTTGGCGAAGGCGTATGCTACACTGTTATAGTTAGACCTACAAATGAAACAGCATGTTCAGTAATGTAAAATATTATCCGAACTTTGTTACAAGTAAATCCAATATGGCGGTATTTATTGGAGGAATTTTCATACAGCTTCACATTATTCTTTGGTTAACAACACATCTGAATTTCTGATATACAGAGTGTCCTATTCAAACCTTCCGCATTTTAATTAGTCTTAACTAACACAGTGTGCGGAATTATGAAATGAAGGCCGGTATTAAAGAAACAGAAACTCAAAGAATTTTCATTGCCACACACTAAAATATCCCTATATGTGTACCATTAGTAGCACGAACAATATCAAGTCTATATTTGATTTCGTGCCACGTTCTGTACAATATATTCATTGGTACTGTTGCAGTTGTGTCAAATATACGGGTTCGTAAATTATGAAAGATCTTGAATGGAGCCGCAAACACATGGTCTTTTATATACCACCAGAGGAAGAAGTCTGGCGAACGTGGTGGCCAGCAAATTGGTCTGCCCCGTCCAAACCACTATCCAATAGCAACATGACGGTGTCAGTGTCATAGAAGACCTATAGTCATTGTATCTTACAAATCTGAAGCTATTTCATATTTTTATGTCTAAACCTTCTATAAATCCTAATTATTTAACAATAATTTGATATCGAAGTATCTGAAAAACATCTTTGGACTACCGTACATTATTAAGACCTCTGAGGTTATTGTTAAATATTTAAAAACAAGTTGTACCTGTGATTGCAGTGGTCCTCAACAAATTAAAATTGTTTAAAATAATAATCAGCTAGGCTTTTCGGAACTAGTTCTTACGTTGTATATTGGGTTGATCTGGTAGGATGTGTTCTCGTTTCTTCATTATTTCTATTTCCTCTAAGTTGTTTATCTTCCGGTTACCATTTTCTCCATGTATTATTGAAAGGGTGTCGCCCATTGTGTTGAATTGACTACCTGTGTTTGTAACATACTTGGCGAAACTTAACTTTTCTCCATTGTTTTTAAAATCGTTCAAATGCTCGTTATATCTAATGTAAAACTTCTGGTTATTCGTCTCATATAATTTTTTTCACATACCCAGGTCAACTAATTTCCATTCTGGATAGAATGGACAAAGAAAACTACATAGATGAACTTTTTTTAGCTTGGAAAGCATTTTGGATCCTTAAGTTATTACTGTTATAATATGGGCTACTGCTCAGCGTATCTAACTACAGTACATGAGGTCTAGGGTTCGAATCCGGGTCTGACGATAGGAATTTTCCTTAAAGAAAATTATTCCTGTAGTTGCCCACGGTTTTGAATTTACGTTACGTTTAGGTTAAGGACTTTCCTGGCGTATCATTATCATTTATCTATCGCCCATCATATCGTCGGGATAATGTAACTCCACCTCTCAGGTGTCCCTACCTAAGACATTTATTATAATTCCACCAATGCGAGAAGAGAAAGCCAGAAATGTGATATAAGATAATGAAGTGGCATTTGGGGGAAAAAACATGTAAACAGGAAAATCAAATTACAAATACCGGAAATATGTATATAGTCCGTCATACATATGGGTGCCAAATGCGGTCACTTGCAACAAACAAAAGAAAAACTCAAAAAATGCCAACTAAATTTACATCACAACATCCCAGTTTTATCTCAGAGACTAAATCTCCAATGGAACACAAGACCAACTGCCATCGGAGGTGGAAATCGAAAAAAAAAACTAGATGTCAGACTGAAATGGAAATGGAGTGACCACTTTGGGAACCTACTTGACAAGGAGACGTACAGAACTACCTCGCCAAAATGGATACAAGGAAGACCTAGGCGCAAACGGACGGATTTCATCAAGGAGGTCAATAATCGTCACGAGTAGCAAGAAGAAAAAGAGAAAAGTCTGTGTAATGTCTAAGTGTTTGCAGACGAAAAAAATGGTTATTTTAATAAAAGTGTACAACACATAAGGTAGAATGCTTCTACACATTAGGAAATATTAATTACCGTAAAACGGGGCTACTTAGACATATTTCCGAAGGTTTTTAAGGTCTAACTCGTATGATTTATGCCGTAAAAATTGAATGTATGATTTAATGTACCAATTGAACCTTAGACTACAAATCCCATTTGGTACTGTTCTCCTCAAATAAAAACTTAGTAGGACAACAATGAGTTTTGTTTAGGTCTGTTTTGCCCATGTTCTGGGGCTACTTTGACATCACATTTGTTTTCACTATAATTCAAAGTAGACCCACTGTAGTACTACTTTGACACCAATTCATCTTTTTACAAATATTTTTATTGTAAACAACCTTACTACAAATGTTTTTATGACTGCAATTTGACAAAATAAACTTAAACTTCTTTATCAATTCTGACACGCAACACAATACAAAAATTATATAATTATTGTAGTTAGACAATCAGGAATTAATTAGAAAACATGAATTTTTGAAACAACAGTAGAAAAAAACAGATTTTCACATCTCATCTTCACATAGTTCACATTCATATTGAGAATTGTTCGATCCTCTGTTACACATAGCACAGACCCAGAGCTTGCATCTTACACAACAAATCCAGTCCTTACCCCTGTAAAACCGAAAATCACAATTTTATCCTTGCTGGGAATTCATTGTTGTTGAAAGTGACACAGATGTGTCTCCAACAATTATCATCCTCTTTTAAAACAACTTAATTATTCGTGCGCCTTCAAGGAAATGTCTACACCATTGAATCGTTGTCAAAATATCCCAAAACACGCAAGAAATTTAAAATGTCAAAGAATCCCCAATTCAGTCAAAGTTGCCCCTCGAGTCAAGTAACCCCGTTTTACGGTACCCTATAGACGTGGATTTTGTTTTTCAGGGGAAATTAAAGACTATTTATAATTTATCGAGTTGATTGATTGATTGATTGATTGATCCCTGTTCATCCGGCTGCGGGATATCTATGTCCTTACCCAGGCTAACTTAGTGACGCCTATTTCCCTACATGGAACATGTGGTTGGTACATCGTCTCGAAGCGACATCTATTAGGAAATTAATGTATTACTCGGATGGATTGATGTCGGTGAAAGTTTGCTCAGAAGTCTATTATTCAGACTAAGGTTCTTTTACAAGTCCGAAATTCTTCTGACTCGGGACCACGGCTTAAAGTCGCTCCCGGAGGATCTGTCCCTTGGATTTTTCTATCCAAAAAATCCATCGAACCCGGCTGAGTTTGTACCGCGACCTTCGGGATTAGATGCAAGGAAGATAAAATAGTTAATTTTCCTAAGATTATAATTATATTAAAATATACCTTTATGTTAATTAAGAATACATCACATCTTCTTTTACGGATTAGGTATTTACCTGTTGCGATCTCACATCTGTTCACTCCAGCGTTTTCTTGGTCTTCCTACAGATCTTCGTCCTCCAAGATTATACATCAGTGCCATCTTTGGTATCCTATACTCTGTCATTCTTTGCAGATGTTCTATCCAATTGTTCCTGTGTTCTTCTATTCGTTGAAGAAGTGGTTGCACGTTTAGTTTTTCTCTAATATTATCATTTCTAATATGTTCTTATCTTTGTGGAATTATACATAAAACATTAAAGAATAAAACAAGGAGAGATACTAGATTGAAGTTTTATAAAACATTGGCAGTTCCTGCATTACTTTACGGGAGCGAAATTTGGGCAATGACCAAAAAATTGCAAAGTAGAATACAAAGCGCAGAAATGAACTTCCTTAGAAGAACAAAAGGCTGCACAAGATTAGATCGGATACAGAATGAAGATATAAGAACAGAGTTAAATATATATCCATTGAATGGTAAAATCAGATACTATAGAGAGAAATGGTTTACACATGTGGAAAGAATGAATGTAACAAGATTACCAAGAGCAGCATTCAACTACAAGCCAAGAGGTTCAAGGAATGTAGGAAGGCCTGTGAAAAGATGGACAGAACAACTGTCAGACGGAACAGGCAATTTGCCTAGCCCGTGAAGTGAAGAAGATCCTTGTACAACCTTTCACAGCCCGTAGGTAGCTCAATATCCGCTGCATGAATTTGACTTTTCATTTACCCAGGCCTCACTTTTATACATCGCCACTGGTGGTGCCATGATTGATCAAAACCTTGGCAATTTAGCGTGGTGACTTAACCCTTAAACAGGCAAAACAATAATTTCTGGCATCTGTTATTTAAATGTGGCGGACCGAACTGAAAACGAAATCTTGCATGACGTATTAGGTTTATTTTGTAATTCCACACACATTTCAGTAATTTATTATGTTTAGCTTTCTTCAATTTTATTGAAAATATTAGGTAAATTAAAACAATAGATGTATAGCTATAGGACAGGGTCACCGCGGTCAGGATCTGGACCCTGGGACTTTGGTTTCCGGACCGGTTAAATATCGAATTAACACAAATTTTTAAAACCGATTAAACATTGCATGAAACCAGTTTGCTGAATTTCATTTTTGATAGTATTATTATTATTGGCTTGGTTGGTAGTACTGCTTATGGTCGGAGATTTGTCTGAAGATGAACGGGATTCCGTTTGAAACCTGGTATCGAGAAAAATTTAATTTGTGAGGTGAGATATTTAATATTACTCTGACCATATGTTAAATTTAAGATAGACTTATTCATCATTATTAGAATTAATAACTGTGCACTACTGTGCTGTATCCTTTTAGTATTTACCATGTGTTTTGTTTAATTTGTGCAATCCATACCCATAACATAACTTATATAATTTCCTTATAATACTAATTACTTCATAAAAGCTTCGTACGTTTAATGAACTATGGTTCCGTACCTCGATTTAATTTAGAACTTTGAAATCTAATTGGTGTCCCGCGCCGTAGCCGAGCGGTTAAGGCAGGAAGTCTTGGCGCAGAGCTACGGGACTTGCGCTGGTTCGAGTCTCCATGGGGGAAGAAATTTTCTCATGGTATTTCGGCCAGTATGGGACCGGTGCCCACCCAGCATCGTGAGGCAATTGGGTAGCTACAATAAGTAGCGGCTCCAGGTTGAGGAACCAGCTATAACGGCTGGGGAACTCGACATGCTAACCACATGTCAGCCCTACACGGGCTGTTGATCATCTACCTCTGTGATTGACACATGTGGATGTGAAGGGCCAGCAGCCGGCTGGTAAAAGGGCAACCGCTGAAAAGTGGAAAGACCCTCAATCGGAAATCTAATTGGTGACCTCTGCTATAGGATACATGAAAATGCTGAGTTTGCAGTGATAGACTTGTTCTTGGGCATAACACTATGTATGTGCATACAGCATTCATTGCAAATTTAAGGGAAATTTCATAAAACTTTTCACAATAATGTTAACGTTATATCAAGGAGTGTTATACGACTGTGCAGAAAATATTTTTCACTTATCTTTATAAAACGATAATAGTAATGCAGTAAGTTAGTTATAAACTTTTACTCTTGTTGCAGGAAATGACATGATTTGGCTTTCAGATAAGGCAGGTTGTCGCGACATTATAAAAATTTGTAAAGTAAATAGCTACTCTGATATGATGGATTCGTATTTTATCTGAATTTATCAATGACGGCACTGTACTGTTCAGAATGTTTTTAAAATTTTTTATCCCTTCAGAGAGAATATTTTATGAGATTCACGTCAAAATATACCAAATATCCGATGCTATTAAAATACAACTCTACAGAGTGATCTAATCTTAAAAAATCTAGCAAGTATATTTTGCGTGTTATCGCACTACTACGAAAACTGTTCTTTTTATAAAAATATAAAGGCAACTTACTTAATACTCAATACTTAATAGAGGCTTTCAACTTTACAGCAGTTCGCCCTTAATTCATACTTTTCCGAAATTCCTTTCTTCCCATTGCTCTTCTTCCATACCCCTCTTCATCATGACATCATACATTACCTCATAACGTGTTCTTCTGCTTCTCCCTCTCTTCCTTTTGTCTGGTACCATCTAATTTGACACCCGTTTAGGCCACCGTTCTTCAAACATCAGTTGTACATGTAAGCTCTCTTTGTTAACATATCAATAACGGTCTCTTGTGCATCCATTTCTTGACTAATATATGTATTCTAATATGTTATAGACTGGATATTCACATACGTTTTTGTAATCCATCCATTATTACCGCCTATACTCTTTCTGTACCCTTTAATTTATTGTCAGCTTTCTGACCCTTATATAAGTACACTTTATATTAATCCAAACTCAGTGGTCCATGTCCCGAGGGGTGAGCAGTACAGAATACCTGTTGGGGTGATATACGGTGGGGACTAGTTTCCCCGTGACCGCTACGGTAGCCGAGAAGGTCCAATAGGAATCCCGATGACCAGCAAATGAGGCCCCGGTTACACTCCAATTCAACCCAGGAATTTAATACTGTCCTTAGGGCTATGCAAGTGTCCCCCTACGTAGATGTTGCCGAACTCATAATAACGGTATTTGTTTGTTTAGGGAGGGAGGAGGGGCAAGGTTAGCAGTACCTTTTCCAAATCTATGTACTATACATTTAAAAACATAGTTTTTCTTTTACGGCGTGCAAACAAGTTTTATAGTAAATATGAGAGTCGACACTTGCACACAGGATAGTACAGATCCGCATGAGCTCAGTGACAAGTAGTAACTGTGTTTTTGTTTATGAGATGGTGGATTGGACGACTACAACTTACAACTCTCTACCTGCTGTGTTGCATACTTCAGTTTTATTTAAGGATTTCTCTCAAGAGAATACTGTTAAAATGGTAACCCAGTGCCCTATTCCAAACACACAGTAAATTCCTGGGTTGAATCTGACTGTAGGTCCTCCAAATGCGGATGTTGGCGAAGGGCTGACAACACGTTCCATAAAATTTTTTTTTACGATTCCTGCAAAGCGATAGATAAAGCCGGACAGATCAATAGGCATAGACTTTGGCTAAGGAAAAGGACAATGCATTTGGAAACTTGGAACATACAAGGTTGGAACACTAAGAAAAATGAAGTACTTAAGGAGGTTACAGAGAAGGGGGTGGATATAGCAGTTTTGACAGAAATGAAAAGGAAATGGGAAAGGATAAGAAGTGATTGTCGAATTCATGCATGTATGGAGTGGGGTAGAAAAATCGGAGATAACTAAGGGAGGAGTATCAATTTTAATTAAGAAGAAATGGAAACCCTCAATAAAAACAAGTACAAGAAATTGATGAAAGATTCATAGTTACGGAAATAACAATTACGGTAAAGAATAAGTAATAAAAGGTACATATGCCCCAACAAACGATACACAAGTAATAAAGGAAATGTAAAAGTAAAAATGTTAAAAAGTGAAGTGGTCCCGAGCCAAAGCCGAGTAGTTACGAGTAGTTAAGGCAAGATGCCCTGGCGCAGAGCTAAATGACTTCCGCTGGTTTGAGTCTCCATGAGGGAAGACATTTTGTCATGGAATTTTGGATTTGTGGGACCGATGCTCACCCAGTATTTGGGTAGCTACAATAAGTAGCGGCTCCAGGTTGAGAAAACCAGCTATAATGTCTGGGGGACCGACATGCTGACCATATGCCACCCCTACACTGGCTGAATGATCGTCTACCTCTGTGATTAACACATGTAGACGTGAGGCCAGCTGTAGGCTAGTTGGCCAAGGACCTTATAGGCTGTCGCGCCATGGAGAAGTAAAGTGATTCCACTATAGGCGTCACGAGACCCATGTAGTGGTTAGAAGAATAAGGTTCGCAACATTCTAGACAATAGACACGAGGTGTCGGCCGGGTCGACAGCCCTGCGTGACTATTGCTTTTACCCTTAGAAAATGAGTCTTCTACTTATTTCCATTAAAGATAAGAATCGATGGCGCAGGGATTTTTAGGCCAGATTAAAAAAAAAAAAACTCTCCTCATAGAGAGTCAACACCGAAACGTTTTGGCATGTAGCATTTTGCCTGATACAAATACGCTATTATGTTTGATAGCCACGTAAAAATATTTGCAACATCTGATGCCGAAAAAATAAACTTTCGTTACAAAGTGATGTAATATTTATAGACTTCACTACATGCTACAGTATTTAAATGGATTAAGATACTGTTGTGAGAAGGGTTTATGTAATACTGATAATGGCTCCGATAATTTTCATCTCCATTTGCAATTCACTGCATGGAGATGAATCATAAGTAATGCCACGAGTGATTTCCACTTTATCTAGAGGATTTGGAAATAAAGAGTTGCATTTGTTAGCACTATTTAACAAATAAAATTAAACGTTTACTAAAAAATCATTATTTAAATTTAGTTACCGGTATTTTGAAATATTTATATATTTAATATAGATGGCGATGTTTGAAAACAAATCAGAAATGTGAGGTTATGTTTTTTCTCTGCAACTTGATCATACTCGTATTATTACTTACCAAATAGGATCGCAATATTGTAAGAATGCGCCCTATTGGATAAATAAGGAAACACATCAAACTGTATATTATAACTAACATTCCATCTATAGTAATTCTGCCGAGGGTAGGTCTTTCACTGCAATCATAACATTTTCATGCTATGCTTTGCAGATTTACTAGGGAATTGCTTTCACCACACCGGCGAAGGAAGATTATTATAATGATAAGGATGATAATGATGGCCGGATGATTTTCGGGGACCGCTCGGCCCTACGCATGCTGACATTTGTCTTACAGGTGACGAAAAACCTCGAAAAACCTCGCCTAGGAACCTGTCTCGACCGGAAAACGAATCGGGCCCGCTGTGTGACAAGGCAGCACGCTACCTCGAGACCACAGCGGTGGACTAACTAACATTTTATGTTATTAATTAATTTTTTAGTAAACAACTCAGAAAATCAAGGAATCTGTTCATTATTTGTTATATTCTATAGATTTATAGGAAAGTCATCACTGCAAAATAATGTTCTGACTTGTTTAGAATGTTAAAAAGGAGGAGCTATCTTTATACTCACAAAAAGAGCGAGCTCAACCGAGAAATTAAAAAAAAATGAAGCGAGGGAAATGCGGAAAACAGGAACTTAGTCATTGGTTGTAAAACAACAAATTCATTGTGAATCCCGATTGGTCATTGACTACCATTTGGGACATGAATTAATATAATAAAGCTAAAATCACAATACCAGCTAGCAGGCAAAAAGTGTATCATTGCCCAGTTATTTTGCTTTAATAGAGCAATTCCATATTGAATCTGATCCTGACATTTACAGTACATTTTTGCAGCTAAATGCTTGCATAAATATTACAATTGGTTGAAATTGGGGTGTTATCTACGTGATATGATAGAGGAAAAATGTGTGATTAAGATTGTACATAAATTACAACTTCTGAAGAAAAACAATGTAATTTATTATATATCAAAGTATGTGTGACTGACTGACATAAATGTCAACTCATCATGCAGCGTAACATGTTAATCTAAGTGATCCTCTGAAATGTGATTCCTAATGACATTTTTCAAAATACCGTTTGGAGGGCACATTTTAAGTTACATTTTAAATAAAAAACGAAACCTAAATCACAATTAATACCGAAGTTATGACCTAATATGTGATGTGTGACTGACTGACTGACCTTATTCTGTGATGGACTGACAAATCTGAATTTTATTTAGAACTTCAAAATGCAAATATTACAAAAAGTAACAAAATCCTATGAAACTAGATAAACAGTTTCGGTAACAGAGATTAATAAAGAACTGCAAACACTTTATCAATGCCACGAAAATCATTAAATTTAATTTTTCTGTAAAATAAATATTAATTTAAATCAATAATATAATTTATTAACTTGCTTACCAAGTACCATTTTAAATTATATAAAATAAGAAAAATATTAAATATTTAATAACAAAGTACCTTCTCTATTGTTAAATATACCTACTATAATTGGTATATATATATCCATCCATCCATAGTAATTCTGTCCGAAGGCAGGTCTTTCACTGCAATCATAGCATTTTCATGCTATGCTTGCAGCTTTACGAGGGAATTGTAGGTGTGGTAGCTTCCCGTTGCTTTCTACTATATACCATAGTAATTCTGCCCGGGGGCAGGTCTTTCACTGCAATCATAGCATTTTCATGCTATGTTTTGCAGCTTCACAAGGGAATTGTGGGTGTGGTAGCTTCCCGTTGCTTTCCACACCGGTGAAGGATTATGTCGATAATAATAAGGATGATGATGGCCATATGATTTCGGGGACCGTTTGGGCCTTAACGTTTTCCTGGCATTTGAGGTGAAAAAAAAGATAAAAGCCTCACCCAGAAAAACTGTCCCGACCGGGGATCGAACCCGGGCCCGCTGCGTGACAAGGCAGCACGCTACCTCGAGACCACAGCGGTGGACTTCCACTATATATATATATATATATATATATATATATATATATATATATATATATATATATAGTAACTGATTACAATTTACGTGATGTAGGATTAAATAGGTTTTATTTCTAGATACACATTCTTAATAAGCTAGTTGTTTATCAGTGTGAATGTACTTTCAAAACAAATTATTATAAATCGCAAGCTGCCCAATTGCTGATGTAGTGAATTCTACTTTTTAGACAGCGATAAAAGAAAACTCTAATTAGCCCGACACTGGTGATTCACTTCATAACATCGATGTATAAGATTCGCTTATGCAGCTATTCACTCTCTAGTATTAGCCGGTATGTTGACTTGACTTGACCCATTAATAAAAATAATGTTTCCTGTCACACACGAAGTCTCACGCTGTAACTGAATGGTTTGAGTCGATGTCTCAATAGAGAGCACTGATTCGAGTCCCCATGAAAGAATACATTTTCTCATGGAATTTCGGCCACAATGGGACTGGTGCCCGCCTAGAATCAAGAAGAATTTGGTCAGCTACAATATTTAGCGGTTACGGTCGAGAAAAAACCATAACTGCTTGAGTATCCGACATGCTGACCACATGTCACTCTATATATTGGTTAGATGATTGCCCACCTCTGTGATTGATGTACTTGGATGTGAGATCAGCAGCCAAGAGCTTTCTAGGCCCGTCGCGCCATTTAGTTTTTCTTTTTTCTTTTAACACACGAACTTATGAATTTGTTGTGCTGATTGTTCGTTTGACAGTTATGCATATTCTATAACATACGGGTTCAACGGTTTCACGATGTGTACGCATTGAATCTGTAATAGCTGCAAGATATTCAAATTGTTTTTGTAAAAATTTCTTTCCTTCTTCTGTATCATTTTGCGACTCCTCCTGAAGTTATTTGGTTGGTTTTGCAGTTCACATTACATAATTCTGCACAATTTTGTATATTTTTTCCCGATTTTTCATACATCCATGCCATCATTTTACTTGGCCGCCAATCGCATCTATAGCCAACTTTCCATGGTACGATTGAAGGAAGTTCCATTTTATGTCAAAATACAAATATTCAAGAAAGCAGTATCACATTGCTAAATGCATAAGCCTATTTCTATTACATGGTGCTCCAACTGAAACTTTTTATTACCTCAAGTTTTAGAAGAAATCCCTATAGTTCGGTAAATAAAAATAAAACGTAGTTTTATTTGATTTTCATATATATTATAATTTGTTAACATGTCTGAAGAAGGTACAGTGTACTGAAACAGCTGTCACTGAATTATATAATAAATATGAAAATCAAATAAAACTACGTTTTATTTTTATTTAATTAATAAATATTGATTTTCATCAAGTAAACACCAAATCAATTGATTACTTTTCTATAGCAACTTGCTATGTGTCACAAATCCTGATACTAGAGCAAAGTATTTCTTCTCAACTTCTCTGTTACCTTCCATCTAAACTAGGCAAAAACAATAATATTGAGATATGCTAATTTTTCCAATGAACTGCCTGGATCTCATTTTGTTCTTTGTAGGTATAATTTACTGAGAAATCAACAAGTATGGCTGCTTCATCGATACTAATAAAATTCATGGTAAGTTTCCGTTGAGGTGTTAATTCACAGTAATATAATGTATGATTAAAAACTATAAAATAGTAACCGTGTAGGTCCGTCTCCTCAACTTAAATTGTTTTAAAACTCTGTAGGCCTTTCGGGACTAGTCCAATCATCAGCAGAATACATTAGGTCCGTATGTGTAGACCCTTGTTGAAGCACTGACTTGGTTGTGAATATTTTGTATAGAGCATTGTGTGGACTGGGTGTGTTTTCATTAAGAACCAGGTTGTTGTCGATTTCTCTTAGGATTGCGATTTCCTCCAGTATATCTATCCTCGTTGGAATGTTTTCGGTATATAATATTGTAACGAAATCGCAATCCGAAGAGCATTCATGAGCGAGCTTTTGTATTCAGTGCACGTCGTTTCTGAGAGCAGTCCAACAACGCGAAAATTTGATATAATAAAAAGTAAATTTTCTGCGGGTTACCAGGTGCTCCAGCTCCGACTGCAGTCCAGCGACCGGCTAATAAAAGCTACTGTCTACTGAGTGTCGTGGTATAGTGTTTTGTGTCTTTTGGGTGCTGTGGAAAAATCAATAAATCGGTGAGGCTTGACAGCCAATCAGAAGTGTGCGTGGTGCGCGCACCACCACACGGGGCCACGCCCTAAGTGGAAAAGTTCTCTTAGTGGTTTTCTTTTTGAGCTTATATCGCAATCCAAAACAACTCTAAACTGTGAGTGCTTTGGATATAAAGTTCAATCCTATTTTTTCGTTTTTTTTTTCTTTGTGTTTGTGTTAGTGCTTTTCTTTACATAGTGATTGGTAAGTACCAAATTATGGCTTATTCCAATTTGTCTAATGTTAGTGTAGATGTAGAAGAAGTAAACACTAGTTCGCTTGAAGACTGGGAAATGATCTGCTCAAAATTTGAAATGTATATTGAACAACAAAATATAAGAGCTGACTCTGGACCAGGAAAATTAGTAGAAACTATCAGAGGTACATACTTACTTGTTACGGGTTTACTCCAAACGTACCAGGACTTCGAGCGGACAGAGTATGCTTACGAGCTGACTCGTCAATATTCATTAACAATTGACGAAGTATATAGTAATTCTGATGGCCTTATGAGCTATCTTAGAGGTTTACTTGCTGAACTTAAAAGATTCGCAATGGATATTCAAACCGCAGCTTTCTTTGAGGTAGCCGCTGAGGAGCCTTCATCTCCAAAAACAATAATCAAAAGGCAAAAACTTTCTGGGACTACTGAGAGACCATCGCAGCAAGATGGCTCCGGTAGAACAGAAAGAAAAAAGAAAATGACGAGTCAGTCTCATACAGCGATGGCACCAGCAGTGCCCACTCAAAATAGATTTGCTCTATTAGCAGATAGCATGGACACTGCTGAGCCATCTGCTCCTTCTACATCTAAGGAACCTGATGCAATAAATAAAGAGAGGAATTTGCCTGCGACTACGGCGCAGCGCAGACCTAAGCAATCAAATGGAAAAACAGCTAATTCTAATAATACTGAATCTGGGAAAAGTAATACTTCAAATGACCAAAATATTCCTAAGGAATCGCGACCGCCACCTATAACAGTTATTGGGCACGCCGGATTATTTAAAATGAATACAGAAATTAAATCAAAATTAACCGGCGATTTAAAGGTCGTTAACACTCGTGAAGGTCTGCGCTACTACGCCTCCAAAGTGGCAGACATTGAAATGTTGCAAATTTTCTTCAAAACTGCAAATAAGCAATATTACACTTTTGTTATGAAGAAAGATCTGCCACTTCGGGCTGTGTTGAGGAGACTACCAGCAGTCACTCCAGTCCAGGACATAGAACAAGAACTTAAGAGTATGGGTTATCCCTTAAAATCCATCAAACAGATAATTAAAAAAGAAAACGATAATGAAACACCTTTGCCTCTGTTCATCCTGGAATTGGACAACAGTGATGCTGGTAAGGAAATTTTCAACCTAAACCGACTCCTCTACACAGTAGTCGAGGTTGTACCTTACCGACCGAGAGCTGGGCTAAAGCAGTGCTTTAGATGCCAGCACTTTAATCACACTTTTTCGGCCTGTCATAGGGACCCAAGATGTGTGGTTTGTGCTGGCGCCCACAATCATAAGGACTGCCCAGTCAAGGCTGCTGCCTTGACTGACCGGTCCTTATTAAATTGTGCAAATTGCAATGGAGAACATCCTGCCTCCTTCAGAGGATGTGAGGTGTATAAGGCTGCCCAGGAAGCTTACCTCAAATCAAGGAACACGGTACCTGTATCTAACGTACAAACTCCCAGGAGTTTTCAGTCTAAACCTATTAGGCCTAATGTGTCTTTCAGGCAAGCCTTGACACCTCACATAACTCCAAATGCAAGTCCTATAAGCACTGCTCAGGCCCGCCTTGGTAGGGCAATGCAACCTTCTGGGCATGGACAACAGTTGCTCAGGGAAGTTAAGGCAGCTCTTGCAAGCTTTGGCTCTCCCATGGAGCGCATGATGTTCATGGCCCAGCTGGCAAATTTATGTTTCGGAGATGGATAGATTCACCCACGGAAGCTATCTCAATGTCGTGGCTTTTAATGCCAATGGTATAGCTACTCAGAAATCGGAGCTAATTACTTTTTTACAAGAAAGAAATATCGACATTCTTCTAATAAATGAAACTCATTTAAAACCGCACAAAAATTTCCAAATTCCGAACTATTATACATACAGAAATGACCGAATTAACGGTCCCCTTGGTGGCACAGCTATTTGCATAAAGCGCTCCCTCGGCCACAGAGTGGTCACTATTCCAAGGCTCCAATTTATGGAAGCCACAGGCATCCTTCTACCAATCTCAAACCGCGAAAATATTTTCATAGCATCAATCTATAGATCTCCCACCAGACTGCTAACGAGACACGACCTCAATATTCTTACATCAGTCTCCCCTAACTATTTGTTAGCGGGAGATTTTAATGCAAAACACCTCTTCTGGAATTGTCGTGTCCAAAATGCAGCTGGTGTAACATTGCAAAATTATTGCCAGCATCGAAACATAGAAATCTCTGCACCAAGGGAACATACATTCTTCCGACACACAGCTTATGGTATTCGATCTGATATTCTCGACATAGTGCTATCGAAGAATGTTCCTATTTCTCCACACGTCACTACAGCAACAGACACATTAAACTCTGACCACACTCCTATACTATTTAAAATCTCACCCACATTTTTATTGTCCTCCCCGCTTAAACTACAACATGATCACACAGACTGGCAGACTTACTCTACATTGCTTAACCAATGGGTTAAGCCAACACTCTCTGCCGAGTCTACACAACAAATTGAACACAGCGTCCTTGAATTACAGGCCAGTATTAAAACGGCCATAAGACTAGCAACAACACGAACCAATCAAACTGCACAGACAAAAAGCACAGATCCCACACTCCAAAATTATTTAATTCAAAAAAGGCGGTACCTAAAATGGTACCGCGATTTCGGAAGTCACCAACACAAACAGTTATACAATCACTATGCTCATCTGGTGAAAGCCCGTCTTCAGGTTTTAAGAAATGCTGACTGGGAGAAATCCCTTCAGCATTTCACGGATAGTAAAACCCCACCTTGGGTTATTCTTAAACGTATGCGAAGGAGTAGAGCTTCTGCTCCTCCTTCAGCAATACACTACAATGGAAACTGGGCCTATCTCCCTAGGGAGAAGGCCCAACTTCTAGCTGAAAACTTGGAAGATAGGTTTAAACCACATGAGCTCACAACACCAGCTCATGATAATGAAGTACACCGTACTGTTAGTGCGTTTCTTGAGCGTCCTATCCCACATCACCTTCCTGACATACGGCTTTCAGAACTGAAAGCCGTTATCCAGTCTCTCCCCACCCAAAGAGCCCCCGGTTACGACCGTATACCAAACCTGGCGGTAAAACATTTACCGCCAAAAGCCTTACTCCTTTTTCTCCAGATAGTTAAGCTTTGTTTCCGATTCCATTACTTCCCTGAAGTATGGAAGAGGGCCAAAGTTATAACTATCCCCAAGCCTGGGAAAGATCCTACCGTTCCAGACAATCTTAGACCAATCAGTCTGCTGCCTGTGCTGGGCAAAATAATGGAGAAACTTATTTTGGCACGTCTAAAAAATGAAATTTCAACACTTAATCTTATACCTAACCATCAATTTGGCTTTAGAAAATCGCACAGTACTCCGCTCCAGCTAGCAAGACTGGTTGACCAGATTGTCACGGGTTTCAATGCTAAGAAATGCACTTTGGCAATATTCCTCGATATTGAGAAAGCTTTCGATACGACTTGGATAAGTGGACTTATCTACAAACTAATCAAATTCAATATTTCGGCTGACTTAGTTAAACTACTTGCAAAATACCTCAGTAACCGAGACTTTTATGTGTCGGTTAATGGGTATAATTCCGACTGTAAGCCTCTGCGGGCTGGAGTCCCACAGGGTGCAGTCCTCTCACCTATCCTATACACATTATATGTGTCTGACTTTCCTTCCTTACCCAATATCCATATAGCCTCCTTCGCTGATGATACATGTTTGTATTATCAGGTTTCTCTCCGCGGTATACCTAAATGTATCCGCATTATCCAAAGAGCCCTCAATACCATTCATACCTGGCTACATCTGTGGAATATCCAAGCCAATGCAAATAAGACACAAGTTGTCTTATTTAGGAGAACCTACAGATGTACTCCCATCCGGCTCACTCTGGGAACTCCAATTCGACCAGAGACTTCAGTTAAGTATCTTGGAGTCCATTTGGACTCCAGGCTTACGTTCAAAATTCACATTCAGAAACTAAAACAACAAGCAAATGCTGCAATTGCACTTTTATATCCATTTATCAAGTCAAAAAATCTATCTATTCGGATCAAGCTTACAATATATAAAGCTGTGATCCGCAGCATGTTGCTGTATGGAAGTGAGGCCTGGAGCGTGTTAGCCGCATCTCACAAACAGACATTGCAAGTCATACAAAACAAATGTTTAAAAATTATTTTGTCGGCTCCACCGCGCACACGAATCAGCAGGCTTCACGACCTAACGTGTATGCCCTATATTGCGACTACAATTGAAAGAAAGGTCAAAGACATGTTTCATGTCATACAGCATCATGACAATCCAATTGTTCGTAATATAGGACAAGCGTTACAGCAACGTGATGTTCACCGAAATATATTTCCTCAACCATGCATCAGACCTCGGAGATGAGTGTTGTGAAACAGCCCAGGTAGTGTGGCTCACTATCATGTCGCTGGCTTTCGGACTCTCTGCTTGTCCAGCGGCATGATTTTATGATGCCCTATCTGGGTTAGTGAATCACCTCATCTCTAACTAACATATAAATCAACATCTAGAAAAATTTTGAAAAACGCTAAAGTCTCAAATGGGATTGAACAAGCGAATAAACTCTAAAAAGATAACCACAAAGGAATTTGGCTGTCAAGGGACTCAAATCAGCCCCAGAACAGCACCCCGGGCGATGCAAGACATTGCCAAGCACTCAGCAGCAACTCAGCAGCAATCCGAAGAGGAATCGACAACATACCCAGTCTACACAATCCTCTATACACAATATTCACAACCAAGTCAGAGCTTCAACAAGTGTCAACAAGTACGGACCTAATGCATTCTGCTGATGATGGGACTATCACCGATAGTTTTCAAACAACTTACGTTTTGGAGACGGACCTACAAGGTGACTATTTTATAGTTTTTAATCAAACATTATATTACTATGGCTGCTTCATTTACTGCTCCTTCTCCTGAATATATTTAAATGCTCAAATTGACACAGAAAAATATCAGTAATTCTTTTATGGAGTCACTGAGCCGAACAGTCAATCGATTTCCTAAACCATGTATATGTTAAATCCTCAGCAGAGTGCAACAAGCAACTGAGTGCGCCATTGCGTATTAGCATTATAAATTAGAGTTTGTGAAATAAAACGAATGAATGCGACCAAATCTTTATACAACTAATTGGAAAAATTTTGCGTGTTTTTACAGGTTGGAATATGACAAGTTCTACTACTAATATTAGATTTAAAAATGCACATTACAGTATAGAATCAGAAAATGTTATCCTTAAATATATATATTACGTCAACAAAATTATTCCCGCGCCAATTTAAAATTTTCACCTCGGTATGACATTTTCATGGAATCGCTCATTAACATAAACAAAACATTTTTCTGCGGTCAGAACATAATAATAATAATAATAATAATAATAATAATAATAATAATAATAATAATAATAATAATAATAATAATAATAATAATAATACTTTATTTATTCTGGCTAATAATAATAATAATAATAATAATAATAATAATAATAATAATAATAATAATAATAATAATAATAATAATAATAATACTTTATTTATTCTGGCTCAACCAGCACAAATACGGATAAATATTCGACAAATATAGATATACACTATACTAATTATAAACAGTTAAAGATACAATAAATGTAGCAATGTAAATGCCATGTACAAACAACATTTTATAGGGTAATAAAAATAATGATACGATAATAATAATAATAATAATAATAATAATAATAATAAAAATATGATACATTATACGAGAACCACCAATTAATACATATATCTTACACTGGATAATAATGAAGTCGAGTTTAGAGCAAATATACATTTAGATTTCTTTTAAAAGATGCCAATGTCCGGCAGCCCCTTATTTCTTGTGGTAGGGAATTCCAGTTGCGAGAAGTGGAGATGGTATATGACATGGGAGTGATGTGATGTCCTATGTTGCGGTATATTAAGTAAGAGACTATGTTGTGATCTTGTGTTTAAGTTATGGTTTGAGGATAGATACTGGAAACGGGATGATAAATAATTGGGAATCGAGGTATGTAGGATCTTAAATAGGAGAATTAGACAGTGCGATTTTCTTCTCTCTTTTAGATGTAGCCATGACAATTCGTGGAATAATGGAGAAATGTGATCGTATTTTCGAACATTAAATATGAATCTGATACACATATTATGGACACGCTGCAGTTTGTCCGACAGTCCGTCACTTATGTCAGTTAGTAGAACGTCACAGTAGTCAAAATGCGGCATCACTAAAGTTTGGATTAAAATTCTTTTAAGAGTTGTAGGAAGAAAATGTTTAAGTCGCTTTAGGGAATGTATTATGGAGAACATACCTTTGTATGGAATGAGGATTAACTAGCAAAATAAATTTACAGCCAAACAATTTCAGAAAATGGTGGCAGACAAAATACATCTCACTTATCAATTGTTTAATTTGTATATATTTTTATATTCATAATTCAGTATTGAAATTAAAAACTAGTGTAATGGTATGGAATGCCTTCGGATCTCAATTAATATTAGAAATAAGTCGAACATATGATTTGTATTTTCAAGACTTAGCATTTACAAAACCTATAAACTTACTGTGAGTTTTTTAAACAGAATTCAGAAATATTCTTAATGGTTAATCTTCATCCAATCTCTAGGGTCTGAAATCACCTCATTCCATTCAATACCGCTACTAAATGTTTGTATGTTTATCGAATCATTTAAAAACTGATAAGTAAATATACCTGAGATCAACCTATATATATATATATATATATATATATATAATGACAAATATTATTACCCATTACATCTTAAAAGTCGATTTATGCACGACACAACATTTCAGAATTCGACCGAAAGAAATATTTTTTTCTGTTGGATTCTGAAACGTCGTGTCGTATTTTTAAGATGTTCTATTCTATAGTGTTCTGCCCTAGGCCAGGTCTTTCACTGCAATCATGGCATTTTCATGCTATGATTTGCAGCTTTACTAGGTGTGATAATTTCTCGTTGCTTTCCACACTGGAGTTGATGATGATGATGGCCAGATGATCTTCGGGAACGTTTCGGGCCTTAAAGCTTCCTCACATTTGTTCTACAGGTGAGTAAAAACACCAAAAAACTTCACCCAGGAAGCTTGTCCCGACCGGGAATATAACTTGGGGTTGCTGCGTGACAAGGCAGCGCGCTACCTCGAGACCACAAGGGTGGACTTTCAAGATATAATGGTTAATAATTTTTATATGATAGAGGAGAAAACTATGAACAACTTTCATATGGGAATCTATGCCCTGAAAGTTTTCGTTTGACATGTCATGAATTATAAATTCATTTAAACTTTTTTTATGTGATTGTAGTACAAGAGTTGACATTCCAATGTTATGCATGTTGACCCAGCATTATGACACCCCCACTTGTTTCTCCAGTATGACAAATATCTTCTCCATGAACGTTTTCCGGCGCAGTGGATGCAAGATGAGGTCCAATTAATTGACCTTCCTGTTAACCTGAATTAACAACACTAACTAACTCAAACTCACTGGCACTATGGAACCCTACGTTCATGGTGAGGCGGACATAAGCTCTCCATACATCCCTATCATGAGCTAATGTTTTTCAATCATTTCCTGTATAATCTACTTCCCTCAAACCATAGTTAATGTTATTCTCCCACCTCATTCTTGGTCTACCAACTGGGCGTTTTCCCTCTGGTTTTCCTACAAGAAGCTTCCATGCAGTCTTTCATTCCCCATTCGTGCCACATGTCCTGCCCATCGGAGTCTACGAGACTTAACTGTTCTTATTACATCTGGCTTCCTATAGAGATCGTGTAGTTCACTGTTAAGTAGTCTTCTCCATTCACCTGTGTGTTCATCTCTCTTTGATCCAAAGTTTTTCTTAAGAATTTTATTCCCAAATACTCACTAGATTGTTAATTGTGTAGTCATCATATTAAAGCACAATACATATTTTAGGGGCTTTCGTAAATAACAAAATTGTCTTATGAAATTTTAATGGAAAAGTGAATAGAGAAGGTACATTTAGATCAACAAATAATAATCAGTCTGTATGAAAATAATTATTAGAACAGTTAATAGATAAGATAGTTAGATTAGTCACATTTGCCAAATCAAATAATACCATTGTTAAGAGCACAACATTGCAGCATAGCAACATTTCTTATAAAGTAAACGTACACATTAACGTATCCAAGTGGTGTAACCAGACAGATCATGTATTCATATAAAACTATAATATAAAATTATTTTATTTTGCAATTTCCTCAACTGTTGAAATGATTAAAACGTTGTAGGCCTTTTGGGACTTGTCCCATCCTCAGCAGAAATTAGTTGGTTATTGTCCAGCAATTTTCCAACTACTGACTGTTATGGTTCTGTAGATAGACTTTAGTGTATTGGGTTCGTTCTCGTTTAATATCAAACTGTTGTCAAGTTTCTTTAAAATCTTTAAACTCCACCACTATGTTTACCTTAGCTGGGTTCCATTCTCTGTTTAAAATTGTGAGAATGTTGTCTATATCCCACATATGATATCCTTACTTTATTAAATGGTTTACGTAACTTGATTTAACTTATGCATATTTAAAGTCTTTAAAATGTTATTTAAATGTAATATTAAAACTTCTGCTGGTTCTTTCTGTGTAAAATTTGTTATAACCTTAAAACATTAGTTTTTATAATATTTTGTTGTTAAAATTTATTTTTTCTATGCTATCATTTATGTTGTTTCCAGTTTTGTATGCAATTTTTATGTTTTTTGTCTAATATTTTAAGCATATTAACTAATTTTGTTGTTTCTTTTCATGTTAACATAAGTAATGCCACGAGTGATTTCCAAATTATCGATAAATTCACGAAGTGAGGAGTGAATTTATCTAGAGAATTTGGAAATCAAGAGTGGCATTTGTTAGGACTATTTAACGAATACAATTAAGCTGTTTACTCACAAATCATTATTTAACTATAGTTATTTTAAAATATTTATATATTTAATGTACACGGCGATGTTTGAAAACAAATGTGAAATGATTGGTACGCGTCATTAGCTTCTTTTGTTCTCACTGCAACCAGATCTTATTATTTATTGCCAAAGGATCGCAATGTTGTAAGAATGCACCCTAGTGGAGAAATTTATAACCAACCTATTAGGTATTAATTCATTTCTGATGTTCTATGATGTAAATATGTGAATTATATTTTTCTGTAACGTCATTTCCTGGAAAATAATTCGTTTAAGAAAGTGCAAACAGTGTTTTTTTTGTGGTATAATCAATTGTTACAAATATATTTATATTATGTATCGCATGCGGTTTCTGCTGACATTCATGCACTATATATACAATCTGATAGCCATATTTAGATGGGTAAGTCACTGCAAAATAATACTATGACCTATTCAGAATGTTAAAAGGGAGGTGCTTTCTTCATTATGATAAACTTTAATTGGTGAATTTTAGGCGAAACACGACTGTGATTGGTTGTAAATAAAAAATCATTGAAATGTGATTGGTCATCGACTCCCATTTGGGGCATGAATTAAATAGTTCAGTTATTTTTTGTTATTGTCAGATTTTCTTTAAGTTGGATTACGTTGAGTGCAGTGTTCTATTTTGTTTTCTTATAATTTCATTTATGATTTGTTCACTGTAGCTGTTACTTTTTTCCCATGCGCTTTATACGATTTAATTAATTCTTTTAATGTTATTTATTTAAAAGAAGTTTAAACATCCTATTTAGTAAGCTGTTGAAAGTGCTGAGTTTTTTGTTGATAAGGATTTTTGGAATTATTATGCATGTAAAGTGCACTGCTCATGGGCTTTCTGTAAATGCTTATTTTAAGTTTATTTTTAACTAAGTTTTTTTTTGTAATTGATCAGTTAGTTGATATTTATGTCTACATATTATGTGAATTTTATTTTCTAATGCACATTGTTCAATTCATGTGCGATTTCTTCTTCTTCTTTTCTGTTTTCGTTTTCATAAATTATATTAATACGTACTCGACATATCTTGTTATCTTAATATTGGATTCATTTATTGATTTTTCTAAATTGATCTTTTATAGATCTTGGAAGAAAATATTCCGCTAGGATTTCTGATATTTATGGGACTTACTGGGATCCCGTCTTCTTGGATATAAAGTTAATTACTAAATTGTAAATAATTTTGATGTGTGGTTGTTTTTATTATTTTGTTTTTATT
Organism: Diploptera punctata; assembly: GCA_030220185.1. Taxonomy (NCBI): domain Eukaryota; kingdom Metazoa; phylum Arthropoda; class Insecta; order Blattodea; family Blaberidae; genus Diploptera; species Diploptera punctata. Next base: position 8,382 of record JASPKZ010000460.1, on the reverse strand, counting down.
TTTTACTTCATTATATTTATTATTTATTTTATGTCCACCGCTGTGGTATCGAGGTAGCGTGCTGCCTTGTCACGCAGCGGGCCCGGGTTCGATTCCCGGTCGGGACAAGCACCTGGGTGAGGCTTTTTTCGGGGTTTTTCCTCACCTGTAAGAAAAATGTCAGGAAGCTTAGCGCCTAACGGTCTCCGAGAATCATCCGGCCATCATCATCATCCTTCACCGGTGTGGAAAGCAACGGGAAGCTACCATACCTATAATTCCCTAGTTAAGCTGCAAAGCATAGCATGAAAATGCTATGATTGCAGTGAAAGACTGCCCTAGGGCAGAATTACTATGGATGGATTTATTTTATATATATTAGTTAATTTATATGTTTTATTCTTTTTTATATGTTTGCTAATTTTTGTTTTATTATGTCTATAGTTTTCTCTATCGGTGTGTGGGTTCTTTATGTCGAATGACGTTATTTTCCTGTTTTTATTTATTTCTAAGTTACTTAATTTTCTGCTAGTTCATATGAATTCTTCATTATATATCGATTTTGTAGTTCTCTATTTTATTTTAATTTGTAGATAATTAATTTCCAAATTTTATAATTGGGAGCATATATAGAGTTAACTATTAGTCTCATTGGAATTTGATTTTTGTGAATTTTCGGGAGAGTTTTCATTGCTGTAGGTGTTGGGTTATTGCTTATCCATTTCTTACTTACGTATTTGTTTTGTTGACTTTTTGCTGTATGAGTAACTAAAGGATATACTATATTTTAATTACTTTTATTTATTTTCCTATTGCATTATTTTTTATATTGGGTCATTTTCGATTTCTTAAACTTCTTTGATTTTATCTATGTATTCTTCCTTGTTCATGAGTACTTTTGTGTTCCCTTTATCGGGCTTTGTATATTATATTATTGTTCCTAAATTTTGATTTTATTTTGATGATATGCTTAAGATTTTCTTTTTTCATTTTTGTTACGATTTGTGAACATAGTCTTTGCTTTCAATCTGAAGCATGTTTTTCGCTATTTCTCTTTCACTACCATATTTTGTTTTATTCTTTTTATATTATTTGTGGGAAGTTAAATTGATAACCATTTTCAAGTATTTTATTTTACGTTTAATTTTAACTTTGTTGAATTTGTAATTTCTTGTGTCTTCAATGTTGTGTGATTCATGATTGTGTTCATTTGTTGTATTATATTTCATCGTTAGAGATTTTAAAGGAAGCTGAAAACAGTTTGATTTTAAACAAGAAAGCCAGTACACCAAACCCTATCTAATACGTCCGGCACAGACCAGTCAGCAGCTGGACAGTAATGAACTACCTTCTGTTGTGAATGGAACTGGTATCGAAAGCCTTACATTGCTTTATTTACTACGATGAGACTGCAAAATAAGGTACAATTTTATAATTTTATATTATTTTTTATATTACCTAATACCTCAGCGGAATTTAACCATGTATTAGTAGACAAAAGCTGGCGCACTAAATAGCATAATCATGATTAGATCAGTAAAGAGAATAGACTAGGTACTAAACACAAATATTTTTAAAGATAAATTGTTAGAAAATACATAATTACAAGTCAGAGTTAATGTGATTTCATGCTTGATGGGGGCTCCGGTTCATTTCTACAATAAAGTACGAAGTTTTTGATTTCCGATTTCCTGTTCGTTGGATAGATCGAAATAGACCCATTCATTGGCCTGATCTTAATCCTTCGAATTTGGTTAACAGTGAGGGCGTGATTGACAGTAGAGTTGTGCTTCGAGAATATATTTTTTGCAGCCACAAATGCAATCTAGAAAACTCCGGGCATTTTGTAATGTGTTCGTAATAATTGCATTGAAAGATGTGATGCCTCCCTTCAGAATGGCGATGGGCACTTGTAAAATCTGATATAACCTAAATGCAATGTACAGTTAAAAATAACTAAATAAATAAATAGTTAATCTGTAAGGAGTGAATTACAAATGGCCAATCTGTAAGGAGTGAATTTTATTACGAAGTCACGTCGTAAATTATACAAATTGAAAGCTTTATATGGCTCAACTGCACTTCTATTAGCGCTTGATTTTTCAGTTATATTATTGTAACCTATAGCTCTTCTTCTGTATTTACTAACATTACTTAATATTTTAAACTTTTTCAAACAATTGTTATAACATTATTAGACAATTTTCAAGTATTTATTTAAATATGCAAAACAAAATATAATGACACTGTTAGACAATATTGTGATGCTAACTGCTATTTTCTCCACAGAGTATATTACTTAGTCTTTCATTTTTCTATCGCTGTCTTGGGTTATCGCTGATTGGATCAGCGTTAGGAAGTGATGTGTACACCCATTTTTAATAAACTTTTGGTAATTTTAATATTATTAATATATTTTTTAACATAGATTTGAGGATTTATTGCAAATATTGGTCATTTAAATTTCATAGCGGCGGATAGTAATCGAGGATGATAATCGATACGTGGTTCGATTGTGGGTTAACGCTGGCTCTATAAACTCTGGCGCATGCGCAATGCTGTTCTATAGGACTCTGAAAATATATCACGCTAGTTTAAGTGTAGTTTTCCCTTTATATTCCTTTAAGAATGATAGACCTACTGTGTTACGTAAACTTTGTTCTTTTAAAAATGATGCTGCTTTACGAAATCGATAAAAGTCAATTCATTTGATTTTGTAAAGTATACCATTCATATTGTAATGTTTGGAAATAAACATTGAAACAATATTTTAAAATTAAAATTGGTTATGTTTTATTAATGAGACTGAAGTTTTTCTTTGCTGGGCGTATTACGTAAACAACGGTTGATCTTATCTGTCCTGCATTGGAACAGTGTAGGCCTATTTGATGTTACCGATATGATATGACGGTCCCGAATCAGCTGTACAGAGTAAACATTCTTCTCTTCATCCAGCAACGGTTCCAAATGTCCAAAATTGTAAACTACAATAATTAGTTAAATATTACGATTATAATAAGGCGATGATTTTTTATTCATTATGACATGAATAATTATCATAAGTAATTTCACGAGTGATTTCCAAAACATCGATAAATTCACGAGCCACGCAGAGACAAGTCAATTTATCTAGACAATTTGGAAATCAAGAGTGGCATTTGTTAGGACTATTTAACGATTAAATTAAGCAGTTTACTTATAAATCATTATTCAAATATAGTAACCGGTATTTAAAAAAAAGTATATATATATATATATATATATATATATATAATGTAAACGGTGATGTCTGAAAACAAATCAGAAATGTGTGGTTATGTTTCGTCTGTTTATTCATTGCAACTTGAACATATTATTTACTGCCAAATAGGATCGCAATATTGTAAGAATGAACCCTAGTAGAGAAAAAATGAAACACATCAAACAGTATATTATAACCAACATTATAGGTTATTAATTAATTTTAGTAAACAACTCGGTAAAATCATTATTTAAAAACACAATTAATGAACACACAATTATCAAATGCGTAATTCGAAGGAATAAGTTTATCATTTGCTACACTCAATGTATTTGATGGAGAGTCAGTCACTGCAAAATAATGCTCTGACCTGTTCAGAATATTAACAAGGAGGAGATATCTTTATTACAAATTCAGGAGCTGGTAAAGAAATCTCGATAAAGAGCGATGTGAAACACTACTGTTATTGGTTGTAAAACAAAATTCATTGAAACGTGATTGGTCATTGACTCCCATTTGGGACCTGAGTTAAATAGTCAATTAAAGTGATGACATACCTTTTACTATATTTATTTGTGTGTGTGTGTGTTTTGTGTGATAAGTGTCATGTTTTCATAAGATCAAGAAAATGATGATGATTTGTATAATTCAATTATCCTAATTAATATTATTATCGTTAAACACACAATGACGTCAGAGTGTTTAATAACAACACACGATAAACTGTATTTAATTTCAAATAGGATAAGGCACATTAATATATGGGCTATTATACATTTCCCTTATATTTAGTTATGTAAAATATTTTATTTGAACCTTCTAGTATTCCTCGAAATTTGATTATTTAATTTTGTTTACATCCTGTATACAACATATATATAATGTGTGTGTGTGTGGGTGTTGTGTGTGTGTGTGTGTGTGTGTGTGTGTGTGTGTGTGGGTGGGGTGGTGTGCATGTGTTTTAATTCGATCTTACCTTAATTATTAAGAGCACACAGATTAATCCGCCATGTTGTAAACCGTTATAATATACATCACAGGTCTATGTCTCTTTCCACCAGAACTAAAATGATTGCCAATGGTTGCTTATCAGTTTTTAGAGATAAACTCTACATATTTACCTTATTATCGGAAATTTCACTCTCCAAACTACGATAAGCAATTCGTTGAAACCACGAAAGGCTACAAATTAATTCAACAAATAACGTGTTGTCATCGGGTATTTTATACGATGATTTTTCATTTAGACATACATTGTCGGCGTGATGTGGTCAGTGTAGTCCACATTATTTTCGGTGACACGGCTACGATTCCTCATTGGAGTAGTAGTATATTATGAAGCGAGATAGGGAAGTGGTTTTTACAGAAGCGAGAAAAATGTTTAAAAACCTCGCTATCGCTCGATTTTTAATTTCCGAGATTCTGTAAAACACTACACAAACCTGCGTTGTACTTATTTTTTTGCGCGATGGTGTTTTTCAAAATAATAAATAATAGTAAAATAATATCTTTGTTGGAAACATTTCTGTTCATTATAAACAACTGACTAACGTTAACACTGTGGGCAATGTTTATTAGTTGAAACTACAGCAGGCCGTGACACAAATCAGTGATAAAATGGCGGCAAGAACGTATTTGTTTTATAATGTTTAAAATTAAGTTCAGATCATTTAAAATGCAGTGATGTGTTTTGTATAATGTATATTAACACTACCTTTTGGATATGTTTTGTATATACATTGTACGTAGTATACATAGAGGGCAGTGGTTTACTTCCCACACGTGATTTGTAATATGTAATATTACAGTAAACTTATTCTATTGCAGTATAGTTATTTAGATTGGCAACGCCTAAATGTAGGAAGTTGAACTTTCAATCATGGTCGCCATTGCTGTAAGTACGACAAAACGCACTATCGCGCAAAGTAGATTTCATTCACTGCTTATAACAGATCCAGAGAGATCCATTACTCCGTATTTAATTTGAAGTTCATTAGCTTATGCTTTATTATAGTAAAGTACGATGTGCACGGAACCGAAAGTAAACAGCAAAGTGGACGAAACAATTGGAATTCACAAGATGCCATTTAATTAAAGCTGTTTAGATTTTCTGGAAAACAAAATCTAATATGTAGTATTACAGTAAAAACATACCTTTAATCACTTTCTGACGAATATGATTCAGCATTAATAACAACTTCAGCAATATCTTCAATCCTGCTATCAACATCCCAGTATCTTGTCTCTTCTTTTCCAATAATTCGTTTTATACAATTCTCTTTATAGTTGGAATATCGTTATTGAATAGAATTATTCTCCTGGCAGCACATGCAAAATCTCTTGTGTCATTAATTACACTGAGCAACAAAAATAAACTTTTTTTTTCTCAGAAAGATAAATATGTGATTCTGATAATATTTTTTCTCCTCATTCAAATATGATATCGGGGTTTTCTCCATCACGCAAGGTTTTCCGAGAGACATGTATTTATAATTTCAAATAATTTAATATTTTCTACATTCGTAACTACACAATATTCGAACTTTAGGACTCGCCTAGAAAGTAAGAAATTACGATTTTCTGCTATATTTCGCTCGTGGAGCATCCCTCTGGATGGTCCAACAATAATCGGCCAGCATATTAGGATTCCATTTCCCTTCATATCTCTTTTCCGTAGCTGAAATCTCCTGAGATAGCTCATTTGATTTTATTTAACGATGGACAAATGGACGAGAAAAGTTAATTAAAAATTATTATTTAAATCCATTAATTCAAATTGAAATTAAAAAAACTGTGGGTGATGGAAAAATTCCGAATACATATTTGAAAACTCGATAAAAGAACTGCATTAAGTAAAACTATTGGTACTCGTGAAACAAAAATCATGTTGACCTGTGTCATTGTCTTCGATTTCGGTATAATTTTGACCGGAGGCTTAATTTTCGTTCTAGATTTATATTATCTCACTATTTTTAAGACAGTATATGCTGTTATTTCAGTGGATAAAGCATCTTTACTTATTATACCTCGCAAAACTATTTGAGGATTTTATTTTAATAAGGTGTCCACCGCTGTGGCCTCGAGGTAGCATCCTGCCTTGTCACGCAACGGCCCAGGTTCGATCCCCGGTCGGGACAAGATTTTTTCTCACCTGTAAGACGAATGTCAGGAAACGTTAAGGGCCAAATGGTCCCCGAATGTCATCTGGCCTATCACACTAACATATTCATTAGGTTAGGGTTAAGTGCTCTTCACCTGGCACATCATGATCATATGTATCATCGGGGCAGCGTAACACAGCCTTCCAGGCTCCCCAACTTCAGAAGTGCATTACAATAACGCCATGCTAGCAGAGAATACCAGAATGTCGTAATGACAAGGTGGTGGCATTGAGAGAAAAAATGTAATAATGTTTCGTAAGGATTTATAAATCCGATTTTCCAGTCCAATATTTTCCTCTCACGTGTTTCTTTACTGTGTGATGTAAATTTTCAAAGTCCCGGGTCTATAATTTTATTCCATAATTTAGAATATTAAAGATTGTACATGTGAATATCTTTCAATAACAACGTATGTGTGAGTTTAGTTCAAATGATATAAATAGAAGTAAAAGTGGAAATCGTTAAAATGTTATTATTATTATTATTATTTTATTTTATTATTATTATTATTTTATTTTATTATTATTATTATTATTATTATTTCATTTTATTATTAACATAATTATTATTAATTTATTATTATTATTACTATTATTATTATTATTATTATTATTATTATTATTGTCCACCGCTGTGGGTCTCAGCAAGTAGCGTGCTGCCTTGTCATGCAGCGGGCCCGGGTTCGATTCCCGGTTGTGGGCACTTTTTTCTGGGTGAGGTTTTTATCGGGGTTTTTCCTACCTGTAAGATAAATGTCAGGAACATTTTAAGGCCCAAACCGTCCCCGAAATCATATGACCATCATTATCATCATCAGCATCCTCATCATCATCATCATCTTCATCATCCTTCACCGGTGTGGAAAGCAACGGGAAGCTACCACACCTACTATTCCCTAGTAAAGCTGCAAAACATGGCATGAAAATGCTATGATTGAAGTGAAAGATCTGCCCTCGGGCAGAATTACAATGGATGGATTATATTTATTTATTATTATTATTATTATATAAATTATAATAATAATAATTATTATTATTATAATTATTATTATTATAATTATTATTATTATTATTATTATTGTTATAATTATTATTGTTATTATTATTATTGTTATTATTATTATTTTTATTATTATTATTGTTATTATTATTATTGTTATTATTATTGTTATTATTATTATCAGTTATTATTATAATTATCATCATTATTATTATTATAATTATCATCATTATTATATTATTATTATAATTATCTATTCTTATTATTATTATTATTATCATAATCATTATTATTATAATTATCATTATTATTATTATTATTATTATTATTCTCATTATTTATTATTATACTTATTATTATATTATTATTATTATAATTATTCTTCTCATTATTATTATTATTATTATTATCCTTATTATTATAATTACTTTGTTTTTTCATTTATTTTTTTTTTCAGCATGCCCCATTACCGTAGTAATATTACATGCATAACATAACAAACATAAAATCAGATAACATAACATTACATAACATCACATATTTGGTTTTTTGTTTACATGTTTTTTTTTTTATCTTCGTCACTTGTTAAATCACTCATTTTCGTACACTATTGTTTTTATATATTTTTTGAAATGTCTTAAATGTCTTATTGTGTGTATTAGGACTTTCCTTTCTCCGTCACAGGCCATGTTCCTCCTTCTTTGCTGATTTCTTCTTTCAACTTATTTCTAGAATGCTGCTGTCAATTCACAATTATAAAGCAGATGTTCTAGCCATTTTGAATTGCTTTTTCTACATGGACAGGTTTGCGTTGTTTAATATTCCAAATACGATACAAGATGTGATTTATTTTTTTCCACATGACCAGTTTACCATTTCCAGAAAATTCTGGAGTTATTTCACATTTAATGTTTTAATCTGTCATCTGACTGATGGGAGAAGAATTTCTACATGTAACTTTTAAATAAGATGCCCCCCCCCACAAAAAAAAGAAAACTTCGG